>WOXC01000897.1:0-129772 GCA_011680675.1 Gymnobelideus leadbeateri
TTTAGGACCAAACAAGAACTAGAGAGCATTATAAAATGCAAAATGGATAATTTTGATTACATTAAATTGAAAAGCTTCTGCACAAACAAAGCCAATATAACCAAGATCAAGAGGGAGGTGGGAAATTGGGAAAGAATTTTTACAACTTGTGTCTCTGATAAAGGACTCATTTCTAAAATTTATAGAGAACTGAGCCAAATCTATATGAATACAAGTCATTCCCCAATTGAGAAATGGTCAAAGGATATGAATAGGAAGTTTTCAGAGAAAGAAATTAAAGATATCTATAAGCATATGAAGAAATGCTCTAAATTACTATTAATTAGAGAAATGCAAATCAAAACAACTCTGAGATACCACATCCCTCCAGTCAGATTGGCTAAGATGACAAAACAAGAAAGTGACAAATGCTGGAGAGGATGTGGACAAATTGGAACACTAATACATTGCTGGTGGAGTTGTGAACTTATCCAACCATTCTGGAGAGCAATCTGGAATTGTGCCCAAAGGATTATAAATAATTTCATACCCTTTGACCCAACAATACCACTTCTAGGGTTATATCTCAAAGAGATCATAGATGTGGCAGGAAGACCCATATGTACAAAAATATTTTTAGCAGCCCTTTTTGTGGTTGCAAAGAATTGGAAACTAAAGGGGTGCCCATCAATTGGGGAATGGCTAAACAAGTTGTGGTATATGACTGTAATGGAATTTTATTGTGCTATAAGAAACGAGGAGTTGTCGGATTTCATAATTACCTGGAGAGACTTATACAAACTGATGCTGAGTGAGAAGAGTAGAATCAGAAGAAATTTGTATACAATCACAGACATACCATATCTGTGATGACCAACTATAACAGACTGGACTCTTTTCAGCAATGCAGTGATATAAGTTAATCCCGAATGACTCAAGAAAGTGAGAAATGCGCCATCCAGAGATATAACTATTAAGAACTGAGCCTGAATCCTGATGGAAGCAAACTAAATGATCTTGTTCTTCTCATTGTTTGGTCTTATTTCTTCCTTACCATCTTTCATCCCACCTAGTACAATATGCCTTTGTAATCGGAATAATGTCTAATATGAATGCATTTGCAGACCCTATACTGTACTATATGCTGCCATGAGGGGAGGGGGGAGGGAAGTAAAGGAAATTTGAAAATCAAGGAACTATGGAATTGAATCTTGTTAACTGAAACTAAACTAATAAACTAATAAATAATAATAATACATTGAAGCCTAGCGACATCTGCCATACATATTTTCATTGCTATGTAGGTAACTTGCCGTTTTGACTCTTCTGAGGTCTTGGGGTTACACAAGTCAAAATCACATAATGTTAGTGAGCCAGTATTGGTATTCAATGGGCTTTGGTGGCAGTGACCCCCTGAGTAACGCTGAAAGTGCTAAGTGCTCTCAAACATCATTGAGTTTAATTTTCTCCCCTTCTTTAGAGACAAAGATGCAGAGAGAGACACGAAGAGAGAAATAGAGACACAGAGACATACAGAGAGTGTGTTCATTAGATGAACAAACTCAATGAATTATCCATTTAATTGCATGTTATAACAAGGGAAATATACATTTTTATCTATATTGCTTCTTAAGAATTGATAGTGACAGCAACTTCTTGCAAATTTTCATGTACTTTATCGAACAGTTATTAGTATTTCAGAAGATAATATAATACATGAAAGAACCATCTAGGGAACCCTCATGATTAGTGGGAGAATCTATGTACATTTGATGCAGAGTACCTCATTCTAAGCAAAGTGTACCTCATGAAATTAGCGAATACTTATGTTTGTCTCTCATTTAATGTCAAAGAGAAATTATTTCCCTGGACATATCTGTTATTTAATCTTAAATTTAATAAAAAGTAAATTACACTATTAACAGCTTTGTAACAATTAGTAATATCAATGATAACTAATATATATGTCACTTTGAGGTTTTTAAAGTATGTAAAAAGACCTTACTATATTATCTTATTTGATCTTCATAACAACCCTGCTGAGGTGGAAAGCCATTAAATGACATACCTGAGGCCATATAACTTGTAAATATCTGAGGTGAGATTTTAACTTAGCTCTTTTGCCTAGCCCTATGGTTTTATCATCTACATTGGAGACACCTTTTTCATGGATGTCCCTTAGAAACTATATTTTGGTCTTCTTAAAAAACTCATTTGAAATTAATGAATGAAAGATAGCACAGACTTTTATATCTTTCTGAACTTTCTGTCAGGTGTACAGCCATAGATTGGATGACTAGTTATAATGTTCACTTTGGGAAATCATCTGAGAAAGCTTTCCTTTTCCTTTATTTTATATTATCAATATCACGAATACATTCATAAACCATTCTTGTAAAGAATTAGAAATTCTGTTAGAAATTCTGAGAAAGTAACCCCATGGGTTTGGACAACATTCATCTAATATTACAACATATGATCATGTTAACTTTTTGCTAACTACCTCATTCTATTATCCCAAGAGAATTTCTATTTAAATAAAAGATCTTACTTTCAACATATAAAATGTTTTAAGTCAGGTTTCACTTATATTGCTCTTGTATAGTTTATTTTTTAGTCCAGGGGCAAGATTTTCTATCCATTATTATCACGTTGTGCTTTTGAATCTTGAAGTTTTCTAAGCTCCCCTTCCTGGCAGAGTAAAATATATAGATTAGATAAAATATGATCCTACCCTAATGGTGTCTTCATTCTACTAGGAGTATATGGAATTCCTGTAAATAACTATGTGCCCTGATGGGTACACAACAGGTAAAAAGTGCTTCAAGAATCACCATGTTAAAAACAGTGCTACAATATAGATTATGTGTATAAGTAATACTATGTGCTTCTCACTTCCTCCCTCACTTGCAGTGTCCATGCAGGTGACCAGCTCCACCTCCTACCCACTAGAAAATTGCACTCTGTTTTTGAACCACCAAGAGCCTTTGTAGATTAGAAGAAAAAGCAAGTATATTTGAGAAATACTAAATCAAAGATTCTCTCAGAATGACTATAACATTGGAGGTTGTATGGTTCAGTGGAAAAGAATGCTGAATTTGGAGTCAGGAGTTCTGTGTTCAAACTATTACCCTGTTGTCTAGTATTAGACATTAAACAAATCATTGAATCTTTCTGGGTCTCAATTTCCTAAAATAAAGCAATTTCACTAGAACCCACTTGAGTAAATATTTATGATCCTAAAATTGGTTTCCTTATTTGAGATTGCCAGCCATGTTCTAGAAAACCAATGTATAGTATGCAGAATCTATCTTTTCTCCAATTTCTAAAATTAGGAGATATTTGTTAATAAAATATGTATTGGACATCTACTGTATGCAAAAGACAATGACCTCCTTGAGGGTGGGGAATTGATATATTCAAAGAATATAAGATAAGATTTCAGCTCTCAAGGAGGTTTTTTTAATCCTTAGAAAATAATTAAAGATTGAAAGGTGGTCAAAAAATAAGAAAATATACCCTATGTAACACTAAATTTCATAGTGAATTTTATAAATTTTATCTAAACAAGGTATGATAACTTCTCTGCTCCAGGGGGGAAAGGTTACAGAGTACTTCTAACTCCTCTCCCACGGATTGGCTCCTTCTTCCCCTGCCCATCCTGCCAGTTTAGCAACAGTGAAAGTGGCCTAATTTCAGGGCATTTTACTTCCTTTCATTAGATGGAGACCTTTAGCATCCAGGATGTAATTTGCTCCCTACAGCAACTTTACCCAGGTCAGACTCATCCTTCACCCCCACCATAGTTGTCCCTGGCCCCATATGCAGAATAAATCAGCTGTGACTTTGGTACAGATAACGAGAGCTTTTTCAAATTCACCAAAAGAAGAGATCATTTCAGATGATGGTGATCTGGAAGATTTTTACAAAGCAGAAGGAATTGATTCGTATACTCATGCTCTCTTCAAAATGTAAAGAGCCTCAGAGGCCCTATAATCCTACATGGACCTGAACATAAAATCCCTACTAAGATGTACATAGCAAACCTTTACTTGAATATCTGAAGTGAGGAGATATTCAGAATGTGCTGGAGGCAGTTTGGAAAGGCTTGCAAGAGGTAGTACTTAAAGTTTCAATGTGAGCGACTAAATTTTGGAAATGAGTAAATGCCACAAATCAGGGCTTGATTTATAATTTTTTTATTGACTAGGCTTAAGTAATTGGAAAACATTAACAGTTGAGATTAAATTTAAGAATGTATTGTGTTTACATTTTTGCTTGTTTTGTTTTCTGTTGCAGAGGCAGTTGTTAAAAACGTACCAGCACACTACTGGAGTTACCTCACTTTTGAGTGAATCAAATTGCTATTTTCCCCCTTATTTCAAACTTAAATTTACTTCATTGTAACTTAGGATCTAGCACCTGAAATGATTTTAAAGTCTTTTTAGTGCAAACCTTTCATATCATAAAAGAGGAAAGTGAGGGTCAGTGAGGTCAGAAGACATATGGACCCAGAATAACCTAGGTAGTAAGCATCAAAGGTGGGATTTAAACCAAGATTTTTCCAGAGATTCCAGAGCCACTTTATTTCCACTTTACATGGCACTTCTTTCTATCCCTTCCAGTTATTCTCTCTGGGAATAATAACCTAATAATAACCAGAAAAGAGCAAGACATAGCACTCTTTTGGGATACACTCCTTCAAATATTTAAAGACATCAATTGTGTACTCCCTTACACTTCTCTTATCTATAAATTTCAAATTCTTTCAGCTCATCCTTATAAAACATGATGTAAATGCTTCTTATTTCCCTGGTTTGGCCAAAGAAAGGATGCGTGTAGGAAAGTAAACGGAGATACAGCTGGAAAGCTTGCCACTGTCATTGAAGAAACCAATGGGTGTGTGTGTGTGTGTGTGTGTGTGTGTGTGTGTGTGTGTGTGTGTGTGTGTGTGTATGTGAGGGAGAGAGAGAGACAGAGACAGAGAGAGAGAGAGGGAGAGAGAGACAGAGACACAGAGAGAGTGAGAGAGAGAGAGTGAGAGAGAGAGAGAAATAAAAAAGGTTTCCTTAAGGATATTTCCCGTCTGTGTTTATGCAATGTCAAAGAACATCATCAAAGCACCCTATCAATGCTTATTTAAAAAAAAGGCATGGAGATAGGTGGAGACAAAACCTAAAAGCAGATGCTGTTCATGGACAAATGGCTGACATTATGAGTCTAGGACATCACACTAGTCACCAAGTAGTAGTAACCTTTAAAAAAAGACAATTAAAAAAAAAACAAACCAGTGACAACAACAATAATGACAAAAGTGCTTCAGCCATTGGCAGGAAGTTGAAAACAATATGCACTTTGCATCCCTGGGCTTAACAAAGATCACACATCAAAGCTTCAGGACCAAATTAATGTGTGGCTGATCCCCTTCCCTAAGGTCTTTCCTCTGGTTTTATTATTCCTGACAATATTGTAGGAGTGATGTGAAATGGCCAATTCACACATGTGCCACGTTTTGCACACTGCCTGAACCTGCTGGAACATGATTTTCCTAAGAATGATGATGGTAATAAACATCTTCTGGCAGAGGCTTGCAAAATCTGCACCCATTTTAGTCACTCAGTAATGGCCCATAAAATTCTTTGAGAACTGCAGGAGAAAAACAATGTACATACTCATGCATAAATTAAAATGAGAAGTGCCAGCTCAATGCAACTCAACTCATTTTAGCCAGGAAAGGGTTTGGAGAGATTGCAAGAAGGGAACACACCCGTGGGTTCAGATATGGTCACGAGCAGGAAAATGTTTGCTCAGAGTGGAAGCGGAAACCTTCCATGGTGTGTCTGATAAAGGGGATCCGCTCCTTGGTCCATAATAATGTACTATGGTGGCTTAGAGCATCCCATACAGTTAACAAATTAGAACATCACTCCATTATGTCTCAGAAATGCTGTGAGAAGCTATATAGATGACATGAAGATACTCTCCTGACCTGTTTCCTCATCTAGTAAATAAAGGGGTTGCAGTGACACACATCCGAAGTCCCTTCAGGCTCTAAATGCATGATCCTAGGTTTGATGTTCTATCTTGTGTTTAGTGCACCAAGAGGGATCTTTTGTTAAACAGTGAGAAACATGTTCTGCTCTGGGCAAGAGCTAGGTAGGAAAATTCTATGCCAAACAACTGCATACTCCGACTTCCTTGGAGCCGATTCTTAACATTAGTGTCCTGTAATGATCGCTGAAAGATAAACAATCATAAAGATAAAAATAACAAATGACATTACATAATGCTTTAAAGTTTTGATTCTAACAACCTTGTCAGATAAATTGATTATTTTGATTACTGATTAATTCATTGAGATGGGTGCTGCTATTTTTATCCCCATTTTTACAGATGATGAAACTGAGTCTAAGAGAAGATAGGTTCTTCATTTGCCCAGGGTAACATGGATATTAAGTATCTGAGGCAATATTTGAAGATAGTTTATTTTCCAGACTCCAAGTTGTATGCTGTGTCCACTGAACCACTTAGTTGCCTATGTAAGGTCCCTTCCACAGTTTTCCTGACATGTGCTAGCATTTACATAGTACTTTAAGGTCTGTAACCACAAGAAAAATATCATTTGATCTTCACAAGAACTCTGAGAGGTAGGTCGCTATTATTATCCCCATTTTCTAGGTGAAGAAACTGAGCCAAACAGAGGTTAATTGCCTTGAACAAGAACACACAAAAAGGTATTATTAGAGGTCAGATTTGGTCTTGTGGCTTCTTATCTGCAGCTTCAACTCACTGGACTTCCTAGCTATCTTAGAGAACTGAATTAGCTTAACTCTCCTAGTATGTCAAGGATCTGTGAATGTTCCCTTTCTCAAGGCAGATCATGACCCATCTATAAGAGCAGAGAGTCATGAAATGAGGCTTGAGTTTTGAGTCTAAGCCTGAAACTCAGAGACATTAAATAACTTCCCCATTTTCAGAGAGCCTATAAGAGTCTCAGATGAGAATCAAACATATCTTTCTAACTACAAGTTAACCATTCCACTTACTTTGCCAGCCTACTTCTCCTTTAGATATATAATTAAAAGGGAAGAACTTTGTTAATCTTAAATTCATTATAATGAATGCAGTACTTGATAGGGAGTTAGAAAGATGATGGATATGTCACTAAATTTCTCTAGGCTTCAGTTTCTTCAATGGTAAATAAGAGGTTTGGACTTGATCAATCCTAAGGCCCTTTTCAAATCTAAATCTATTATTCTATGACATCTAAATTTCATGGAGGTTTTTGTTCCCCCACCCACCCATAATTAGCATCATCACAACTGAAAAGAACATTAGATTGGTTGAGACAGCATTATGGAAGTTTTATCTATGACCCATGAAAAGTTCTGAGCTGAAAGATAATGTATGTTTCACTCTAAGCTGATTCAATTCCAATTAGCCAACTTGAGGGAAATGTTCTAGCATTTTCTTTCATCATTAATAAGAAGAAATTATAATAATGAGGGACAGTTTGGTGGCACAGTAGAGTGTTAGGGCTGGAGTTATGAAGACTCATCTTCCTGAGCTCAAATCTTACTTCAGACAGTTACTAGCTGGTTGACTTGGGCAAGTCATTTAACTCTGTTTGCCTCAGTTTCCTCATCTGTAAAATGAACTAGAGAAGGAAAAGGCAAACCATGTGAATATTTTTGCTAAGAAAACCACAAATGGGGCCATGAAAAGTTGAATGCAATTGAAGCTATGAAACAACAGCAACAATGATGATGATATAAGTACTGACACTCATAAAGTACTTTAATTTTTTAAAAAGTCTTTATGTATATTACCTCGCTTAATTCCCATGGTAATCCCATGG
The DNA here is from genome assembly GCA_011680675.1 of Gymnobelideus leadbeateri. Taxonomy (NCBI): domain Eukaryota; kingdom Metazoa; phylum Chordata; class Mammalia; order Diprotodontia; family Petauridae; genus Gymnobelideus; species Gymnobelideus leadbeateri. The sequence goes on from WOXC01000897.1 coordinate 7,838, forward strand.
GGTAGATACAAAAGGTACCTATAAAATTATTGTTCCCATTTTATAGATTAGGCAGTCAAGGCTCAGATAGGTTAAGCAAGTTCATCTAGGGACATAGAATTAGTAAATCCCAGATATAGAACTTCAATCACAGTTTCTCCTCATGCAGGTTCATTACTAATGAACCATCCTAACCTGTAATAATGGCATTTTAGAAAATTTTGATTTTCCTTCTGTAATGGCAAGCAAACAAGCACTTAGCACCTTGTTTCAGTTGAGCCTTGCCCATGATTATATCAAGTCTTTGTAAAGAAACAGAACTTGTGAAACCCACAGTGGGAGGGACTTGCCAAAGATAGGGACAGTAATGATCATATAAAAGCAGAAGCACAAGCTGGGAGAGAACAGAACTGAGAAGGGAACACTTGTGGTGGCCTGCATTGTTTGTCTGTTCTATTTGTGTTGATTTGTGTTTGTAATACTTTGTACAGAAGCCCTGGGACATTACTGGAAGCCCTGAAAGAGGATTTTCTTCTTGTCTGTTTACAGAAGTCCTGGAGGGGGTTTCAGAGGTCCTGGGACTATACTGACAATTTTTGTTGAGTTCTCAGACCTTATTTGTGGGTCTGTGTTGATTTCACATGCAGATAGTAAATTGGTGATGGTGCCGGCAACATATGTGAATATTGTTTGGCTCTGTTAAGCTTTGTTTTCCAAGAAACAGTAACTGTGAAGGACTTGAGGTGGACTGGGCATTTTGAGCTTCAATATGGAACAGGAGCTGGATAAGGAACTGGAAGAGGAGCTGAGAGCTGCCTGCCTATGAATTCAGATGACAGTTGGATAGATTCAGGCAAGAGCTGGACCCATGGAAGAGGAAGCATGAAATTTGGGAGCCAGCCTCAAGCCAAGATAAAGAGACCTTTCCTTGGGTATTTAGGGCTGATAGAGAAGATCACGATTTACTGTGGCCTAGGGGTGGGAGAATTATGTACTTTGTACCTTGTACCCCTTAAGGATGATTTAATTAAGGATGATTGGAAACTAATCTCCAATCAAGAAGAAGGCTTTTTGATTGAGAGTTTAAGACAATGTGACCTAGGGTTGGGAAGACTTTGACCTTTCTACTTTGTGCCCCTTAAGGAGAATTGCTCCTTAAGGGGGATTGAGTTAAGGACCTACTGAATAATTTCTTTTGTTTAAAACAATGTGGCCACTTTAGTAATACGTTGTTATGTTATATCATTGTAAATGCTGCACTTTGGTTTCTGTGATGTTTTGCTTTAGTTTACTGCTGAATAAATAGAGAGTTCACTATACTATGTGATCAGAACCTTAAAGTTGTTCATGGCAGCAATCCTCTGGAGAGCTTCTGCTTGGCTTTACATCTTCATGCAGCACGAAACATTGAATAGAGTCAGGAAGAACTAGATTCAACTTATGTCTCAGATACTCATTACCTGTGTATTGAGCAACTCAGTTTCTTCATTTGTAAAATGAGGTTTTTAAACTTAACAACTTCTAAGGTTCTTTACAACTCTAAATCTCAAATTTCATAATAGATTATCTTGTCACTTGGCATGGAGTATGGTTCTTTTAGTTAATGACAGTTTGGGATCAGGAAGTCTGAGTTCCATAGTACAAAGAATGCTAGAGAGATTTAATTCAATGAGAATTTTTCAGCATCAACTATGAGCATGTATAGAGTATGGGCCAGGTGTTTCCAGATGTTCCAGCCAATGGATGGTGAACCAGTGGCCTCAAGGCCACATGTGGACTTCTAGGTCCTGAAGAGTTGCCCTTTATTCTGTGGAGTTTGGATTCAGTCAAAGGGCCACCCTGGAGGACATAGAGGGCCACATGTAAAAGTATGGGTTTAGTGAAGATGCTCCCCCTGTCATCCCAGCCCCAGTCTGTGATAGTATAATCCTGGATCTATCTCTCACATGCAATGGGTATTTTGAAGTCACGTAACTTAGAATATAAGTTACTTGAGAACAAGTAACTTACTGACTAGCTGATTCATTTTTTGTCTGTTTCCTCAATGACTAGCTGAATGAAAAAGATCAGACTTTAAATAAATGTGAATAAATAAATTAATTTATATCATTATCCCCATCTATTAAAAAAATGAGTCTGAACTAGGTTAAGGGGATAGATTTCAGAGTTTCCATGAAATCAGATGGAAGAAAAATACATCTTTATTTTCACTAACATTTGGTTTCCTTTGAAATATTATGCATTTTAGTTAATGCATTTAAAACGTGATTCTAAGAAGGGGATCCATGGACTTTGCCTGAGTGAGTGCCAAAGGAGTCAAGGACACGGCAAAGGTTAGGAGGCCCTAGTCTAAGTAGTCTCCAAGACTAAATCCTGGTCTAATATTTTATGGGCCTAAAAGCATCAGATGAAATTGCAAAGCGTTCCATTCCTTTTATTTCTGGCCCAAATCTCAATAACTATCCCTTATTTGAGTAAGAGGAGGTAATTCTGTTATACTAGCATTGTATCTTAAATGAAGTCACCATCTCAATGCTTTTTTAAGGTATTTAATTGCACATGGTGATGTGCTAGGCATTATCCAAAGAATATAGAAATCCTGACTAATGTAACCAAGAGACAAGAGACCTGTCCACAGCCTTAAGTCTCCATTACCTTGTTGATGATACCTGGTGCTAAGTAGGGATAAGTAAGTAACTAATCCAAGTATTAACCACAATAAGTTTGGGAGGATACCTTCCTGGTTTTCCTGGAACAGACTCACACCATTTAAATGAAAGGTACTAAGTATAAAACATTAAAGGAAGGGGGGAAAACAGATTTCCCCATGTCTGGCCCACCCTGCATGAAAAAAACAAATCATTAATGTAAAAATATAAATACACAGAAATAAAAACCTACACCCTCTTTTTTTCCATAGAGGAGTATAGTTCCAGCATCTATGTTGCCAAGTGATGATATGTTTAAAGCAGGATTAAATTTTCTTTCATTTATAAGATTGTTTGAGTCCTGAAACTGCTCTAAAGTAGAAGATAGAAAGGAGGAAAAAAAAATCCTGCAAACTGGCACATTTGGTCTAAAGTGCTTTTAAATATACATCTCGATTGCCGGGGGCTATTTTGCATTACATCTAATTATTGTCTGAATTACTAAAGCTCAACTCCTCTGCTGAGATAGGTGAGCCCGAGCTAATGAAGCCAGCTAATGTCTTAGGGGAGTGTCAGGAGAGGTAGCAAATGGCAGCCTATTTAAGTATTAGTGAGAAGTAGATAGCCTTACATTGGGGCATCCCAGTAACTCTTCTCTTCCAATCAGAAAGTAGGAATAAGGGAAAGTTTGTAACTGGGAAAGTCTTTTTGAGAGACTGGGACTTGAATTATTTAATAAAACTGCTCATTGTTTAAATAAAGGTAATTAAAAGCCTAATGCTCTGGAACTATTAGGTACCCAGTCCAAACAGGCAGGTTTTGTGTTTTGTTTCCTAAGAGAGCCAGCCTTCTGAAGCAGGTGAAAGCTTCACCCAGAAAATCCCATGATAGCTTGAAAGAGCTGATGTGAGTGCATTTAAATGAATAGCCACTTTTTCACCAAGGTTCTTAGCATCTCTTTATACATGCTGAAGGAGGGAACCACCGATCTGGTTTCTGGAACTTAGCTGTGTCACCATTTGGAAAAGGAGGAACATTCCAAAATCATGATGCTTCAATCATTCAATCAACAAGCTTTTATTAAGTGTCTATGTTGTGCCAGATTTTGTGCTAGGTGCTGGACTGGACTGACTTCAAAGGATCTTATATTTAGACTTGGAAGGGACCACTGAGTAATTTGTTTAGTATTGGAAGAGAATGGAGAAGTCACTGAGTTTTTTGTCTCTTTTTTCCCTGTCTCAAAGGTTTTAATAATTTAACTAAATATCCCAAGTTCACATAGGTGATAAGTGGTGTCAAAGGGATTTAATATCACATATTTGTCTGATATCAATATCACATATATTTGTGAAAATATGCACACATGTATGTAAGTATGCTTATATATTTATATATCCATATGATACTATGTGAGCTTATGTATTATTATTCAGGCATTTCAGTCATGTCTAACTCTTCATAATTCCATTTGGGGTTTTCTTGGCAAAGACACTGGAGTGGTTTGCCATTTCCTTCTTCAGCTCATTTTACAGATAAGGAAATTGATGCAAACAGGGTTAAGAAACTTGCTCAAGGTCACACAGCTAGTAAGACTCTGGGGCCAGACTTGAACTCAGATCTTCTTGACTTCAGGTCAGGTCTTCTATCAACCACCTAGCTGCCCTGTGTATTTACACACACACAGACATACAAACATGTGTATGTACACACACACACACACACACACACATATATATTGTTCCTTGTTCCTCACAACAACCCTAAAAAATAGGTGCTATTATCCTCATTTTTCCAAATGAAAAAACTGGGGCTGACAGAAATTAAGTGACTTGGTCAGGGTCACATAGCTGGTAAGCATCTGAGATGGATTTGAAGTCAGATCTTTCTGACTTCAAGTCCAGTGCTTTACCGTTTGATCCACATGTGTGTATGTATGCATGCACATATATAGATATGTATGTGTGTATATATGTGCATAAATTGATACACACACATGCAAGGTTTATATTTCCATAGGTGTGTATGTATATAGTGCACCTAGGACCATATAATCATACATTAAGAGCTATAAGAAGCTTTAGAGGTCATCTATTTTAATCTCTTTACAGATGAGGAAACTGAGGCCCCTAGGATGACTAAACGGCAAAAGCACAGTCAGAAAGCTAATAGGTATCAAAGATATGATTTGAACACAGGTCTTCTTGACCCCAAGTCCAGAAATTGATCCACTAAATCATGTGATTGCTATTGATTTTAAGCCCGAGGAGATCTAAGAGATTGTTTGATCAAATCCCTGCAGAGAAGATCCTTAAGGCTGCCCAATAGATTCCTATTGTTCTATAGTCTTCCACCCACTCCATCTTGCTCTCAGCTTATGCATTGCACCTGTCCTTTGGAAAAAAAAATATTCCAAAAACTGTTCTCTATTTGACACTAATGAGTAACATGTACAAGAAGGCTTGGTCCATCTGCAATGTTCTTCATCTGTTCTCCCTAGAGGGAAAACCTTTCATCAATTTTCAAGACCAAATACATTTGATTAAATACAAATACCTGCCACCATTCAGGACAAGTTTAAGGACACCAGTTTCTAAAGAAGGATGGGGTAGATACAAAATACAAGTGAAGCAACTCAACCTCAGAGGGGGTATTTTCATATGGAGACAAAAGGAAAATTATCTTCCCATATGAGAAACATCTACGTTTGTTCATTTTTTTTAAACATGTGGCTTGGATTTCCTTGGTTTCTAAATCTGATGCATTTCCAGATTCTCTTGGGGAAGGGGAATAAGTTACCACACACCCTTCTATTTTTCCCCCCTCAGGGAAATTTGTACAACATAAGTTCTGTTAAATGGATGATTCTTATTAAAGGGAAAGGGCTTTATCAGGGCAATGCTCAAAATCTATAAAAATGAGAGTAGATCAGAAAGCACCATGGTATTAGGTCCTGGCTTTATGTCAACTAGATGTTTTTACAATGACTTGTTTGTCTGACATCTGAGGGAAACTTTGGTGGCAAGGGATCATGAAGAGGGTGCCAGCTGCCATGGGTATCTAAGCACCAGGATTCTGAAGTTAATTAAAAGGGTAGGTTGAATGATGCCTTCTGATTTCTTAATCAGTGTCTGTTAACTTGGGGTATATGAACTTTAAAAAGTATATATTTGAATAGCTGTTATTTCAACATAATTAGTTTCCTTTGTCACTCTATATATTTTCTTTTATGCATTTTAAGCATCTTTGTGAGAAGGGCTTTCCCAGACTGCCAAAAGAGACCAATATATTAAAAAAGCTCACAAACTCCAATCTTCAATGAATCTAGTAAAGTATAAAATCAACATAAATGTTTGTAACCACAACAATTAATGAAAACTTGTTCAAAGACAACTAATACTAACTGTGCCCTGGGTTGGTGGTGCTATGACCTTGTGCCCTCAGTTTAGATGGATAGACAAGGGAAATTATCCAAGCTCACTCTCTGATAATCTTCTTTTATTAATATTTCAGGGCACTGACCAATGAGATCCCAGTTCTCTATTATTTTTTTAAAAACATATTCTTTCCCTTTCTCCTATCCAAAAAGCCACATTTCATATTATCCACAAATTACAATCAACAGGTACCTCCTTGGTTTTCAGTTCTTTGGAACCCCTCTTTGTTTCTGTCTCTGTCTCTGTCTCTCTGTCTTGTCTCTCTGTCTGTCTGTCTGTCTCTCTCTCCATCTCTCTCTCTGTGTCTGTCTCTCTGTCTCTCTGTCTCTGTCTCTCTGTTTCTCTGTCTCTCTGTCTCTCTGTGTCTCTGTCTCTCTGTCTCTGTCTCTGTCTCTGTCTCTCTCTCTCTCTCTCTCTCTCTCTGTCTCTCTCTTTGTCTCTCTCCTACTTTTTTCTTAAAAAGGAATTATTTGCTTACTACTTGTATGACCTAGGACAAGTCACTTTATTTCCTTAGCCCTCTGTTTCCTTATCTGTAAAATGAAGGCTTCAGATTCTATGGCCTCTGAGGTCCCTTCCAGTTCTAGATTTATGACCTGGTTAGCTGTGATTCTTTTCTCACCAAACTTGACAGTAAACACTGTGGTTTCTGTGTGTAAGAACTGCCAAGGCTAGCCATGCTCTCAAAAATTGACAAAGCCTTGGTTGTTCTATTTTAGTCATGTACCTGGCTTAAGATGTTGATTTTTTTAATATAGAAAACCTAGTTCCTCTTGCTATAAATGATATGCATGTACAAATACATCTGTATATATATGTATACATGTATATGTATATGTATTCAATACATATATATTGAATACTTCTTTCAATTATTTTTTGTTGTTTTTTTGTTTCCACAAATATGCTTAAATTTAATAACATTTACATGACACATGAAAGTTTACAAAGAACTTTACAAATAATACCTCATTGAAACCTTGCAGCCACCCAGAGAGAGAGGTGCTATTATAATCTCCACTTGACAAATTAGGAAATTGAGGCAGAGAGATGTTAATTAACTTTCTTTGGGTCACATAACAAGAGAGATTTTGAGGCATTCAAACCCAAATCTTTCTGAGTCCAGGTCTGGAGCTCTAATCATTTTGCAGCCCCACTGCTTCATTTAAAAAATATTGTTAATCTATCTATAGTTGCTGAGATGTCTTGTTAGGCTGTCTGCTTTGCCCATCACATCTGTTTGGTATTTTCTAAATATATCAGCTTTATTTTGTGTCTGTTAAAAAAGAAAGAAAGAAAGAAAGAAATGCCTCTCTTGATAGCATATATTTCTAAATGCAGAGCTGGCCAGGCTGCATGCATGGCCAATCATGGGGCATTAGAAGGTGACTGATTTGGGCCATTGTGGAACTTAGATCCATGTGGTATCTCAATAGAGAACCGCTGCTGACTTTGTAATCCCTCGTGTGAGACTTGTCCTGCCAAAGGATGAGGGGGAGGAAAGTCAACAATGGAATTTGTCAGAAAGAATCCTCCGTAGTTGGTCTCCCCACAGGCAGCCAGCCAACTGTCAGCGGCTGTGACTTTGAGCCAGTGCTATCATTGTGCACATTCCCAGAGGGAGGCCTTTGGGAGGACTTCTGCATTCATGTAAAGGGAAATATTTCAGCTGCTTTTCAAGGGGGGCCCTCGTTGCCAGAGACCAAGTGACTGACTGCCCCATGATCTGAGGCTGAAGGACACAAACCAGCCCTAATAAAGTTGGGTCACAAACAATCATAGATTAAGGTCTTTTTCACAGGTGATTGAACCTGCAAGGGACGGGGCTGGGACTCGAATCTTGGGGACTGTTGCTCATGTAAACAAATGTTGTGCATTTGAGAATTTCTCAAAGGCCTACCTAAGCTGCTGCTCTGGCAATAAAATCCATTGCTCTGGACATTTTTCCAGGAAGCTATTTTTTCTGATTAAGTTGTACACATTACATTTGGTAATGCAATACATGTGAGTCATTAGCAGCATGGGAATACATAAGGCAAGAGGAAATAGCAATATCTAACATTTATATAACACCTACTATGCGCCAGGAGCTGTCCTAAGTCTTTTTTACAAACATTGTTTCATTTGATCCTCAAGTCCCCAGAGAGGTAGTTGCTATTATTATACACATTTTACAGTTGAGGTAAATAGAAGTTAAGTGACTTTCTCAGGGTCATGCAGCTAGTATTTAAAGCCATATTTGAATTCAATTCTTCCTGACTCCAGGCTCAGTACACTGTCTACTGTGTCATGAGACTAGGAATACAAAAAGTAGACTAAATTTTTAAAAAATGGTCACAGCCCTCAAGGATCTTACATTCTACTAAGAAACAAACAAACATGTTTACAACAAACACTGAGAACAATATTAGAGGTTTCAGATTGCTTTTTCACCAAAGATATCAAAAGAACACAGATTTGGAGTTGGGAGGGATATTAAAAGTCATCTAGTCCAAACGTTTCATTTTAAAGATGTAGAAACCGAGGCTCCAGAGAGCTTGAATATTTTGCCCAAGTTCATCAGATGACTAAAACAATATTCAAAACCAGGTGTTCTGACTTCAAATATAGTGCTTTTTCCACTATAATATATGAGCTTATAATATTTGAGACTATTCTCATTAATGCTTTAATCAATCATTTGGATAAAAAGATTGAAAGATTCCTTTACCAAATTTGAAGATTAATAAAGAGAGAAAAGATTGCTACTACATAGGATGTTATAACCAGCACCCCAAATTACCAGGCTAGAAAGCTGGTCTAAATCAAATTAACTAGGGACAAGTGTAAAGTCTTATACTTGGGTTCAAGAAATCAATCCCCTAATCATAAGAAAGAAATAGGGGAAGGTATGGCTCACTAGCAGTTTGTATCAAAAAAAAAAAATAAAAAGATCTCAAGAACTCAACAAACTGAAAGATCAATATGAGTTTATGGTGGCAAGTAAAAAAGATTATATGTTATTGGGCTGAAATGGAAGTGTCATAGCTTTCAGAAATGAGATGATAAGGTCACCGTGTTCTATATTGTTCATTTCACCTCTGGACTGCTCTCTTTAGTTCTGGTCACTACATATCAGCATTGAGATCAGCATTTTGGAGAGATTCTAGAACACAACCAGAAAGATGAAGTGCTTAGAACCTAGATCATATTACAATTACTTGAAGAAGTGAGGCGCCATTTAGAGAAGGTTGGAGTTGTTAATATGATCATGAATAGGTGAGAATACTAAGTTCCAAGGAATACAGGCCATACATGCTAAGTGTTTTTCAACAATCATCTCAAAGGTAGCATCTAATAATCTTTGAACCTGCGGTAAGAATGTAAAAATCACACACATATGTAGGTATGCATATGCATGTGTATGTCACATACATTATACACATGTGTGTAAATACATATATTTGTCTGTGTATATAGAAGTGTGTGTGGGGGGAGAGACAGAGACAGAGAAGGGTACAGTTGGCATAGAAACTCATTAATAGCAATTAGGCATTTGCGAAGGGTCTTCCATGTGTCAGCACTGTATTAAGCTCTGGTCAAAGCAGAGTTATCTGCCTTCAAAAAACTTATATTCTGATTGAGAAAAGTGTGTGTGTGTGTGTGTGTGTGTGTGTGTGTGTGTGTGTGTGTTATAGAGTCAGATGGCATAGTACATGGAGAGCCATAGAGAGCCATGACTGGAGTCAAGAAGACCTAAGTTCAAATCCTGTCTCAGATACTTACTAGCTGGGCAACCTTGGGCAATTTTCTTATCCTCTATTTCCTTCAGTTTCCTCAACTCTAAAAATGGAATAATAATAACACCTACCTCACAGAGTTATTGTGGGAATCAAATGAGATAATAATTGAAGAGCACTTATATTCTTGCCACATAATAAATGCTAAATAAAGCTTAGCAATTAAAGATATGCCTATTTGCACATGTATGTGTATTTATGTATGTGTGTGCATATGTGCATATTTGCATATATAACATTATAGACAAGATATATGTTGGCAATGAAAGAAATTACATTTATTAAATGCTTACAGGATGAGTTGCTGGGGAGCAGGGTAGCACAGGGCATTCATTAACGTGTGAGGACAAGGGTCAGAATAATCTTCCTGCAGAAAGTAGATTCTGGGCTGAGGATGAAAGCAAAGAGGAATTCCAAGAAGACGTATTTCCAAGGAGGGAAGGAATTAGAGTGCAAATCATAGGACCTGGGAATACAAAGTCTTGTGGGAAGAGACATCCCTATAGAAAGAACCCTAGGAAATGTTACTATTGTCACTGTTGATAATAGAAATTATAGTGGGACAGGCTCAGTGGAGAAAGATGAACATGGGATCATAGATATAGAATTGAAAAGAATATTGCATGACTTTGGGTTGATGACTAATTATTTTATGAGCTATGGGCCAGGGTCTGTTTTTTCTACCTGTTAGTGCAGTAGTGTTCTCTATCACTTTTTATATAGCCCTGATCGCCACATTCTAGTTATGGGAACAATCATTTTAGTAATTCTGACCATGGATCTGTGAAATAAATATACAAGTATTATGTATCCTATTTTGCCATCTGAAAAAATCCCCATAAACATGGAGAAAATTGAGGCTTGCTACCAAGCATACAGCTTGTCTAATGCTGATTCAGGAACACAAGGTCTAGTTTTCTGATTCTCAGTTCCTGCAAAGCCTTATCTACAACCTGCGCACAAACTCACCTTCCAATTTTATTCTTCAGGGTCTAATCATATTTGCATTTAAGGACTTCAGGGAGCCTTTGGGCCTGATAATTCTGGATTTGAATTTTAAACTAGCATAAAGTATCAATTTATTAAGCAATAAGCCATCATGATTTTTTTAAATACTCTTTACACGTGATCAAAAAAGGTGCTTTCTTTAAAACACAAATCCAAGTTTGGTAATTCCATTTGAGTTATAAAAGATTCAGGAATATAGAATCTCAGCAATTTTCTCATCCAGCGATTTCTTTTTACCCAATATTCTTATGAACTGAAAGAATGTCTGTCATAAATTAAATACAACTCTGCATTTCATTAGTATTCGACTATATTTTCTTTCAAGATCAATATCTAATGAGTGATCATTTAAAGAAAAAGAGCCATCTCTTCAAGTAACCACTTCCAGAGAACTTATATGAGATTTTCCATGAGACTAAGTTGAAATTGGGAGGAACACAAACCAAGCTCAGTAAATTCACGCTTGCAGACCAATTGATTCTGTTCTGGGTACACTTTTGGCAGCTGTTGGACAAAAGAGAGTTGCAGTTATCAGCAAAATTCAAATACTATCATCTTAAATGCAAAAAAGAAACAAAGCAAAACAAAAATGATGCATTTTTCTGAAGAGAGCAAGGGGGAAAAGATAAAGAGAAAAGAAATGTTTTGAAAAATTCCAGTCCTTAATTTAAGTCTGTCTGGGTTAGGTCTAAAACTTGAGCTCTGGCCATTTTCAAAGAATGTTATCATGAGGATTTACTGTGACAACATCTGCATAACATTTCATACTCATAGAGAACATCTTTCTTAAAGAAACATGTTTCTTGTGGTCCTTTAACACAGACTTTGGGACCACATTAAAGCAAATCAAAAAAGGAAACAATGCTCACAAAAACTCAAACACAAGCAATTTTAATATGAAAAAGATCTTGCAGTTAATGAATTATTGTAGTTACCAGAGCCCACAGAATAAAATCCATCTTTAGCAATTTATTTCTCCAGTTAGATATTAGCAAGCCACTAACCTCGAGGGCTCCAACTTGGCAATTCTGAAAACATCACAGAACAGGGAATATTATGGTGACATAGCAGTGAATATGGCATGAAGAAGAGCCAAATTGTTTATCAATTCATCATTCATTAGAAGACTGGGATGGGGGGTAGGGGGAATAGCCAAAATGGCAGAGTAAGAGCAGGGATTTGCTTGAGCTCTCCCCTAAACCCCTCCAAATACCAGTAAGAATGAGTATAAGCAAATTCTAGAGCTACAGAACCCACAAAATGACAAAATGAAGCAAATCCCCCAGCCAAGACAGCCTGGAAGGTTGAAAGGAAGGTATATTCCATCAGGATGGGAGTAGAGTTCAGTCTGGCTTGGCAGCACCAGTGCAGATAGAGCCAGGGAAGCCTGCAGGGGACTGAATCACTGCAGCTGTGTCAGGTTCCAGGTTTCAAAACTAACAAACCCAAAGACAGCATAGAAAGTCAGTAGGAAAACTCTGTAGGACCTGGGTGAATCAGGAATGTGGTCCAGCTGGAGCCTGGCCCCAGTCCCAGGGAGGCAAAGGTGGTGGTAGTAGCAGCAGCAGCAACAGCAGCAGCAGCAGATGCTTCCAGAGCTCTGAGACCACAGATGGTGGGGGACCGAGTGGCTGATACAAAACTTTTAAAACCTGGGACAATACACCCATTCCCACCCCTATCCACCTTGGAAGTAGAGTCCTACCCTGACAAAGAGCTAGAAAATCAAGTATTGGCTGGGAAGATGAACAAACAGTGTAAAAAAAAAGTAAGATTATAATACCTTACTTTGGGGACAAAGAAGATCAAAACATACAACCAGAAGAAGATAGCAAAGTTAAAGCTCCTACATCAAAAGCCATCAAGAAAAAATATGAATTGGTCACATGCCATGGAAAAGCTGAAAAGGATTTTGAAAATCAAGTAAGACAAATAGAAGAAAAATTGGGAAGAGAAATGAGAGTGATGCAAGAAAATAATGAAAAATGATTAAAGATCTTGCTAAAGGAGGCCCCAAAATACTGAAGAAAATAACAGCTTAAAAAATAGATTAGCCCAAATGGCAAAGGTGGTCCAAAGCCAACGAGAAGAATTTCCTTTAAAAAAGCAGTACTGGCCTAATGAAAAAGGAAATTCAAAGGCTCACTGATGATAATAATTACTTCAAAATTAGAATGGGGCAAATGGAAGCTAATGACTTGATGAGAAATGAAGAAATTATAAAACAGAATCAAAGAATAAAAAAAAAATAGGAGACAAAGTAAAATATCTCATTGGAAAAAATACTTACCTGGAAAATAGAGCCAGGAGAGATAATTTAAAAATTATTGTACTCTCTGAAAGCCATGATCAAAAAAAAATTATCCTAGATATTATCTTACAAGAAATTATCAAGGAAAACTGCCCTGATATTCTAGAACCAGAGGGTAAAATAAAAATTGAAAGAATACACCAATTACCTCTTGAAAGAGATCCCAAAAGGAAAACCCCTAGGTATTGTAGCCAAATTTCAGAGTTCCCAGTTCAAGGAGAAAATATTGCAAGCAGCCAGAAAGAAACAATTCAAGTAATGTGGAAATACCATCAGGATAACACAAGATCTAGCAGCTTCTCCATTAAGGGATCAAAGGGCTTGGAATATTATATTCCAGAGATCAGAGGAGCTAAGATTAAAACTAAGAATCAGAATCTAACCAGCAAAACTGAGAATAATATTTCAGGGAAAAGTGGAAATAGAGGACTTTCAAGCATTCTTACAGAAAAGACCAGGGCTAAAGAAAAAATTTGACTTTCAAATATAAGAATCAAGAGAAGCATGAAAAGGTAAAGAGGAAAGAGAAATCATAAGGAACTTACTGAAGTTGAACTTATATATATAACTTATTGAAGTTATATTCCTACATGATATAGAAACATATATATATATATAACTTATTGAAGTTATATTCCTACATGAAACTCATGATTCCTTTCTCAATATTAGGGTAGTTGGAGGAAAGATAGATAGATAGATAGATAGATAGATAGATAGATAGATAGATAGATAGACAGATAGCACAAAATGAGTTGAATATGAAGAAATAATATCTAAAAAATAAAATTAAGGGGTGAGAGAGGAATATATTGGGAGGTGAAAGGGAGAGCTAAAATGGGATGAATTATCTCACATAAAAGAGGCAAGAAAAAACTTTTACAATGGAGGGAAATAGGGGAGAGGTGAGAAGAGGGGGTGGAATAAGTGAACCTTACTCTCATCATATTTGACTTCAGGAGGGAAAAACATACACACTCAATTGGGTATCTTATCCTACAGGAAAGTAAGTGGGAAGGGGATAAGGAGGGAGGGCAGATTAGGGGAGGGGATAGTCAGAAGCAAATACTTTTGAAAAGGGACAGTGTCAAAGGAGAAAATAGAGTAAGCAGGATAAGATAGGATGGAGGGAAATATAGTTAGTCTTTCACAACACAACTACTACGGAAATGTTTTGCATAACTACACATGTATAACCTATGTTGAATTGCCTTCTTTCTCAATGAGAGTGGGAAAGGAGGGAAGAAGGGAGAGAATTTTTAACTCAGAGTTTTAAAAAATATATTAAAATTGTTTTTACATGCAACTAGGAAATAAAATGTACAGGCAATGTGGTATAGAAATCTATCTTTTCCTACAACAAAATAAGGGTGAAGAAGATAAGAGAGGTGTGTGATAGAAGAGAAGGCAGATTTGGGGAAGGGATAACCAGAATGCTCACCTTCTTGTGGTGGAGGGGAGGGAAAAGATGGGGAGGAAATTTGGAACTCAAAGTCTTGTGTAAATGAATGAAAAAAACCAAAAGTAAATAATTTAATTAGAAAATTAAATGTTAATACAAAAAAGGGGGGAAAAATAAAACTTGGTATGCTTATTGTAAAGCAAGTATACCAGTAGTTTTCAAGGGAATTACTGTCATAACAGTAATTAAAGGTGAACAGAAAAGTCTAATGAGAAAATACTAATATATTTCTTTTTTTTAAATCAAATGCTTTATTAAATTCTCCTTTACATCATTCATTTCGGCAAGATTTTGAGTTACAAATTTTCTCCCCGTTTTCTTCCTTACCCACCACCCCAAATTAGCAATCCCACTAGATATTCCCTCCTCCAATCTGCTCTCTCCCATATCTTCTCCCATACCCCCTCCAACTTTCCAGTAGGACACAGTGGACTTCTATGCCCCAGTGCCTGTATGTCTTATTTCCCAGTTACATGTAAAATAATATTAATAACAGTGTATATATATATATATATATATGTGATTTTAAAATTTGAATTCCAGATTCATTCCCTTCCTCCCTTGTCACCCACTGGGAAGATAAGCAATTCAGCATAGGTTATACATGTGTAACTATACAAAACCTTACCACAGTAGATATATTATGAAAGACTCACTATATTTCCCTCCCTCCTATCCTACATCCCATTTGTTCTATTCTCTACTTTGATCTTGTCCCTTTTCAAAAAGGTATGCTTCCAACTTCCCTCCCCTTCCAGCCTGCCCTCCCTTCCATCATCCCCCCTCTCATCCCCTTCCCCCCACTCTCCTGTAGGGTGAGATACCCTATTTAGTGTGTATGTCATTTTCTCCCTAAGCCAAATTCAATGAGAATAAGGTTTACCCATTTCCTTTTGCCTTCCTGTTCTTCTCCTCCCTTGTGACCATCTTGCCTTGCCACTTCTATATGAGATAGTTTACCCCATTCTGTCTCTCCTCATCTCCTCTCATTATATTCCTCTCTCAGCTCTTAATTTCACCTTTTAAGTATCATCCCTTCCTATTAAATTGGTCCTGTGCCTTTTATCTATGTATACCTGTACACATATATACACACATCCACATATGTATTCATACACACACACATACATATTTTAATTCCCTTCAATTATTCTCATACTGAGAAAAGTTTTATCAGTTACAATTATCGTTTTTTCCTTATAGGAATGTAAATAGTTTCAACTTTGATAAGTTCCTTATGATTTCTTTTCCCTGTTCACCTTCTCATGCTTCTTATATCTGAATGTCTAACTTTCTATTCAATTCTGTTTTTTTTCATCAACATTGCTTGAAAGTCCTCTATTCTTGAATGACCATATTTCCCCCTGAAATATGATACTCGGTTTTGCTGGGTAGGTGATTCTTGGCTTTAATCCCAGCTCTTTTGACCTCCAGAGTATCATATTCTAAGCCCTTTGATCCCTCAGTGTAAAAGCTGCCAGATCATGTGTTATCCTGCTTTTGTTTCCACAATATTAAAATTGTTTCTTCCTGGCTGCTTGTAATAGTTTCTCCTTGATCTGGGAATTCTGGAACCTGGCTGTAATATTCCTAGGAGGTTTCTTTTTGTGATCTTTTTAAGGAGGTGATTGGTGGACTCTTTCAACCTCGATTTTGCCCTTTGGTTCTAAAACATCAGGGCAATTTTCTTTGAGAATTTCTTGAAGGATGATTTCTAGGTTCTTTTTTTGATCATGGCTTTCAGGTGGTACAACAATTTTTAAATTATCTCTCCTGGATCTATTTTCCAGGTCAGTGGTTTTCCCAATGAGATATTTCACATTGCCTTCTATTTTTTTTTCATTTGTCTGTATCTGTTTAATAGTTTCTTGATTTCTCATAAAGTCACTAGCTTCTATTTTCTCCAGTCTAATTCTGAAGGAATGATTCACTTCAATGAGTTTTTGAGATTCTTTTTCCATCTGTCAAATTCGGCTTTTTAAGGCATTCTTCTCCTTGTTGCCTTTTTGAGCCTCTTTTGCCATATGATTTAGTCTATTTTTAAGGTGTTATTTTCTTTAGTCAAATTGTTGACTCTCATTTCATAATTTTCTTGCATTTTTCTCATTTCTCTTCCCAATTTTTCCTCCACTTCTCTTATTTGGTTTTCAAAATCCTTCTTAATGTCCTCTATGGCCTGCAACCAGCTCATATTTTTCTTAGAAGCTTTTGGTGCAGGTATTCTGACTTTGCTGTCTTCCTCCTGTTTCATGCTTTGATCCTTTTTGTCCCCAAAATAGGAATGTAAAGTTTGATTGCTCTGCTTGGTTTGCTTCCTTTGTTTGCTCATGTTGCCACTCAATTACTTGTCTCTTGGGCTTTTTGCCACAGTAAGACTGTGCTACCAGACAGGGGAGCTTTGTCTCCAATTGCCTGGGTTTTCTCAGCTGCTGAAGGTATTAATTGGGTGCCCTCTCTGAAGCCTCCACACTCTCTGGCAAGCTGGTCGTACACCCCAGGACCTCCACCGTAGATCACAATCCAGAGCCAAACAAGTTAAAGCAAGAGTGATTATTCCTCAGACTGGTCATTGGTCCCCCTACAATCTGCAGGCCAGGAGCTGAAGCAGCCATGTGGCAGTGGCTGCACCATAGAGATGCCTCAACCACTTCTCCCCCTGTGGCCAAGGGCTGACCACACTCCTGAATTACTGGATCCCAATTTCCACACTGCACTGACCTCTCGCTTTGTCCTCAGCATCTATGTGTTGATAATTCTGGAAACTGCCACAGCTGCTGGTGATCTGAAGTCCCTCCAGTTAGAAGCTGGTCAGGCCTGCCCTGAAGCTAAAACCTCTGGGCTGGGCTCAGCTCCCAGAGTGCTGAGCTGTCCACTTCCTTCCAGTCTGCCGGGCTGTCCTCACCAGGTTAGCTTCTCCATGTCATTTTGTGAGTTCTGTAGCTCAAAAGTTTCTTCAGAGTCACCTTTTACATGAATTGGAGAAGGTGGAAGCTGGAGCCCCAGGGAAGTCCTGTTTCTACTATGCCATCTTGACTTGCCCCCCCCCCATTTCTTTAAAAATAAAGTAAAAAATTACATGAGACTACTACAAAATGGAAAAAAAAATTATTTGGATTATTGGGATCAGGTATGGTGACACATGGCTATAATCCATTTTACAGGGGAGGCTGAAGCATAGTTCATCGGTCTGCTTAAGCTTGGAAGTTTTAAACTGTTATAGGAATTAAGCTGATCTAAGTCACTCTAAATCCAGGACCAATGTGGAGGCCCTAATGGAGCAGAAATGCACCATGCTGTCTAGGAATAGAGGAACCAATCCAAGTCAGAAACCTGGTAAAAGGTCAAAGCTTTTGTGATAGTTAGCAGTGGGACCTTCCTATGAGTGGCTGCTGCTCTTCTAGACTAGGTGAGAGAAACATACTTAGCCTCAAAAATAAATAAACAAATAAATGAATTTCATGGGAATCAGTATTAGTAAAGAATTGAAAATCAATGAATCCCATCATGGTTAGGAAATAAAAGTATATTCATGCATTACAGGAGGAATTATGGACTAATACAATATTTATGTAGAGCAGTCTGGAAAGGTATAATAAAAAATACAAAGATAAACCTACTCTGCTATTTACCTAATAATTTAATGGTGGCAAACAAACCCCAAAATCATTTATCAAAAACTGAAAAGGAATAATCTAGTCAAGAATAAATTTTAGAAGCATTATCTATAACAGTTTTGGGAATAGATGAACTAGATATAAACTAAATGTCCAGCAATAGGGGAAATGGTTAAATAAACTGCAGTACATTAATTCAATGGAATATTATAATCTAATTAAGATCCATATGCATGAAGAATAAAATGTAATATGGAATGAACTTTGTGAAGTAATGCAAAGCAAAAGCATAAGGGAAGGATACACAATAATCATGACTATTTAAAAGAAAGAGTGAATAGGAATGAATGCAAAAGTAATCATAATGAGTTAATCAATCAACATTTAATAGAACCCAAACTACAAGCCAGCCATTAGCTATACAAAGACAAATATATACTATTACCTGCCATCAAGAAGGTTATATTCTAACTGGGGAGACATGCATATATTAAAGTAAGTTCTTAGATATATATTTAAGTATGTAGGCATAACTTCCTTCACACACTTTTTTCCAAATATACACTCTAACATCTCAGTAACTCTGAAAAGGCTCTCTCTCATACATGGCACACACATACACATGCATCAACATATCCAAGCATACACATGTATACATACAAATTCATGCAAATGTGTTTATATAACATATACCTGTGTGTGCACATCAGAGGAGAGAGCCCATGTAAACATTCAGTAGATGTAGGTTGTATGGTTGTATGTTTGGAAAAGAGTATTGGAGGGAATTATATGTAAGAAAACTGGAAAAATAGGATGAAGCCAGAGTATAAAGGATTTTAAATGGAAAATAGAAGAGTTTATGTCTGATCCTAAATATGATAGGTAGCCATAGAAGTTTATTGAGAAGAGTCTGTTTGTGTGACATGATTAGACTTACGTTTTAGGAAAATCACTTCGGTGGCTATGTGGTAGAGGGATTCGAATGGAGAGGTTAGAGGTTGTTATTGTTGTTTGATCATTTCATTCATTTCCAAATCCTTGTGACCCTATTTTGGTATTTTCTTGGTTAAGATATCAGAGTGATTTGCCATTTCCTTCTCCAGGTCATTTTTGACAGATGAGGAAAGTGAGACAAACAGGGTTAAATGACTTGTGCACAATCATACAGCCAGATTTGAATTCAGAAAGATGAATTTTTTTGATTCTGCTGCACCATCTAGCTATCCTGAGCTAAGAGGTGAGGAGACCCAATAGGGAAGCATCAAAATAATCTGGGTGAGACATGATAAAGGCTTACACTATGGTGGTGACTGTGTGAGTGGCAAGGAGGACACATGCTGGAGATGTTCTGGAGAGAGACAGAATTCTATCGGATACATGGGATGAACTTCGGTGACAATAAGAACAGTGGTATCCTCTATAAAAATAGAGAAGTTCAGAAAAATGGCAGGTTTGGGAGGGAAAAAAACGAGTTCTATTTTAGACATGTTGAATTTGAGATACTTACACGACATTAGGTTTATTTAATAATGTAGGGCAGAAGTTCAGGAGAGCGCAGAGGGCTGAATGTACATATCTAGTAATCATGTGATCATTTGTACGGCTATCAAGGTTCTTGGTCCTATGACATATAATGCCCCCCAAAATTTCAGACTTCCTTAAATCCAGTCCAGCAGAATATCAAAAGCTGCTGAAAACTTTGGTTAACTTTGAATTTTTATTGATAGATTTGAGAATTTTGATATTATGTCTAACCCCAAGGTTGAAGAGATATGAGCTGGTCTGCTTCCCACAAAAACTTTAATAAGTATAAATTTGTGGCCCAGGGCCCTCTTCCAATTCCATAAAGTCCGAACTGCCAAGTGCTTGCAACTCTAACCCAAGGTCATGTGAATGATAATCTCTGCCTCTCTCCCACCCCACCTTCTTCCCAATACTGTTTTACTTACTTCACTATCCCATCCTTTTTTCCCCATGCCATCTGTCTCTAAATCTTACCCAGTTCTTGCCAATTGTCTCTGTATTTTCTATGATGTTTGCCCTCATACATTTTGTGGTAATTAAATTATAATTGCTGTCCCATTTCCTGCTCCAGTTGTGGTCTTTCCAAGAGAGTACCCAAGAACTGGGCATCCCTGCCCCCTTTTCATAATTTCAAAAATCAATTCTCAATATAAGGGCAGAACCTTGGTCAACACCTATAATCAGTGGGCATGACATGGATGATGAATGCTCAGAAGGGACTGGGGAGAGATAAGGCAGAAAAGAAGAATACCAAGAAAGAGCAATGTCAGAAAAATCTAGAACAGAAAGAGGATCCATGAGCAGATGGTGGTCAACAAAATATACTCAAAACCATTCTGGATCAGGAGTTTGATGATTTGAGCATTAATTCTGTATCTGTGACTTGGGGATGAGGACCTCTGGTCCTCAGTTTCCTAATCTGTAAAATGAGTCCCTCTGACTACGTTGCCTTAAGGTCTTTCACCTATGAATCTTGGACTATAGCTGTAATCCAATGTAATGCAAAGAGCTACAAAATCAGTTATGTTGTTGCATTGATGTTTTATATTAAGTTTATAATAAATTAAGTTTATAGTAAATTTATAATGTAATAAATTTGTAAGTTTATAATAAAGTAGCAATATGAAAAATAAATGGAAAAACTTTTTTAAAAAACTTTTTTCTGCCTCCTTGAACATTTTACAAAATATTGGCAGTAAATAGATCTCTTTTTTAGATAGAGAGGCTATTTAAATAAAGCAAACACCTCCTACCCTTGTTATCCTTCCTCCTTTCAACACCATCTTAATTGGAACATAATTAATATTTGAGAACTGAACAGCACTCCAATGCCAATGGCTTCTTTCCCTTGGAAATATTTGCACTGTTGAAAAGAAAGGGGGGGAGGAAAATTCCCTTGAGTACAAGCATTTTGTTAATAAATGTTTTTGAAATGCTGAAGGTCCCATACATGCCACTAACTGAAACCAGGCTAGAGCCAAGGTTTTAGAGGAGCCAAAGCTCTTTGAATTGTGTGGCCTTGACAAGTCATTTCTGAGCCACATCATATTTTATTGGATTGTCACTTTGCATCCTTTGGCCTTTCCCTGATGCAATGCAGCCTCTTGTTCCACTTTCTGGGCCTTATTACAAGATCTCCTTAAGTTCTGAGCCCCAATAATCATTGACAGAAATGGTTGTATTTACTTTTGTTTGGCTTGGTTTGGTTTTGGTTTATTTTTCCTGAAACTCAGGTGAACCATGATTTGGGAAACTCAAAATTGACTTTCGGTTCTAGGTTTCCAAAAATGGGTTGAATAACAAATGTTTCAGACTCCCTAAGTCACTGAACTGCTCAGGTAGACCAATAGTTTAGTTTCCAAATGGAGGTTACACATTGTTATACATTCCAGACTTTGTAAAGTATGCTCCACTTGACATATGAAAATGAAAAAGAAAAAAAAAGAGTGAATGAGGAAAAGGTTAAAAAGGCCTGCAGAGAGCCTCTGATTAGTTCATTTTCCTCTCTGTGATATTTGCATTACATGGAAACATCTAGGTGAGGTACATAATGTAACCAGCTTTTGAAGGAAACCGCAAAGGTCAGTGAGAAGTGTTTGGAATATGGGAAACTAATCGGATCATAGTTGTAACAAATCTAGAGATGAAAGGACCCTTAGATACCACAGAGTCTAAGCCCTTTGTGATACAGCTAAGAAAACTGAGACCTGGAAGTCAAGCAACTTGCTCAAGGTCACATAGATTGTATGTGACTGTTCAATGCTTTGCACATGTTGACCTCTACAAATATTCCCACTACCACTATCCTAGACTAGGGCCTCCTTATTATATGTCTGCACTGTTTCAATTGCCTCTTCATAAAGAATTCACTGAAAGTCATTCCACCTAGTTAGCATTTGTTAGGGAAATTTTTAATATGTACCTAACACTATGCCACATTTTCTTGTCTTCATACACTTCCGTTTCCAATCCACAATTGACAAATTCATCTTCCTTATGTGTGATTCTGATCATCCTATTTCTCTTTTCAAAAATCCTTCCTGGCTCCCAGTGACCACCAAGTAATGTCCATAGGTGTTTTCTTGGTATTTAAATCCCAACACATTCATTTGCTACCTGTCTGACTTTTATCTCATTTACACTGGCCAAGTATTTTTCACCCTTTCCATGGCGAACCACCCTCTGAATTGTGGGTCATACATTCCCTCTTTCCTGCTTTTCCTCATGGTATTGCCTATGCACAGAATAACCTTCCATTCTACTCTTTCTATCAAATTCCTTTCTCTTCATGTCATCAATCATCATCATCATCATCATTACTATCACCATCACCATCACCACCACCATTACCATCATCATAACCATCACCATCATTGTCACTATCACCATCATCACCATCATCACCATCATCACCATCATCACCATCATCATCACCATCACCATCATTGTCACTATCACCATCATCACCATCATCATCACCATCACCATTACTACCATCACCATCATCACCATCACCATCACCACCACCACCACCACCACCACCACCACCATCATCATCATCATCATCATCATCATCACTACCACCACTACCACCATAATTTTAAAATCTATCATTTTTATAGCTCTTCAAAGTTTACAAAGTACTTTAAAATGATGATGACAACCTTGGACTGGGAGTGGGGAGGGAACATGCATTTATTAATCATCGACTGTGTTTGGGGCACTGTACTTAGCACTCTGCTTTCTATTTCATTTGATCCTCACAATAATCCTTCAATTAATGTTGATAATAATAACTAGCATTTTCATGGCACACTAAAGTATACAAAGAACTCCACAAATTTGATCTCATTTTGTCCTCACAAACAAACCTGGGCGGTGGGTAGTATTGTTATCATCATCTTCATATTACAGCAGTGAACACTGAGGCAAGTTAAGTGACTGACCCAGGGTCACACAACTAGAAGGTATCTCAGGCTATATTTAGACTCAGGTCTTCTTGATTCCAGGTCCAGCTCTCCAGCCACTCAGCTACCTCATGGCCTCTAATGCCCAATTCAATCCACATCCTACATCAAATACCTTCATTGTCTCCTCAAGCCAACAATGACATTTTCCCTCTCAGACCTCATATAATACTTTGTTGACATATATTTCACGCCCTTATTTTGCATTATATTTATCTGTATTTCCACATATCATTACTAGACTATAGGTTCCATAAGAGTAGGATTTCTGGATCTAAACTCTGAAAGTATACACTTAATACATAGAGAATATAATTGAATTGATTCATATGCCTTAATTTCCAGACAAATTAAACCCTCAACTGACACACCTATCTCATGATTAGTTAGATATTTCTAGTTATTATTGCTTGTACACCCCTAGGTTAGTCTTCGATTGGTATAAAGAGGAATAACAGAAGCTTCATCTGAAATAGCAGACAATCTCAATGTCCAGGTCCTTTTTTTTTTATTCTGGTGCTATCTGTCTATTTGTTTACACAGAGCCATGACTAGAATTTTTCGTGCCCTGGGCAAAGTTCCCAAACCATGCCCTGGACAAACAAAATGAAAAGCATCAGTAGTTGAAGGTCCTGGGATACAGGGAGGTCTCTGGCTACAAGGAGGTCACATTTCCAGAGGGAAGCAGAGTATAGCAGTCATTGCAAGTTGTCTGCCCTCTTATTTCACCCCCACAGATTGTCAGCTCTTTGAGGAGAGGGGTTATTTCATTTTTGCATTTGTATCCCTAGGTTTTGGTTTTGTTTGTTGGTTGGTTGCTTTTTTTTAAGGCTATTAGGGTTAAATGACTTGCCCAAAGTCACATAGCTAGTAAGTGTCAAGTGTTTGAGGCCCAATTTGAACTCAGGTTGTCCTGACTCCAAAGCTGGTGCTCTATCCACTGGGCCACCCAGCTGCCCTTATCCCCAGCTTTTAAAAGAGTGCCTGATACCTCACTATTTCTTGATTGATACAGATTGATGTCCTTTAGCATCTTTCTATAGTTACTGATTATTTTTGCTAAATTTAGCTATTTCTATATTCCTGGAATGCAAATGTTGTCAGTGTCCTCTAAATTTCTTCAACCTGGTAGGAAGGTCTGAACATCCTTCCTTGATTATAGCTCTATATGCCTTTATCTTCATATCCTCTTGTCCTTTACTTCCAGGGAATATTTCAAATAGTTGATGATTTCTTTAATGAACTCAAAGTCATCTGTGTGTACCTAGGACCTAGGGGCAGCTAGGTGACATAATGGATAGAGTTCTGAGCCTGAAATTAGGAAGACCTGAGTTTAAATCCAACTTCATACACTTTCTAGTTGTGTGACATTGGCATCAGTTATCTCATATGTAAAATTAGTTGGAGAAGAGAATGGCAAATCACTCCAATGTCTTTGCCTAGAAAATCCCACATGGGGTCATGGAGAGTCAGACATAACTGAAAATAATTAAACAGTAATAAGACCTCACTCCTTTTTTTGCCCTCAAGCAGCCCTCTCCTCCTTCATGGGTTTTGAGCCTGAACTCAAAGTCCAACCCTCTCTAGCCAGGAGAAGCTGAACATGCCTCTTAACCCTTCCTCTTGTTTCTGCTATGCAAATTGTAAAAAATAATGCTAATGCTATCTGCCTCACCTTTTTGCTCTCTGAAAAGTACTTTGAGAACCATAAAAGTGTCTATCAAAGTGAAATTTTCTTATCTTTGGTTTCATCTCTGTCTTTTCCCAACCTGGTCTGTGTATTGGAATAAAGAGCTTTCTTATCCTTTTCACAGGCACCATTAGCATGTTGACCAACTGGTTTATTCATTTGCTTGAGGTTTCAGTTGTCCTGGGACATCTATTTTGTTTACTGAATCATAGTATTTCAGAGCTATCCCTAAGTCTTAGAAATAATATTAGTAAGGGTTGAGCCCCAATTTTAAAGAAGACTTCCATTAATACTTTAGGACCTTGCCCATTTACTTACCCATACATTTTATTCCGTCAAAAAACATTTTCTCAAGTACCTCCAAG
Source organism: Gymnobelideus leadbeateri (assembly GCA_011680675.1). Lineage (NCBI taxonomy): Eukaryota > Metazoa > Chordata > Mammalia > Diprotodontia > Petauridae > Gymnobelideus > Gymnobelideus leadbeateri. The sequence continues at coordinate 33,119 of WOXC01000897.1, forward strand.
TGTGCAACACATTATGTTAGGTGCTGGAGGAAGATGAATATGGCCTGGTCCCTGGACGGAAGAAACTTTCAGTCTACTTCAGCACTCAGCATAGTACTTGGCTCTTAGTAGGTAATTTATTTATTTTGTTGTTATTTCTGTTTTTGTTAGTAGAAATCAATGTCATTTTGGCAGATAACTATAATACAAATTAAAATATATTAATATAGTTTAAATTTATTAAAATTAAATTTAGTAATAATTTAATAACAAATTTTAATATTTATTTTTAATTATCTATTTTATAAACTTATATTATTTACTTAATACTATTCAATTTTAATTTTAATGATATATTTATTAAATTTTTTTAAATTGATTAATATATTAATATACTACATACTTCATAACAGACAGGCAACCTGGCAGAGTACCATAGATCTTGAGTTGGAAGGAAACTCACACTTATTAAGCACCTACTATAATCCAGGAATTGTGCTAAAGGTTTTATATATATCATTACATTTCATCTTTACGATAACCCTGTGAGTCAGGTGCTATTATTATCCTCATTATAAAATTGAGACAAAGAGAGATTAAGTGTCTCGCCTATGGTCACACAGCAAGTAAATCTCTGAGAATGGAATTGAATTCAATTTTCTTGACTCTAGTCCCAATGCTTTATATACTGTGCCATCTAGATGCCTAGGTAGGCAGGGGGTATTAAAAGTCACCCAATACAACTTTATTTTACAGGTGAGGACACTGAGGATCAGGGAGGAGAAGTCATTTTCTTTCTTTTTTTTTTTTTTTGAGGGGGGAAGGTAGGGCAATTGAGTTTAAGTGACTTGCCCAAGGTTGCACGGCTAGTTATTGTGTTAAGTGTCTGAGATTGGATTTGAACTCAGGTCCTCCTGACTCCAGGGTTGGTGTTCTATCCACTGCACCACCTAGCCACCCCAAGAAGTAATTTTCTTAATGTCAGCCAATCAATAAGCGCTTATAAAGTGTTTACCATGTCCCAAAGCATTGTGCTAAATGCTAAGAAAAATCAAAGATCCTTGTCCTAAGTATCCAACATTCTAATGAGGGAGACAACATGCAAACAACTATGTACAAAAGGGCATGCAGGTTATATGAATCATAGGCAGGATAGTGGGATAAAGCTAATCCCAGAGCCAGGAAGAGCTTCTTTCCTTTAACACACATTGGAAGTGTAAATATAAGGAGGAGCAGTTAGGTGGCAAAATGGATAAGTGCCAGGTCTGCAGTTAGGAAGACCCAGTTTGAATCTGGTCTCAGACACTTATTATTTGTGTGACCCCAGGCATGTTATTTAACCTTGTTTGCCTCAGTTTCCTCATCTGTTAAATGAGTTGGAGAAGGAAAGGGCAAGCCCCTCCAGTATCTCTGCCAAAAACATTCTAAATGGGGTCAAAAAGAGTTGGATGTGACTGAAACAACTGAAAAATATCAACAACTATGAGGACTTCACTTCTGTTCAAGGAAACTGTTAGAACTACATATTCCAAATAATTCCTAATCAGTATCAAGAACAGGAGAATGTTCTCAACTCACCAGGGATCACTCATTTTGATGAAATCCCAGGGTAAAACAATGACAAAGTATTATCTAGCACTATTCCTTGATTTTTTTAGGGGGAAGCAGTGTGAGGGAAGAAATGTAGAATATGATTTCACAGTGTAGGGATCTCCTAATAAGGAAATTCCCCCTGTCATTGAATCTGGCCAACTATTCTTGAATTTATGTATTATTCTTTAACAATTAGAGATTTGTCCAGGCTACTGAGAAGGTTTTGTTCAAGATTGTTTAGCTTGTATGGTCAAAGTTACTATTTGGACCCAACCTTTCTGACTTGGAGAATGGATCTCCATGATACTTTTCACACAGTAGGTAACTAATATTGAATTGATAGGACAACGTCAGTTCCTTCAATAACCCCTCATATGACATGTGCCTGCATCCATTCATCATTTTGATTTCCTTCCTCTAAGCCTAACAATAATAATAACCATAACAATTTTATATACTACCTACTATGTGCCAGGCACTGTACTGAGCACTTTGTAAATATTATCACAACAACTGTGGGCGGTAGGTACTATCATTACCTCCATTTGATAGTTGAAGAAACTGAGATGGACAAAAATTAAGTGATTTGCTCAAGTTCACAGAGCTACTATGTGTTTGATGCTGGATTTGAATTCAGGTCTTCCTTATTCCAGTCCCAGGACTCTATCTAGTTGCTTCTAGCTTTTCCAGACTGTGATACGCATAACTAACAGAAGACTATCAATATATTGCTGGAAGCCATACCTTTTTAGTGTAGTCCAAGATTGCATGAGATTTATGAGGTTACTAGATTGCACTATTGACTCATGTCAAACTTATATATGAATGTAATGGAATACTACTGTGCTATAAGAAATGAGGAGCAGGGGAACTTCATAATAACTTGGATAGACTTATATAAAATGATGCTGAGTGAGGAGAGCAGAACCAGAAGAACTTTGTACACAATTACAGACACAACATATCTGTCACTACTATCTTTGATAGACTGGGCTCCTCTGAGCAATACAAGGTTAGAAGACAACTCCAAAAGACTCATGATGGAAAGGGCCATCCACATCCAGAGAAAGAACTACAGAGTCTGCAGATTGAAGCAAAGCAAACTATTCTCTCTCTCTCTCTCTCTCTCTCTCTCTCTCTCTCTCTCTCTCGTTTGTGTTTTGCTTTGTTTTATCCCTTCTTTTTTATTGCGCAGCCCATGGTTATAATCCTTTACAACATGACTAACAATCAATATGAAGGTATTTGCAGAACTTATATTTGATTACATGCTACTATGGGGGGACAGGGGAGGAGAGGAAGGTGGAGAAAATTTGAAACTTAGGAGAATGTGGAAGTGAATGTCGTAAAGTAAAAGTAAATAAAAAGACATCAATTAAAAATTGTTTTTTTAGGCAAATTGTTGCCCAGCTATCCACCTCCCCCAGATTGTTCTTAGAAAGAGAATTTATTGAACCCAAGGGTAAAACTTTACCTTTTTCTCCCTTATATTTCACCTTATTAGATTCATTCCCATTTTCTAGCCTTTCAAGATATTTTTGAAACTTGATTCTTTCATGTAGTATGTTAGTTTTCCTTACAGTTTTGTAATACCTGCATGTTTTATAAGGATTCCCTTTTGTTCAAATCATTGACTAGTGTCAGCACAGGGCCATCTATGCAGTACTACATTGTACATTTGCAAAATAGACATGGGACCATTAATAAATAATCTTTAATCACATCCAGTCAACCAGTCAGTCAACAAACATTCAGTCATTTCCAAACTCAAATAACTGTTTTTATAATTTCCATAGAGGAGACATATCTCACCATCTTTTCCACAAGAATAATGTGTAATGGCAATAAGATTCATTCAATATAACCAGCTTATGATGAAGCCATGCTGAATTGTGTGTGTGTATGTGTGTGTAAGGAAGAGAGAGAGAGAGAGAGAGAGAGAGAGAGAGAGAGAGAGAGAGGATACTGCATCATTTTTAAATGTTAATTAACATCTTTAATAACAGATTCTAGAATATTGTGGAAACACAATCAGGATAGCACAGGATATGGCAGCTTCTACACTGAGGGATCGAAGGGCTTGGAATATAATATTCTGGAGGACAAAGGAACTGGGATTAAAACCAAGAATCACCGGGCGGCTAGGTGGCGCAGTGAATAGAGCGCCGGCCCTGGAGTCAGAAGGACCTGAGTTCGGAGCCGGCCTCCGACACTTAATCCACACAAACAAAAACCTAGCCGTGTAACCTTGGGCAAGTTACTTAACCCCAATTGCTTAAAAAAAAACAACAACAACAAGAATCACCTACCCAGCAAAACTGAGTACCATATTTCAGGGGAAAATATGGTCATTCAATGTAAGAGAGGACTTTCAAGCATTCTTGATGGAAAAAAAAACAGTTTAATAGAAAATTTGACATTCAGATACAAGAAGCAAGAGAAGCATGAGAAGGTAAACAGGGAAAAGAAAATATAGGAACTTATCAAAGTTGAACTATTTACATCCATACATGGAAAAATGATCATTGTAACTGATGAAACTTTTCTCAGTATGAGAATAGTTGAAGGGAATAGAAATGTATATGTATATATATATATATATATATGTATATATATATATACTATTATTAATATTATTTTACATGTAACTGGGAAATAAAATATACAGGCACTGGAGCATAGAGATCCACCGTGCCCTACTCGAAAAGTGGAAGGGATATGGGAGAAGATATGGGAGGGAGCAGATTGGAGGAGGGATCCAGTGGGATCCAGTGGGATCACTATTTTTGGGTGGTGAGTGGGGGGGGGAATGGGGAGAAAAATTGTAACTCAAAATCTTGCAGAAATGAATGATGTAAACTAGAAGTTAATAAAGTATTTGATAAAAAATTTAAAAAAACAAAATAATATGTTCTAGAACTTAATTATGAATCAGAGTCTGGCTCACTGGTCTATAGTTTGTAAATATTATTCTATTCCCTTAAATAAAAACCAGTTGTTTCTCCCTTCCCCAGTACCATAGTGTGTTTTCCATTCACCACAATCTTTCCTTTTTCACAAGAGTATATCAGCAGTCATGTACCCCAGTTTTGTTTTGTTTTGTTTTGTTTCAGTATTCAACGAGGTTCATGTGAACCATGTAACTTGACTTCTTCAAAAGCTGACTATTACTGTTACCTAATTTTGTTGTTGTTTAATCATTTCTCTCAGGTCCAACTCTGTCATCCCATTGGGGTCTTCTTGGCAACGATAATGGAGTGGCTTGTCATTTCCTTCTCCAGCACATTTTACAGTTGAAGAAGCTGAGGTAGAGTTAAGTGACTTGTCCAGGGCCACACAACTAGTAAGTTCTGAAGTCAGATTGAAACTCAGAAAGATGAGACATATTGACTCCTGGCCCAAAACTCTATCAACTCTGCCACCTAGGAACTCCATTCCTTATTTATCTTGAGTATTAACTTATTATTTTGTTCTTCCTAGTCCAAAAATGATTGACACATAAAAGAGTAGCAAAAATTATAATTCAATGATTCTGCCTTCTATTTTTTTTAAATGTCATTGTCGGTGCAGCAAGGTGGTACAGTGAATAAAGCACCGGCCCTGGAGTCAGGAGGACCTTCGTTCAAATCCGGCCTCAGACACTTAACACAAAACACAAAACTAGCCATGTGACTTTGGGCAAGTCACTTAACCCCAACTGTCCTACCTTACCCCCTCCAAAAAAAAAAAAAAGGCAAAAAAATTCTCATTGTTCTAGCCACTCTAAGGTGCATTTCTGTTCCTTCTTTGGTCTCCTTCTCTCCCCAAGGAGAGTACATATTCACATACACACACATACACATGATCTTACGTGTGCACATGTACACATACACACAAAACCCTTTTTGCTCTCCTTAGCTTTACTCACTAGCATCTACTCTTTCTGAGCTCTTGAACTCCTCAGACTATTATTAAAATAATGGCCAGCTCTTTCATACAGTTGTAACCTTAGTAGCTATGTGGTTTAAGGAAAAGGAACACAGGAAATTGAAATGAATATGACCCGAACTTATTATTTTAATGTTGTCTTTCATATTTGTAGCCACTTACTGCATAATATATTATCTATTTCTCCCTGAATGGGCCCTCTTTCTTTTTTTGTATATTAAATTAGGTAATTGTCCTCTGAAATATTTTATACCTGTTTAAGTAGCTGAACAAACAAGATGGGGCAAAGAGACTTTGCAAAATTGGTATTTCAATGCCTTCAGTTACTAATACTAATACAGTTACAAAACAGAGTTTTGTTTTTTCCCTGCTCAGATTGCTACATAAACTACATACCTTGGATTCCAGTACTACAAAAATTAATTCAAGTCAATTAAAATGGATTTACTAAGTCTCCAACTATGTGCAATGAAAGAAAAGAATTCCAGAAATGGGTATGAGACATTCAGTACTGTGAATAAATCGAGTCAAGAAAATATGGATTAGATCCTGCCTCAGGTACTGACTAGCTGTGTGACCACAGCAAAGTATTTAACGTTTATTGCCTTTAGTTTCCTGCTCTTTAAAATGAGAAATTTGAATGAATGACCAGCCTCTCTGATTCCTTCCATCACTAAATCTATGATCTTATGAGCCCAACTCTTAACTCACAATAACTGTATGACTTCAGGCAACTCCCAATTATTCCAGGGCAGAAGTTTCATCCTTTGCAATAGAAGTTGCCTTAAATGACTCTGTGTTCTCTTCCAGCTCCAGATCTATACTTCTATGATTCTCTAAGTAGCAGAGAGCTCTAAGTAGAACTCTTATTCCATTAAGGGTTTAATTTAGTATTGCTAGAATGCAGAATTCTAGATCAAGAATTCACCAGAAGCCAAAGTCATAAGAGGATGGCAAAATGGATGGGCAAGGGTCGAGGTATCAGGTTACTGCAGTTTAAACCCATGGACGCCAAAAACTGTTGAGGTGGGGTCTCTGCCCACCCAAAAACTGGGGTTTTATGGTGTGTTGTGGTGGAACTGTTTCGAAGAATTCAGAGTCAGACCACCTCTAATCCAAGTATAGGCATTTATCGAGATTGACGCCTTTCATGAAGTGGGCTAAGTTCCAACAGGAACCAGCAACTTTAGAGAAAGCAAGATGGATTTTTATAGGTTAAAGATGCAATTACATAACAGAAATTCAATATTAAAAAGGCAGGAGGAGTTTGTTAAGGGATTAGGTAAATGGAAAAGGGGTCCCATCTATGGTTCAGTGGTTAAACATTCTGGGCTTTCTGCCCTCCAACTCGCTAGCTATTGTGGTCCTGTCTGGTTAAGACAGTTAGGTATTGCGGTTCTGTCTTGGTCTAGATGGATGATGTGGTTGTTAATGAATACAAGAACACACCTGTTTCTGTGGGAATGGGTCTTGGGGCAGTGACCAGTTAGAGGCAGTAGGTAGGTTCCCATCACATGGACATACCTGCTGTTTCTGTGGGAACTAAAAGTACAGGGACACACATGTTCTTCCAGTGAGTAGTGAGGCATATATGAAGAAGTTAGGATATTGACAGGGGGGCTCGATAGGTACAGTGGGCCTGTTGTACAGTGAGGTCAGGCCTATAATGAAGTTAGAATATTGGGGCTGGGGACAGCTTTATTAATTAACATCAATGTTATATAAGAGAATTGGATCAAACTACTGTGAATTTGTATTAAAGCATTTATTTTAAAGCAAAAATACGAAAAAATGTGTTTTTTAAGATCAAAGAATCTCTGTATTAGAAGGGACTTTAGCGGTCATTTCATCCAAACTATACCTGGAAAATTCTTTCTGAGACTGTCTTCACAAGTAGTTCTACAATCTTTGCTTGAAGACCTATGTTTGGGAAGTCACCGCCTCATTGAAATAGCCCATTCCATTTTTGCATAACTCTCATTATCTGGAAGTGTTTCATTTTGTCAATCCTATATTTTTCATTGCCATATTTGCATAGCAGTATAAATTTATTTCCTCAAACAACATTTTCATTTTGCCTAACTCATCTGAACATATGGTTGAAAGTTCTTGGTTTGAAGAATCCTGAAGTAGATAGACTGATGCAAAACAATGGCTCATCATTATTTCAATAATAGAATTTCTCCAAGTCTAGGAGAATACAGTCTTATTTTTATGATTCACTGTTCTATGCCCTGATACCACATTTTGTAGCAGCAATAAATTACATTTAGCATACCATGTGATTTATGTGCATGCAACTGGACCCTTGAGCTAAGATAGCACAGAGAGATTATACATTAAATTCATTTAGTTTAGACAAAGATCCAGATTCTAACTGAACTCACTGAGGTAATTCAGGTCAAGACGAGGTATAGCTCCATAGAACTAGCTTTAGTAGTTAGTTACTTCATTTTAATCCATTAAAAGTTTAGCTTAGCTCTGATGGAATACAAAGCTATGAACTGTGTTAACTAGAAACCAAAGGCATGGAAAGATGGAAGCTTTTAATGGGCAAGGACCTAGGGATCATGTCATTTGAGAACATTGATTCAAACTACTAGGAATATTCATCTTGGAGAAGAGAATACACAAGGATATATGAAAATTACTTTCAAGTAGTTGAAGTATGATTATGTGGGAGGTGGATTTGAACTTTCCTTGGCTTACCTGGGCAAAACTGTGATATAGCAGTACTGACTATAGTCGGAGGACTCAGGTTCAAATTCCTCTTCTGCTACTAACTACTTGTATAACCTTTAGTAAGTCATTTAACTTATTTAGTATTGAAGATGTATACATGGAAGGAATCTCAGATTATATCTCATTGAACCTTCTAACTTTACAAATGAAGAAATTGGGGATCAGAAGTCATAAAAATAAGCATCAGATGCAGGATTTGAACCCAGGCACTGACTCAGTTTGCACTGTTTTTATATTACAGCATGTTTTCTTGGTCTTAATTTTCTAATCCATAAAAGAAAGTGTCTGCTCTGCATAACTTTGGAGGTGCCTTCCAACTCTAAATTTATTATGCTATAGCCCTAAGACTTACCTAGGACAATATGACCACCTAGTATGTTGATGCCATCCTTGGCTACACTAAGAGATGTGTGTCTTCCTGGAATAAGGAAATCCTGGTCCAACTATGCTCTCCACTGGGAACTACATTTTAGGAAGGGCATTGACAAACTGGAGATTACCCTAAAAGCCCTCTAAATTTAGAGAGTCTTTGATTCTGTGATGTTTTTAAATGATCACCCTTCATCCCCATCCCCATTTCATTCCCCCCTTCCCTCTACCCAGATTTTTTTTCAATGGATGAATCAGTCAGTTAATTAGGTTTTATTAAGTGCCTATTAAGAAATTTTTATATCTCCAGTGCCAGGAACTATGCTAAGTACTGGGTATACAAAGAAAAGGGAAAGAAGTGCCTTCTCTCAAGGGACTCACAATCTAATGAGGGCGACAAATATGAAAGCAACTATATGCACATTACTTATTGACAGGATAAATTGGAGAAAATCAACAGAAGGAAGAGACTAGAATTAAGGAAGACTGGGAAAGTTTCTTTCTTGTAGACAGTGGAATATTAAATGGAACTTGAAGGAAGCTAGTGAAGTTAAAAGGCTAACATGGAGAGAAAGAATTCAAGGCATGGAGGACAACTAGTGAAAATGCCCAAAGTCAAGAGATGGAGTATATTGTTTTACAGAAATCAGAAAGATGATTATCTCTATACCATTGAGTACATGGAAGGGAGGAAGGTATATGGAGGCTGGAAAGTAAGAAGAAATCAGTTAATAAAGGTCTTTGAATGACAGTTTTTTTTATCTTAGATGTAATAAGGAGTCACTAGAATTTATTGAATGGAGGGCAATGATATAATCAGCACAGTGTTTTAGGAATTTAAATTGGATGCCTGAATAGGGGATAGATTAGACTGAAGAGAGACTTGAGGCAGGAAAACCAACCAGTACAGTAGTCCGGGCATGAGGTGATGAGGGCAATGAATGAGAGGAAACATGTTATCTTCTATCATATTTATTGTTTATGTTCATTCTTATATATCATTTATTTCAGATGAGAATACCACAAGACCATACTGCAAGACTCCAAAGAGAGATGTGAAGATAAGAAAAACCCACTAGCAAAAGTGAACTTAATCCCCTCCATAGCTCCCTGGTAGTAATGACTCAGATGGAGTTAAAGCCTTGGGCACCCCTTATATTGTAACACAACATTAGCTTCCTTTTTAAAAGAATCTTGACAAATGAGAAAGTGTGTTTTGTTCTTGCTTCATTAGAGGCAGCAGTAGTTAATGTTTATAGAATATCAATAATGCAGTTTGTAGTTCTGCATAATTAAAGGCACCCCTATGTTAATAAAATAACTTTAAAAGAGACTGCATGGTAAAGGCATAAATATGGTGATGCATTTGCCCTTACTTCAGACAAGCTTAATTACCAAGATATGGCTGTATGGGGCACCTATAAAAATATTTTTTCTGTCACTTAGAGCTATCAAGCCTCACACCTATTTATGATATTAACAAGAGAGAGTGAATGCCATTTTAATCTCTCACTACTGAATAGGCATAGTTGCAATTGTCTGGACTGTATCTAGAAACAGATCCTCAAAGAATCAGATCTGCAAATAGAAACATGTGTAAATAGATAAAGTTTTCCCCTAAATAATTTGTTTCCAGAAAAGGATGCAATATAGTATTGGAATCTAACATAAAATGAGAGAGGGCAGAAAATTTAGGAGAAAATTCATCTCCTGTTGTACATCACTACAACTAGGTGGCATAGTGGGCAGACCAGTGGACCTGGAAGCAGGGAGATTTGAACTAGAATACCAGTTTGAATACTTATTAGCTGTGTATCCCTGGGCAAGTCCTTTATGCTATCTCAGACTCCTATTTACTTGCCTGTCTCACAAAGTTACTGTGATGATCAAATGAGACAATACATGTAAAACTATTTGCAAAACTGAAATTGCTATAAAAATGTGATCCATTCTTTTTATGATGCACTCAGTGTCCTAATATATAGATGTGTGTGTATATATATATATACATATATATATACATATATATGTGTGTATATATATATATATATGGCAATATTGGGGGGAGGCTTTAGTTTCAATTGGGAAAATCTACATAAAGTGATTTGTAAATTGCAAAGTTGTATAAATATCAACTGTTGGGTTTTTTGGTTATTGCTATTGATAGCAGCATTATTGACATGCCCAGGCAACTCTTTAAAATGATAAAGTCCAAAGAAGGTGCTAATCAGTAACCGAAGAGGACAGCCCTCCTTGGAAGATCACTGTGCTGATTCAATCCTATGTCTTGTAAAGGACAAAAGAAAGAAAGAAAAAAAATGTTTGTGTTAATGCTGCATGAGCTCATTCTCCTTTCTTTTTCAGATGGAGGAAGTGGGGCGTAATTAGTTATGTTCTATCCCTGCTGTAAAAATGACTTGTGTTCAAATCCTGCCTCAGACTCTTTTTGTGATCAAGGCAAGTCACATGACCTTATTCAGTCACAGCATCAGCCATCCTAAAATGACGGTATTATGACACCTCCATAGCATTGTTATGAGGATAGAATGAGAGCACATTGATAAGGAGCTTTTCAAACATTAATGTAGCATATAAATGCTAATGATTAACTGCCAAATGGCTATAATAGTAGCAGTCCTGGGATCTTAAGTATAGATATGGAAGAGATGTTAGTGGACATTCAACCCCCTCTTTTTACAGATGAGGAAACCAAGGCACAGAGATTTTGAGTAACTTTTCCGAGGACAGAAAACTAGCAAATTTCTGAGACAAGACTTAAACCTAGATCTTCCTAAATCTAAATTCAGTGCTCTCCCCTCTGCATCACATATGTCATCATCTCCCTGATGTCATGGTCCTCTTCAAGGACAAAGGACAAACTCAACAATAATAATGCTAACCCCCAAGGTCATTGTGAGGCTTAAATGAAATAATGCAGATTTCATTTTATTTTGTTTTGTTTTTGTTTTTGTTTTTTTTTTGCATTTTGGAGGGCAATTGGGGTTAAGTGACTTGTCCAAAGTCACACAGCTAGCTTTTTGTGTCAAGTTTCTGAGGCCAGATCTGAACTAATAATGCAAATTTTAAAAATTATATAAATGTTAGTCCCCATTGTTTTATTATTAGCGGCAACATCTAGTGCACAGAATGCTACATTTCAAATTGGGAAAACCAGAGTTCAAATCCTGATCTTCACCAAGTCCCAATATTGCTCCCACTTGTTTTTCACATCTGAAATGGGAACAATTTTATCCACTTCCCTCACAGGATTAAAAAAAAAAATCAAACAAGATACTATATATAAAGTGCTTTGCAAACTTTAAAGGGATATTTAAACATGTTTTTAATATTATTACTAATAATAAAAAAGTATGAAATAATTGTGAAAATGGATGAGCTCATTATATATTGAAGAGCTACCATGGTAATTTTAAAATGACTACATCGCAAACTGAATACAAAGATTTTCTCTTCATAGCCAGTTGTCTAGGAACTTACCAAAAGGGTTCTAAATGGCCTTGGAAGTCTTAGATCAACTCAAAGTTACAAGCAGGTTCAACTCTATATACACAGACACACACATATGTATAGATATTTACATATGCTGCATATTAATTATGTATGTTACCATATTATAATTATATTATGTTGTTATATCATTATTTCATGCCATATCTATTATAACATTATATCATATTCCATTTTATCACATGTTATCACATTATATCATATTGTTATATTCTATTGCCATGTGACATTATGTTACTTTTTATTATATTATATTTATTACTTTATATTATATGATGGCATATTACATTGCATCATACCATACTATATAATATCATATCATGCACATACAATTTGTGTTCTTGCATTAGAGTGTGAAGTATTTTTTTTTTTAATTTCTATCCTCAGAGCCCATACCCTGGTCCATAGTAGGTACTTCATAAGTTATTGCTGAAATTAATTAATCCTTGAACTAATGAGATATATCTAATATTTTCCAAACAATAAAAAATGTGTTTTTTCCATCTTCTACTCTCACCAGGACCTCTTGCCATCTTCTCTTACCCTTCCTTGCTCTCTTCACCTGAAACAGCACCAATGAATCTGACCCACAGAAGCAATGCCCCCAACCCTGGAGAAGTTAGTATACTCAGTTTTGGAATACTCCTCCAAGGGCTGAGCTGACCTGATTAGTAAGTGATCTGATATTCATCTAGTCCATCATAGCTGGATGCTGAAGCCAATCCAGGTAACATTTCATATAGAACTAAGCCATGCACTTGGGCCATCTTACCATCTGCCCTAGCCTATATCACTTTCCCTACCTCCCCTCCCATTTCCATCCAAACACAGAGCAAGAGTCCAATCCCCAATAAATTGCCCCGTGACTCTTCTCTTTACCATCTCAGGGAATCTCCAGACCAAAACACCCTTGCCTCATTACAACTCTGTTTTAATACTTATCTCCCCTTATGGTAATGGAAGCTCCACAAGCATAAGGAGTGCCTCAGTTTTGTATTTGTATCCCTTGAGCCTAACACATTGCTTGAAAGATAGCAAGGCATTAATAAATGTCCTTCCATCCACACCAGTTCTGATAATATTTCTTTTTTTCCCTTTTCGGAAGGCAATTGGGGTTAAGTGACTTGTCCAAGGTCACATGGCTAATAAGTGTTAAGTACCTGGGGCCGGATTTGAACTCAGGGCCTCCCGACTCCAGGGCCAGTGCTCAATTCACTGTGCCACCTAGCCACCCCTCTGATAATATTTCTAATAATGCTGATTCTCTTCCCTGTACTCAAACTCTTAGGGGCAGCTTTAAGCAGATTTCCTAATGTCAAAAGACACCTAAGTCATTTTGAAAATGAATTGTTTTTCAGCTTATATGGTGGATTTTTAGAGTCTACTTTTCAGCTACTTCAATTTGGGGATGATTAGATTTCTTATGTAAAGTTGAAATTTGTTTTTCTGTGTCACCTACCTGGATCACTGAGGTCTGAAAATATACACTGACTTCAATTAACCATTTTTTTTAGGCTACAGGGTGACTATATTATTCAGATAATTTATGTATGGGTACACAGTCAGTGATCCTCAGTTACCAGAATTACATTTATGTATGACAATGGCATTTTCTTTAAAGTAACAATTTTCAGAAGAGAGAAAGGAATTATACGGGTTAATCTATGTTTGGAGCAACATAATGCCTCATTCAGCTGTATGGAGGCATTACTAAGTGTTGTTGGTGGGTTTTTTGTTTTGTTTTGTTTTTTAACAGGATGGTTTGGTTTTGTTGATCCATTTTAGAAAAGAGATTGCTATCAAATATATTATAACTTGAAAAATCTTTATAATAACTACTTTAAATATTTTTTTTCAAAATAAGTATTTGCATGACGATTCTCCCTTGAAGCTGTTAGTGCCTACTAATTAGCACCTGTCTAAATAGTGTATGATAAGCAACTCTGTGCCTGGTGCTAAGCATAATGAAAAAAGGACATATGTTTTGTGTCCGGGAATTCTTCAATACCCTCTCCTTTCAGAAGTGTTCTGATTTTGTCCTTTCTTAGAGTGAAGTGCAGCATTATTTCTTAGAGAAGACAGATTCATACATTTAAATAATATGCACAGAGGAAAATGATACCAGCTTATATATATTTATCAGTGTACAGAAACCTTCTGCATTGATACCAGCCTCTCTCTCTCTCTCTCTCTCTCTCTCTCTCTCTCTCTCCCCATATATTATACATATATATATATATATATGTGTGTGTGTGTGTGTTGTATTATATTACATATACATATATGTACCTATATATATATATATATACACCCACCATATATATATATATATATATTTGTGAGATATATAAGCTAATGCTCTCATCAAAGAGTATACATATTTCCCCCCCAAAAGCTCAAACCAAAAACTAAAATAAAATAAAAATAACTCAAGCCACAAGAATATCTCATCAATTACCATAAGCACCAAAAGGCGATTGGGTTTAATATATTTTTATGCCACTTTGTTGCTGCTCGAAATGTTTGCTTCTTTCAGATATCCTTATGCTCTCTTCCCTTGCTTCTTTACTTTTTGAACAGAGGGGACATTTAAACGGATGGTAGTTTTTTATCAAATGAAATTATCTTAGTCTCTCTGTCTCTGTTTCTCTCTCTCTCTCTCTCTCTCTCTCTCTCTCTCTCTCTCTCTCTCTCTCTCTCTCTATCTCTTTCGAATTTCTATCAGAACACCTTAAGCATGCCAGTCAATTCCCACCAATTTTGCCAGTGTTAGTTCTTACTTCCCCATTAAGTTATTTGCTTTTTAGTCACTAACACATTAGTTTCTAGAAATCTCTCTTGATATTTATCCAGTACACAATCCTTTCCGTGCCATAAACAAGAGCCTGGGACATGATGGAACCACGCATTCCATCACTGTTGCTATGGTATTAGTGACCTCTGTCCAGAATGCTGAGAACCAGGGAAGCATTAAAACAAGTGTAGTCGAGTTATTTCATTTCCTTGCCCCCTTTGATAGAAGAAGGAGGGCTTCTTTCTAAATGACACATTTCAGAAGAGGTTTGATGCATCCAAGGCAGCACTAATTCACA
Source organism: Gymnobelideus leadbeateri (assembly GCA_011680675.1). Classification (NCBI taxonomy): domain Eukaryota; kingdom Metazoa; phylum Chordata; class Mammalia; order Diprotodontia; family Petauridae; genus Gymnobelideus; species Gymnobelideus leadbeateri. Next base: position 48,349 of record WOXC01000897.1, read on the forward strand.
TGCTTTGCATCTGATTGCATACCTGAACCCCCATTTCTTCACTCGACACAATTTTCAACTCATTTGCCCATTTACTTTTTAATTTAGTTAATGGAACTCACATTTCTCTATTTAAAGCTGCAGATGGAGTGGACGATGATTTATTTACACTGAGATAATTTTGCATGGCAGTCGGCTCTGAGGAGATTCCCTGAAGGCATAACAAGATGGACTCCATTTGCAGACTTTCATTCTTTATTCACTTACATGGAAAAACATTTGACTTCTCTTAAATCCTTTCATCTGGGGTAAAGTTTCTTCCTATGCCTTTCTAACATAGCACATGAATACAAGGAACACTGAGGGTCCAACATTAGCATTTTCTATGCCTTGAGTGGCTAGTCTTTGCACACATGTTTTAACCACAGGAAATAGTCTATATTTCTTAGTACTTATAAGAACTACAAACACCAAATTATTTGTGAAAAACCTTTCTACTGCCTAGATCTGTATAAAAAAAAGCAAAGGGGAATAGTTGTTTTTCCAAATTCAGGTTTCCAGTGAATATTTTTTTTTTTTGCTTTTTTGGAGGGCAATTGGGGTTAAGTAACTTGCCCAAGGTTACACAGCTAGGTTGTTTTGTTTGTGTGCATTAAGTGTCTGAGGCTGGATCTGAACTCAGGTCCTTCTGACTCCAGGGCCGGCTCTCTACTCACTGCACCACCTAGCCGCCCCTCCGATGAATATTTTTAATATCTATAGTAAAGGAATTTCACATATCACAGAGTCATAGAGTCTTAGAACTGGAAAGGTCCTCAGAGGATATTGAGTCCCACCTATTCCTAGGATATCTGGGCTATAGTCATCTAGGCTATGCTGTAAGACATACAAGGGGGAGAAATCACTACTTCCCAAGGAAGTACATTGGACTTTCATATAAGGTTTACTATCAGAAAGTCTTTGCTTTGATATTAAAGTTGCATTTTTGCAACTTGTAGACATTGTTCCTATTTCTACCCCCTGGGCCTAGCAGAACAAGTCTAATCCCTCTTCCCCGTGACAGCCTTATAGACCGCTATTATTCCTCATAATGACGAGAAGGTGGCCGCTAGGTGATGAAGTCAATAGTTTATTACACTTGGAGTCAGGAACACCTGAATACAAATCCTTTCTTACTAGTGGACCCTGAGCAAGTCATACAACTTCTATTTTCTCATTTATAAAATGGAAAAAGTAATAGTTCCTCCTTCACAGAGTACTTCTCAGGGTCAACTGAGATACTATGAAAGTTCTTTGCAAACTTTAAAATGTTATTTAATGTGAGTTGTTGTTGGCTATTTGGTGAGGAACTCTCCAAGTTCCTCTTAATTCCTTTTATGAAGGCAGATGCTACTCTACAACATGTTTAAAAAAATCTGTCTTAGTGACAACACAGACACAGATACTGAGGCAAAAAGGGCTGTGTGTGTGTTCCTTGCTTTATGATGTAGATATGCTCATAAAATCTCACGTGTACATTCTTGATATTTCTTCAACAATGATGTCGTAAAGTGAAAGGAGTACTGGTATTTTGAGTAAGTAACTGACATTCAAATCACTTAGAACCAATGTGACTTTATTCAAATTCCTCCAACCTTTTGAAGTAAGGGGGCTAGATTTCATGACCACTTCTAATTCAAAATATACACCTCTATGATGATCATTGTGGGTTTCCCTTCCATTGAAACAGAGCACCAAGCATCTAAAATAGTAGACAGTTATTCAGAGACTTCACACCATTCCCAAGCCCCAGTCATCTGAGAGTTCATCATCCTCATGAAAATACTCTCTGAAGTTAGCTAGACTGGCTTATGAACAATAGCTATTTGGTCCAATTAGGATGGTAAACAAAGCCTTTCTGTCTCATTAGAACCTTCCAGAACTTGTCCTCCAATCCCTTTCTGATTCCAGAGTAACCTCCACATGATGAAGAGGTCTTGGAGACTTCCCTGTAAGGCACAAAGATTGCCTTTTTATAAATTGAATTCTAATTCAAATACCCTACAGACACTCATTATTCAAAAGAACACTGAAGTGAATAATTATGGAAAGCAAAGATGCCTTCCATTAAGTCAATAATAGATTTTTTTTTTTACATCAGAAAGACTTGAGTTCAAGGCTTTATTCTTTCATTTAATAGCCATATGTCTCTGAGCAAGTTACTTTTTTCTTATTGGACTTCAGATTTCTGATCTATAAAAGGACACAATGTGGCATAGTGGAAAGCGCACAAGGCTGGAAAGTGACAAAAAGTATTTAAATCCCAGCTCTGCCTTTTACAGGAGGCATGACCTTGGACAATTCACTTAACCTTCCTGGGCCTCAATGTCCTCATCTGCACATTTAGAGGGGTTCATTGGTGGTCTATCTATATGGTAGATAATGTATCTCTATAGGCTCTAAATCTAGGAGTATATGACAAAGTGATTTATAAGATGTGGTCATCCACACTGTGTTCCAAGACTGCCACTGAAGAAGTCATTACTTCTCATTCCACTTTCAGATAGGACTTATTGTTCAATATTTGGGGTTTCGCCCTCTGAGGCCCAGATCTCTATTTTCCAGCAGCAACTCTTCTTAATTTAAACTCCTGGGATCATTCTGCCTCCCCCAGGATAAGCTGATCACCTGAAGTCTCATCACTATGCAGATTGATTCAGATTTTGGTACTCAACAACTTCTCAATTCCCTAAATTGCCTCTTCCCTCTGACCAGAGGATAGAGCAATAAACTTGTCCCAAAGCCTTCGTTTATCGAGGGCTCAGAACTTTCCATGTAATTCTCCATTTTTTACCAGTAGCACTGCTTGGTTTCAACTTCACAAAACTCCATACCCCAAAGCCAAGCAACTTCCCCCACCATACTGTCCCTTTTTAGCTTCTTTTTTTTTTTTTTTTGTTACCCTTCTCCATTAGATTCTAAGCACCAAGAGGGCAGGGTCCATCTTTCTTTTTCTTATTTATTCCATTAGAACTTAGTGGAGTACCTGACCCATGTTAGGCTCTTAATAATGCTTATTAAATTGAATTGAAGATGAGATTTCTTTGGATTCAATCATTCTGATTCCATGACTATGTTTTACTTTCCAAATATCCAAAATTCAAATATTTATATGTTGAAATATAAATCCCATATAACTGTCTAGTTACTAGCTTTAGAAAAAAATAATGTCAATGAGGACTATAATTATGGATATTAACTAAATGAAAAAGGAATTTTATTAAGGTTTTGATCGCTTCTGTATAGTGGGCAGCTATCCTAGGAAAATATCAGATGGGCTTTGTTCTGGGCAGTAAGGCACTAATGTAACTGTTGCCAGAAACAAACTGTGACCTACTGCATTAGTAACTTTGTGAAATATTAGTTGGAAGGCCCCCTGAAGATAGTGATTTGTCAATTGCCATATATAAACAAAATTCAAGAGGAAGCTGGTGAATTCATTCAATGTACTTCACGATATGACATGAGATGAAGGGCTGGATAGATGTAGTCAAGTTTTCTTTGAACTCTATTTTCTAGCAGCTGATTTTATCGGATGCTTGTAACATAGCTTTAGGGACCACATCATGGGATTGGCTGGCATGGGATTGACTGGCATGCAGCTGTGTGGGAAGGCACTAGAACAACTAAAACCATGGTTAAGACAGAGCAATATAAGGAAGGAAGTAGAGAAAAGAAAAAAATGGTGTGAGCTGTCTCTTCTCATTATAAGTTGAGAGGTCTGAATTTTTTCTCGCTTTGATACCATTGCTGGTTGTAAGTAGGCTACTGAATCAGCAGTACCAATGTAGCTATGAGAAGTATTATGGCTCCCACAGGAGTCTCAGTTGAGACTTCATGTAGCCCAGCCACTTCCAGTGTCTTCAGGCCTTCTTGTTGCACAAAACAGACTTTTCGGTGGTGAGTGGTAATTTCTGAGTCTTTAGATTGAAATAGTTGTATTAGTGTTCTGTATCCTTTGGACCCATCCTGATGCTGGAGCTTGACTGTACTTGAAATCTTCCATCGTTTTTTCCTTTCTTTTTTTTCACGCCACAATGCTTTCTAAATTAAGGAAATTATTTCATTTTGAGAGAATGCCATATGCTAATATTCGTTAGTCTAAAGGAAGCATTCATTGAGTACAGTTTGATTAAACTATGGGGACACATAGACAAAAATGAAACAGCGTAGCCTTCATGTTCCATTGTGGTTGGGGTGGTAACATGAAACAAAAAACAATAGCAATAGAGATATGTAAAAACATGCCTGGATTGAGATATATATATATATGTTCATATCTATAAATGCACACATACATATACACATATATAATGTATATGTGAATATACAAAAATATGTGTCTTTATGTAATAACAACGTAACACTTACTAGCCATGTGACCTTGGGCAAGTCACTTAACCCCAATTGCCCTGCCCTCCCCCCTCAAAAAGAAAGAAAAAAAAGAAATAGAACCTTCTATATGTCAGGTGCAATGTTGAGCACTACAAATATTATCACATTTGTCTATGTGTATATACGCACATAGAGATATCACTTATATGTATCTTTTGTGTGCATTTTGATAATATATTTATATTGTTTATGTATAATATTTATGTAAACATGCATACACATACAAAATAAATGCAAAAAAAATTCAACTTGATTGGTGGCCAAGGCATTCAGAGTTTGGGGGATCAGAAGGAGTCTCATGTGAGAGAATTTGAGCTGAACCCTGAAGGAAGCCAGGTTGCAAAAGGCATCTGCAAGGATGGAAAGCATGCTACTTATACATGACAGCTTTGGCAAAGACATGGAAGTGGAAGATGGAATTTAAAAGAGAACAAAAAATGGACTAGCCTCGCTGGAAAGTAAGTGCATATGATGAGGATTAATGGGAAATCACTCTGTATCATAGCCTTTGGTCTCACCTCCCACTTCGCCCCATTTTGGACAGACATAAATATGGTCATTTGAAACTGTATGACAAGACCCACTCCTTCCCCACACACATCTCCTGCATGCAGAAGCATCTGGGGGTTTAACAGTCCTCTAAGAGAGAATATTTAACTCTGATTGACCACAACACAAATATTTTCTCAAAGGAAAGGGAGGGAAAGATGCATGCTTGATGTTAGAAATCCTGCATCGAATCCATTATAGAACAATTGAAAAACACTTCTCTCATGCCTCAAGATTTCACAGTAATGCTTCAAAGGTCATTGAAATTACACATTTTTCTCCATGTGACAGTTTCAAGGTTTTACATAGCAAGTCCACATGTTTGAAGGTACCTCTCCCCTGTTCACTTAAAAATGTTATATACATCAATCTGTTACTTCCCTCTTCATTTCATTTCCTCAAATATTTGTCATTTTCCTTTCTGCTTTGATTTTTTTTTCAAGCAGTCCTGATTCAAATCCCATCTCAAAGCAGTAACCTCTGATAAAGCAAGAAATTCCAGTAGATTATTTGACATATTTTCTCTGGGTTGCATATGAAACCCATTGTGCAAGTCTTTAGGGGAACTGACATGAAAACCATACTTGTGTTTAGGAATTGAGTTCACAAACATATGCTGATAAGAAATATAAAATATGATTTGGTATGAGAAAAAAGAGCTTATAAACTCCTTGCATCAAAGAAAAATATTCAAACTTTAAGTTACTTCTTTTATGCCATTTGGAAATGCATACAATGGTTCCCATAGGGCATAAAGGACCTTGATGGAGATTCTATTTCCTGAGAATATGTAGTTACCTTTCCCCTGCAACCCCCAAGATGCAAGGTTATTCAGTGCAAAAGTTCAACAACAACTTGGGAACTCAAGGCCTATAAATTCTTTTTCCCAAATGGTCTATTCACTTACCACATGGCCTTGGATGAAATTAGAAACCCATCTGTGCCTCAGTTTCCTTATACATAAGATGCAGATGAACATTGACTTCTTTTACTGATTTAAAGGAGTGGTTGAGGTGGAAAGAGGAAAGGATTATAAAGTACTTTTGTGTCCATGGGCATTGAGATTAAATGCTAAATACCATGAATTAATAATTGAATCTAAGAATCCAAGTCTAGAAATTGTCATTTTGTATTCAAATTATCCAAATAAGAGATGATTATAAATGAATTAGAAAATATTTTCAATCCTTAAGAAAAAAAATAATAAAATATGATAAGAGGAATGTAAAACCAGATTTCTGGAGAAGGGATGAAGAGCTGAAAAAAATTCATCACTCTCCCTTTCAAGTCTCATTTCCTAATATTTTCAGAAGTGTTTGGGGGCAAAGGGAAAACCATAGTTGTGGAACATTGCATATATTGTCAGTCTTGGTTGATGCGCTGACTGGATTTGCTAATTTTTTTTTCTCTTTCATTTTTATTCTTCATTACAAGGGATAGGTCTCCATCTGTCTGGAGGATGAAAGGAAAATATTTTTAAGATGCAAGTCATGATAAAAAACTAAAGATATTAATAACATTTTAAAAAATGTAAGTCTAGTGATACAGTGAGAACAATGGACAACGAGGAGACATCCCAGTCCTCTTCTGGCAGACATGTATTATGAAGAGAATTCAAGGAAGGCAGATAGCACAATGAATTTGGTTTTCAACCATTCTGGCTATTGGGATGATCATTTTATGAGATGATAATGATGAAAATGTCAGGCCAGGTGGTGCAACTGGTAGAGCCGGGCCTAACGTTGAGAAGGGTCATTTTCCTGAATTCAATTCTAGGCTTATATGCTTACTAGCTATGTGACCTTGGGCAACTTACTTAACACTGTCTGCCTCAGTTTCCTCATCTGCAAAATGAGTTGGAAAAGGAAGTGACAAAGCACTCCAGTGTCATTGCCCAGAAAACCTCAAATGGGGTAAGGGAGAGTCAGACATGACTGAAATGACTGAAAAACAACAAGAGAGGATGAGAGTAGTAGAGGATGGACAGGTATGATAAGGTTATGAGCCACATCATAGGAAGGGCTTCCACACTGAAGAGATCACAAATCCATGGGGGGGGGGGGGCATTAATTCAAAGTATCACTGATTTCATTGACATTGGCATTATTTCTGCTTCTACAAGTTATGATCCATCTATGACTTAGTAGATGGAACCTCAAGTGTTGTTACAGTCAACAACTTCTACCACCTGGGGACCAACATTTTGAACTCTTCTGAACTTAACTATGATGGTCTTTAGAAGAAGAGTATGCAGTCAACCCACTGTCAGACATATTCGTGATACTGTTCTATGTGATCAAATGCAGAAAAGTCATTGCAGTCCTCTGTTCCTCAGTTTCTCCATTTAAAAAATGGAGATAAAATCTGATCAATTTGATCAACTCTTCCATTTCTAATGATTTATAATGTAATCTGTCTGAGTTTGAACCCTTATTATATTGCCTTCGAGAACCCTAAATATGCATATCACAAGGGATCAGAGGAGAAATTTTGTGGAGGAAAATTAATTCTAAAATGTGTAAATTATAATAACCTTTATCAGTATGTATTTTAGCTATCCAAAGAAAAAACATATTAAGTCATTCATTCTGATTCTGTTAGAAATGTCTGGGAAAGACTAATAGCCACTCTTTTACCATAATGCTTTCTGTCTTGTATTTGGTCAGAAAGTCCTCTCTTATCCATAAATCTGAGAGATGAAAATATTCCATTCTTCCCTATTTAACTTATCATATCACCCTTCATGTCTAGATAATGTATCCATTTTACCTCATCTTGTTATACAGTATAAGATGTTTATCTATACATAGTTTCTTCTAGAGGACATTCTAGGTTTTCCAGTAATTTTTGACAAATTCTTGTGTCAGAATCTTATATCTTTGCAGTTGATAAACACAAAATCACTATGGTCATTCACTACCTAATCTATATACACGCAATATACATATAAATATATGTATGTATGTACATATGCATATATGTAATTTACATATATCATATCTTCCATTTTTAAACCAATCCCAATGAGAGTTGGGTTCAAGTATTGCCTACTCACTCCACCAGATTCCCTTCCACTATAAAAACTCTTCTATGCTCACTTCTTTTATGTAAAATAATTTCCGTCATTCTTTCTCTCCCTTACCCCTTCTCCTAAAGCATCCCTCTTTCTCTCCTATCTATGTTTTTTTTTTTCTATCATCCCAACATAATTGATTCATTCCCACCTTTTTCTATGTAGGATCCCACTAACTGCCATAATAATGATAAAGTTCTTGGAAGATACATATATAATTTTCCCATATAGAAACATGGTTCAATCAAATGAGTCTCTTTTGATTTCTCTTTCATGTATACTTTTTATGTTTCTCTTCAATCTTGTATTTAAAAATAAAATTTTTTATTCAACTCTGGCCTTTTCATCAGGAATACTTGAACTGATAACTTTTTTTGGAGGGCAATTGGGCTTAAGTGACTTACCCAAGATCACATGGCTAGTTTGTGTGTGTGTGTGTGTGTGTGTGTGTGTGTGTGTGTGTGTGTGTTAAGTGTCTAAGGCTGGATTTGAACTGAGGTCCTCCTGACTCTAGGGCTGGTGGTCTATCCATCAGGAATACTTGAAAGCTCTCTATTTAATTAAATATTCAAGGATTCTATTCAGTTTTTTTTGGGTAAGTTATTTTACTACTATTATTGTTCCTGTTGTTGTTGTTATTATTGTTGTTGTTATTGTTGTTGTTGTTGTTGTTATAATTCCAGCTCTTTTGCCTTCTGGAATATCATACTCCAAGTCCTTGACTCTTTTATGTGGTAGCTGCTATTTCTTGTGTAATCTTAACTGCAGCTCCATAGCATTAGAATGTTTTTTTCCTTGCTGTTTGAAATCTTTTTTCTGTGAACTAGAAGCTCTGGAATTTGGCTATAAAATTCCTGGGACTTTTCATTTTGTTGTTGTTGTTTTTTTTAAGGTGGCGATCCTTAGATTCTTTCCATTTCCATTTTCCCTGTGGTTCTAGGATATTCAGGGCAGTTTTCCTTGATAATTTCTTGAAATATGAAGTCTAGACTTCTTCTTTGATCAAAGCATTCAGATAATCCAATTCTTAAATTATCAGTCCTTGATCTATTTTCCAATTCAGTTTTTTTTTAATTAGATCTTTTATATTTCTTCTTCTTTCATTTAAATTCTATTGTCTCTGTTTCAGGGTTTCTTGTCTCATGAGTCATTAGCTTCCACTTGCCCAATTCTAATTTAAAGGAATCTTTTTTTTTTCTTTACTTAATGTGCCTCTTTTTTCCATTTGACCAATTCTGTTTTCTAGTTGTTATTTTCTTCAGCTTTTTTTGTGCCTCTTTTGCCAAGTTGTTATCTCTTTCTTCATGATTATCTTCCTTTGGTTTAATTTCTTTATCTATATTATCCTTTACTACTCATTTGATTTTTGGACTTTTATGGGAATCCTAATTGGGCTTGTGTCTGATTTACATTTTGATTTGGATGTAACTGTTTTGATTTCATTGTCTTTTACTGAGCTTGTGTCTTGATCTTCCTTGTCATCAGAGTAGTTTTTTATGATTGGATCCTTTTTGTGTATGTATGGTTTGCTTATTGGTTTATGCTATTTCTTGATTTAGAACTTTGTATTAAAGTTACACTCTCTTCCTGGCATGGGGGAGGTGGGGTTTTGTTGCAACCTTTAGAGGTTTGTTTTGGTTTGGTCTGGTTTTGCACTACTGTTTTCAAAGCTAGGTCTGGGGTTTTAGAAGCTTTCATTGCTTCCAAGGTGGGGTAATCTGGGGAGAGGTATGCTCGCTGCTCTCTTGGTTGGCACTCTGGTCCTTATACTGAAAGGGTATATGATCCCTTGGGATTGTAATCAATTCTTGTCCTTATGGGCCTTCCTCTCTGGAGAATAAAAACAATACTCTCCCTCAGTGATTTTTATCCCCTAAGGGCCAGAAATGATACTGTTCTTCAAGGTTTCTACTGTCTCTTGACTAAAAGTGTTCCCCTCTGTCTTTGAACTATGACATACAGGTGGATATAGTAATGTAGTTGCCAAACACCATCTGGTCCTGCATTCAATTCTAGCACAGGAGTACCCTGTAATTCCTTTCTGAACAGTTATCGCGTCCCTTTACTGCCTCTAGCTTGTGATCTGCCAAAGCTGCTGTTGCTTCTTCTGTCACAACCACCTAGTCCCACCCTTGGTGTTTCATTCATGTGGACTCTAGGCCAGCCTCCTTCCCCATGTCACAGATTTCTTTTCCTCATCTCCTATTTTGTCTTGTGCTCGAAGAATGTCTCACTCTGACCTTTTGTTGGCTCTGCCACTTAAGACTTCAATTTGAAGTGTTAGTTTTAAATTGTTTGGAAAAAAAATGTAGAGAGAGTTCAGCTGATTGATTCTCTACTCCACCATCCTATCATCTCCTGTTGTAATGTATACTGGAGTACATTTGTCTTGGTCTATGTGGTTTTAATTTATGAATTTTAGAATTCATTTTCCTTTACCAAAGTCCTAGTCTGATTCATAATGATAGATTCTTTGGCTTTTCACATCAATGTCATGATAATTCAAACTGTAGGATGTCAGTGTCTTTGATTACAAGACCTGGAATAGACCTTAGAATTAATAAAATTTAATGTCCTTATTCACTAGACAGGAAAACTGAAGCTGAGAGAAATGAGGTAGCTTTTCCCAGAAGTGATAGCCTATCATCCTGGAACAGTTTCAAGTAGATAACTGACAATGGAGTGTATGCTTGTTGTCCAAGAAATAGCTTAGCTAAATTAAGAGAAGATCAAAAGATTGATTGCCAAGTGATGGAAATTTTTGAACACTGTAAATCACAAAGTACCATCTACTATGGCATGTTTGCTGACATGCAGGAATGCCCATACTTTTGAATACACTGTTCTTTCACTGTATAAAATTTAATTAAAATAATCTGAGTTCCGTTGTTTTATACTACTGCTTGCATTTATATAATTATAGCCAATATGAATATAATTTCTCCTGGTTCTGCTTTCTTCTCTCTACATCAGACATTACAAGTCTTCCTACTCATCTCTGATCACCTCATCATTTTCATTTCTTAGAATGCAATAATATGCATTGAGTTTCTTTTCAGTCAATTTATTGAGTGCTTTGCAAACAACTAAAGCCATAAGAAACATACTTTCTCAGTTCCCCCCACCCTCAAAGCCACAAAAAGTTGCTGCAGCCAGTATACCTAATCAAAACCTTGTCATGTCTATCTTAGCCACCCTTGAGTAAGTGTAGCATCTTCTTTTAAAGTAAATTAATTGACAAAACATGACAAAATATTGACAAAGCTATTTTATGATGACCCATTAGAAGGCTATCAACTAATTTGGATGGAAGGCTTGGGAAGGCAATTATATCCCCCTTTTTAGGGTTTTTTTTAAAGGCTGGAATTAGTTCTTCTGCAAATGTCTTTACTGGGGAAGGAGATAATGTCCTCCTGCCCCCAACCCTCAGGGATCACCCTAGAAACTTAAGGGAGAGTATAGCCAGTGTCACTCTGGGATAGTGATGCCAGAGCCATGCTTTACTTTAGGAGAAGTTCAAATGTTCATTGCTCTTTTTAAAAAAATGTGTTGGAAGTCAGAGGTTGGGATGAATCCAAGTCATTTGCAATCTGTGGGCAACTGCAGTCTGTCTTTAGTGTAATATGTCAATGCTTTCTTGCTGAGCAACAATATTATGAACATCTACTTAATGAATATTGAATTAAGGGGATTCTGGGAGATAGGAAAAGGAAAGAAGAGGAAAGTTGTCTTTAGAGTGACCATAGTACCTTTAGGGATCTAACTATTAGAGTCTCCCCAGGAAAAGACAACATATTAACAAAGCATACAATGATCTCAAACTTCCTAAACTCAAGCCCAGTTTTGGCTTTAAGGGCAATTCCATTTTCCAATTATGTAAATAGATTTTTCTTTTCAGCCTACAAAGACTTCAGCATTTAATCTAAACCTGTGGTTAAAGATTTCTCTTCCTCCCATATCTCATACCATAAGAGAAATATGGAATTCTCAGGATTAATATTGCCTCATGGCTCAGGCAGCCACCAAGGCCCAAGGGAGCAGGTAGGGAAGGAGGGTGGAGCACCAGATTCCAATATTTATCCTAGTTTTCTGCAGACAGCATTTTCCCACAGCCTCCACAATGATTTAAAGCTTAGTGGCTTAATATTAAATAAATCACTCATGACTTTTCTTCTAAGGCAGTATTTCACAGGGTGTGGGTTTTGACCCCCTATGTTAATTCTTAAGGAGTTAAGAGAGCTGAATAGCTGTTTGATGGAAGCAAGAGCAGCAGCTGGGAGAGAGGGAGAGAGAAAGGGAAACATGGAGGGAAGGAGGGAGAGAGAGAGAGAGAGAGAGAGAGAGAGAGAGAGAGAGAGAGAGAGAAGGAAGGGGGAAGGGAGGGAGGGAGAGAGGGAGGGACAGAGAACACCTTCCCCCACATGTTGCTGCCCTGCCCCTCCCTTGTCAATAACAATGATCATTTTTGGATTAAGAAGGGGCTAGTTACTCTCTTTTCCCAACTGACTCTCTCTGTTAATCATTCTCTCAAGAAGTTTGTCTTCTTTTTTCAAATGATCACACTCTGTGTCTTCTTTATTATATGCAAATTATAAGATCATTGACTGGGAGCTAGAAGGTACTTCTCAGGTCAATTATCTCAACCACTTTATTTTACAGAAAAAGAAGCTGAGACATAAAGAGGTTTGAACTTAAATGATGATACAGTAAAGTTGAGAATCTTGAGAACCTTGACAATCACCTATCCCACTTAAAGTAAGTGATAAGATGCCACACCTTTATACAACTGTCAAATGAAAATACATTTTGATCACTAGCTCTAATACATTCATCGGGTGAGAACGTATTCCAATTATTTACCAAATGTGATCAAGTCCTGGAGCCTTTCATAGGTTTGACAGGAAGTCTCTTCAGCTTGGACAAGCGACATGGTCACATTCTCTAGGTCCTCTTGGTGAGGCTTTCTGTACTTCATTTACCTTTTCTTTTTAGATATTTATGACAAAGGATGGCTTTGCTGAGTATGACATAGGGAGGAATATTTTTTTATAAACCAAGATATTGTAACAAAACAAAAGTTAATAAAAATTAATAAGAGAGAAGTTTCAACTGATGGGAAGAATCAGGCCAGCACCCCTACTTTGTTCTTTGTATGCCCACCCTCACCCTTGACCAGAGTAGCCTTGTGAACTTGATCGTGGTCACAAAGCTAATGATAAAAGTCAGATTTGAAATTAGGTCTTCACAAAGCCAAATTCAACATTTGAGCCTCATGTAAGAAGAAAGAATTAAATTTATTATCGTCTCTATACCTTGTAGCAGATTTCTTCAATAAAGTGATAAAACAATAATATCAATGCCTCATTTTATATGACACATTACAATGTACTTCCTTCATGATTCCTGAGTAATAGGGATAGTGAGAAACAAGCACTGTGGAAAAAAAAAAAACGAGTTTAGAGAGATGAATTCAGCAGTAAGAGGTAAAGGGTTCTGGGACCAAGGTTTTATAATAGTTAGTGGTAATAGATAGATAGCACCCTGGGTCTGGACTCAGGAAGACTTGAGTTCAAATTTGGATACTTACTAGATGTGTGACCCTGAGCAAGTCATTTAAGTTCTATCTGCCTCAGTTTCCTATTCTGTAAAGTAGGGATAACAACAGCACCTGCTTCACAGGAAACTTTGAGAATCAAATGACATAGTAATTTTTAACTGCTTAGCACAGTGCAAAATACACAGTAAGTGTTATATAAATGTAGTGGTGGTGGTGGTGGTAATAGTAGTAGTAGTAGTAGTAGTAGTAGTATGGTGGTGGTGGTGGTAGTAGTAGTAGTAGTAGTAGTAGTAGTAGTAGTAGTGGTGGTGGTGGGGGTGGTGGTGGTGGTGGTGGTGGTTAGAATAGTAGTAGTACTGAAAAACATTAGTGGTAGTAGTAGTAGCAGCAGCAGCAATAGCAACAGTAGTAATGGTGGTAGCTAGTATTGGTTATTTTTGCTGAACTTGTTTTCCTTTCTTTTTTTTTTTTCACATGCACAGAGCATTCCTAACACCAGACACTCTTTATCTTCTAACTCCAAGTATTTTCACTACCTATTCCTTATGGCTATAATTCTCCCTCTCCTTATCTCCACTTCCTGGGCTCCTTGACTTTCTTCCAGTCTCAGATAAAATTCCAATTTCTGCAAGAAGCCTTTCCTAGTATTTCCCTTCTATGTCCAATTTGTTCTCTACATATGTAGTTGGGTACGTAGTTAAATGTTTATTGACTGACTGACTGATTAAAAGAGTTCGGGGGAGAGATACAGAGAGAAATGTTTATGATATAAAATAATAAAATTTAGTTTTTAACAAAAGTTAAAACTAAATTTAGAGTTCCTGGAGTATTTCATTTTAAAACTTTTCCACTATTTTATTTTATATGAATATAAGGGGAGAGAACAAAGTTTTAAATATAACCTATTAAGTGCCAGGCACTGTAGTACTTATAAATATTATCTCATTTGATCCTCACAACAATCCTGTGAGATAAGTACTATTATCATCCACATTTAAGAACTGAGTAAACTGAGTCAAACAGAGGTTAAATAATTTGCCCAATATCACATGGCTGAGAAGTATCTGAAGCCAGATTTGAACACAGGACTTCTTGACTCTAGGTCCAGCACACAATTGACTATGCTGCCAGCTGTCTTCAAATATATGTTCTTAGTGGCTTTTTATGGCAGAATTCTTATATCTGTCCCCCGCAAACATGCACAAATATGAGGTTATCAAAATGATAGCTGTAACAGTTAGGGTTTTAATATTTGCAAGGGGCTCTTTCTCTCTCTCTTTTTTTTTTTTTTTTTTTTTTTCTTTTTGGAGGTGGGAGGGCAGGGAAATTGGGGTTAGTAACTTGCCCAAGGTCACACAGCTATTAAGTTTTAAGTGTCTGAAGCTGGATTTGAACTCCAGGGCTGGTGCTCTATTCACTGCACCACCTAGCTACCATAAGGGGCTTTCTAATTATATCTCTCATAACTACCCTGTGAAGCATGTTCCATAAGTATATACATTTTATAAATGAGATGACTGTAGGTCAGAAAGGTTCATAGATTTGCCCAGTGTTGCACAGCTCTTATATTTTGTGGTAAGGTTCAGACCTATGTTGTCTATACTTCAAATACAACATTCTTCCCACTCTCATACACTGAGTGACTTGTCTAGGTTCATACATAAATCCTGGTCCCCCTGACCACCTTGAACACTATCCAAAACTACCTGTGGTCATCCGGCTTCCACTAAAGACTTGATTTCTTTTATGGACCAGAAAGTAAGAACAAGAAGGGCTGCTTGATGTATTATCCTTCCAGGAACTCTGAGAAATTACTCTAGGAAATCTGACACAGAGTGTGGTGGCATATGTCCATAGTTCCTGCTGCTGAAGAGGTTTGAAACTGATGGATCACTTGAGCTTGGGGCTCCAAGTTAACATAAGGGGTCTAAGTCAATTAGTTATCTGTATTAAGACTAGCACCATTATGGTGAACCAGTGGGAAAGAGGGGCCATTAAGAAGCCTAGTGGGGGCGGCTAGGTGGCACAGTGAGTAGAGCGTTGGCCCTGGAGTCAGAAGGACCTGAGTTCGGATCCGACCTCAGACACTTAATGCACACACAAACAATACCTAGCCGTGTGACCTTGGGCAAGTTACTTAACTCCAATTGCCCTCCAAAAGGCAAAAAAAAAAGAAGAAGAAGAAGAAGCCTAGTGGGAAAGGGTGTGCTGGCCCACATCAAAAACAAAATTAGTAGGGGCTTCTATGACAATTAGAACCAGAACTGACATGTGGATGCTGCATTCTCCATATGGAAAATATAGAGAGACTTTAGAAGCAAAAACAAATAAACAAACAAATAAATGAATGGATGAATGAATGAATTAAATCTGACCTTAACTTTGAGCATAGAAACTAGCAAAGATGATTTCCTTTCACAGAGTAATAGATATAATCTGTCACGTTAATTAAATGTATCAGACATGTACCTACATTCTCTTCATTGAATTTGAGTAGGCAAAGGGAGTGATGCGGAGTTCTTAAACTTATCTCAAGTCCTCCTTAAGATCTCTCGAGCATGGTACTACCATTGACCCTGTTTCTCACCCAGCAATCCCCTTAGATAGATGAAGGATTTAAGTAACTTTATCAGTTTGGGGCTCCCCAAGAGATTCCCAAATGCTTCTGCAAACTTGCTAATATGAAGCAATTAAAAAGAGAAAAAAATAAAAGGAAGCGGGAGGGAGATTGGGAGAAGGAGACAGGTGAAAAAGGGAGTGATTAAAAATAGATTCATCATTCCCCGAAGTAACATTCACGTCTTTAGACATACAAGGAAATGGGACCAAAATGTTCCCTAAAGGGGAAAAAATGCTGGTTATTTTGCAATGCTCCTAGGAGAAAGGGTTTGACATGTTGACACTGCTTCTTAGTAACACTCCCCTTCCTTCCAGAGATTAATGCAATGAGGATGTGCTGGTGAAAGCCCACAGGGGATACTGGAAGTGTAGCAACATTTTAAAAATAATCTATTGTTTATGAAGAAGACATTTGTTAAATATTAATTTACATTTGTTTTCCTTGGAAAGTTTTAGTTGTGGTTGTAGCAAGCTCCACAACACAAGGAATGACAACCGATTTATCTCATATGATGACACATGTTGTGATGGTCTTCCAAGCTCCCTGGCCCTGAATCCCCAAAACTTTACAGCTGGGGCCAGTGAACCACCCCTTATATAGCATACCCCTGTCCCAGACTGTGGGGTCTGTCTGAACTAGGCAGATAAGCAACTTGAAACTGATCTACACTAATCTTTGCTCCCTGATAACTGGGCCTTGCCATGCTTTGTGTAATGTAACCCATGGCAGAAACCCTAATTGCCTTCAGGGACTGGATTTCCTGAATCCAAAACTCAACTGACCAATGTGCAAGTCCTCACTACCCGTATTTTCCCTCCCCAATGCCAATCATCATGTTGGTACTCAATAAGTTACCTGGTCTTCTCTTACTTGCATAGCCACCTGACACAGGGAATTAGGTTTATATCTGTGGTTACTGGTTCTTGCATTTACTGTTCATTTTCCCAAAAGATAGCCTATTATTGGTCCCAAATTTAAATTTAAAAAATGCTCTATCTTTCCTTTGAATAAGTATGTCTTACTTCGTCTCATGCTTTTTACTATTAATTCGACAAATATTTGTTAGGTAAGTACCTTGTGTTCAGTAACCATTGTTATTGTGTTGGTGGCTAAAAAGATAAAACGAATACTGGTTCCTGTCCTCAAGGTACGAGCATTCTACTGGTGATAGATAAAACTGGCATTAAAAAAAAATCAGTTAACAGGGGTGGGGCCAAGATGGAGGAGAAAAGGCAGGGACAAACCTGAGCTCCCCCAAATTCCCCTCCAAACAACTTTAAAATAAGGTCCACAAATGATTTCTGAAGTGGTAGAACCAACAAAAGGATGGGTGAAACAATCTTCCAGTGCAAGACAACTTAGAAGAGTGGCAGGGAGGGTCCATCACACCTGGGTCCTTGGGGGTAGGTGAATTGACATCAGCGGCTTTAGAGATCTCAGCTCACAGATGTTAAGAAGGTTGAATAACTGGCCAGAGGAAGATTACAAGAGTCCCTTTGTTGGTACTTGATGCAGGACTCTATTGCACTCATTCCCCAAAAGCAAATCTGGGTTGCAGTCTTGGGTCACAATTTCAATGTTAAGAGGAGACCTTGTACCCTAGAGCCCATAGCCACAGGGGACTAGGGAACCTGATCATAGGTTCAGGGTGAAAAAGAATGCTTGTGGATGCTCACAAACCAGAGCACTAACTAGGAGAGCAGTGACCACAACTCTCCTTAGATCATGCCACACTGGAAGAAGTGAAAACTTATAGATGCCCACACACATAGAACAAGTTCTGAAAACAGGTGTACAAAAAAACCTGAAACTTAGGACAGTACCCCCTCCACACCAAAAATAGAGAATAATTTAATTCCTTCATTCCATCCTTTCTTTCTTTCTTTCTTTCTTTCTTTCTTTCTTTCTTTCTTTCTTTCTTTCTTCCTTCCTTCCTTCCTTCCAGTCTACTTGAACAAAATCACTAATGTGGAAATTCTTTATGTGATTGCACATGTATAACCTATGTCAGAATGCGTATCATCTCAGGAAGGGGGAAATGGAAGAAAAGGTAGAATTTGGAACTCAAAACTTTAAAAAATGAATTTTAAAAATTGTTTTTACATGTAATAAGGGGAAAATAAAATATTTTTAAATAAAGTCATTGTGAAGAAAAAGGAGGAGAAGGAGGAGGAGGAGATATGTCTAAAAAGCATTAGTTTGCTGAGAGGACCTTCCTCTTCCACCTTCTACCTGGGGAGTGGAGGTCCTCAGAATACTTGGGTAAGAGAATACTTGGGTAATTTTCTGTTTTTTTCTAGATTAAGAATACCTGCTCTTTCCGAAAGTGTCTAACAGCACCCCTAGTTGAAGATTACCCCTGAGCCTGGCATTGCAAGTAATGGAGACTATCCAGCAAGAAACAAGGCTAAGGATTACAATGGACAAATTCATGCAGTCCTTGAAGCACAAGCCCATGCTAGAAAGCAAGTCCATTCTACTAGTTACATGTCCACCATAGATGCCATAACTATCTAGAAAGATGCAGCATAAAGAGGCAAATGGAAAGACTTCAAAGTGTTTCAGTCTCAGGGGTATGAATTTCCTTGGCCACATGAGTTTCCTAAATGTGTGCTTTACTCCCATTGTAAGACCTATTCTAATATTGTGTTTACTCTTCCCATGGACACTGGAAATTTTTGTCACAACAGTAATGTTTTGTAGTTACTATTATGACCATGCCATTTTATTTGTAGTTCTAAGCTCGTTGTTTCTACTGACTGAAAATTAAAGAAATACACATCAATGGGGGCCTTTTTTTTTTTTTTGCTTTTTGGAGGGCAATTGGGGTTAAGTAACTTGCCCAAGGTCACACGGCTAGGTTTTTATTTGTGTGTGCATTAAGTGTCTGAGGCCAGATCCAAACTCAGGTCCTTCTGACTCCAGGGCCAGTGCTCTACTCACTGCGCCACCTAACCACCCCAATGGGGGCTTTTAAAGCATAGTTTTAGAAATAAGGCCTTACAGGATAATATTAGAACCTGGGTGTAGCAGCTGTGCCCTAGAAAAGTATCCAAAGAGTGTGTTATATTAGTTATAATTATTAGATTTTAATAAATATTAATTATTTGTTAAGTTGAAATGACAGTCTTACCCTTTTTCTCTAATAAAAATTGTCTAAATTTTTTTTTTTACATTGCATGGAACTTTATTTTATCCAGTTTTAGAGTGAAGAATTGCCAGTTTTGAAATGTCTTCTGTATCTACAATAGATAAAACAAATTTTCCATGTCTTATAAGAATGGTCTTGCCTGGGGAAGTTATACCAGACTCCCTTTCTCACTAGTGGATCCAGCCAGGGACTGCCCTTACTTCAAAATGGTTAGTACAGGGGAAAAATCTGTCTATTTCAATTAACCTGAAAAAAGAACCAGTAATAACTGAGTTTTCCTCTTCTCTTTTTCTCTTCCCAGACCAGGCATAGGGACACTCAATGAGAAAATACCATTTTCATTCCCACAGGCAACATGTCATGCTCAGGGCCCACTCTCACCACTGTGCACTTACATTCTATTACAATTGATTGAATATTATACATCAAAAAAGAGGAGAGAAAATGTTTAAGATTTTATGAATGCAAGTGAAATGATTAGAGCTCACAAAAGCTTTGAATTTTGAAGTTTGCCTTCTATCTTGTCCTGACACAAGTATCTTTGATCTTCCCTTCACCCAGCTTTTTATATGGCTTTTATGTTGTCTTATAATTGTTTTATTATTTTAGGGGAATTACTAAGATAGGTTTGATATTTCCTTTTTTTCTTGTCTTTTTTTGTGGCAATGAAAGTTTTAGTCCCATTAGGAGGCCTCTCTTAGCATCTGAATATTAAAAACTAATTCACCATCGTGAGCAAATGGGCTGAAGGACTGGACTTGGGTTGGAATATTAGCTCAACAGCCTCGGGCAAACCACTCAGCTTCTCAGAGACTCAGTATCCACAATGGTGAAATGAAAGGGTTGGACCAAGGGGCTTGCAAGGTCCCTTTTCAATCTAATTCTATCATTCTATGAATCATAGTGAATTAACACATGCTTTTTAAATAACCAAAAGTGTAGTTTTTTAATGCAAAGAAAAAAAGGAAATAAAAACTGAAAGAAAACCCTGGATTTTGTTTTAATGACCTCTAAATCTTGTTGATTATTTTTAAAGTTTAATTTATGTAATTGTTTTACATGTTACATTCATTTCCCTTTAGAATATAAATCACCACCCAAAACCTCCTATATGGTCACACAGGTAAATGCATGCACACATGTATACACACACATACACACACACACACATTCACACACATACATGCACACACTGATCGCTTCCTTGTTACAGAGCCAAAATAAAACAAAATAAAAATCTACACATTCATGGTTAAGAGAAGGGTTGTAGTCAGCTAGGGTAAGCAGGTCTATTCCCTAGGAAATGAACATGAGGGCAGGCATTTTGTACAAGCAGAAAAGAGTTTAGGAGAGGAGCAATCATGTTTTGCCCCCTAAGCAACTGAACCTGGAAGTACTGGGACTAGACAAAGGAAGGGAGGATGTTCCTCATCCTCAACATGTAGCATGAAATGGCTGACAGAATGCTGAATTTTGAATCAGGAAATCTTGGGATCCAATCTAGCCACAGACCCTTACTATCTACATGACCCTGGGCAAGGTCACTTAACTTCTCCATGCTTCAGTTTCCTCATCTGGAAAATAAGGAGATTAGAATCCATGGCCTCTCAGGACTCTTCCAGCTATAAGTGTATGTTCCTATGATATCTTCTCTAGGATATGGTCTATATCCTTCCTTTCTCCATGGTCCTACTTTCTTATCAAAGTAACTCTACCAGATCAGGCTGACTGCCTTCTTATTACCTGGTCACAGAAATCACTCTCCTCAGTTCTTCTAGGATCAAAGGTGACAGTAAACCAACCTAGAGATTTCCTAGTATCTTTGTCTCCCTTCCATGTTTAAATTTGTCTTCAAGTTCTGAAATTCTGCATTATGCCTCTTGATAAACAAAACTGCCTAACAAAACACCTGGGTCTGACAACATATACAATATTAGATCCTAAAATGCCTCATCATTTTTATTGGATAGGAAAGACTCATGACTTGCCACTTGGACTTGGAAGCTATCATTGATCATCTTGTCTCTGAATTTCCCTTGAAAACATCACTGAAGACTTTATCTATCTATCTATCTATCTATCTATCTATCTATCTATCTATCTATCTATCTTCCTTCCTTCCTACCTACCTACCTATCATTTAATTTTGCTTATATCTAAATGCATAGATGCAGAATGTCTTCAGGCCAGGAGCAGAAAAGATCTAAAATTTTTGAGTATTATAATTGTGTACAATAGTATTTTGGAGTTACCTCAAATTGACTCACAGAAGCCAACTGCTAAATTTTCAGTGTGAGCATTTATACCACAGAAATAGATAAATGGAACAAATCAAGTTTGATATATTTTATTGATTGTCTAGACTTAAGAACATGATTTGTTAACTATGAAGATTCAATTTAAAATAGTGTCTTTTCTTTTCTTCCCAGAGATCTGGTTGTTAAATATTTCTTAGCATCCCCCTCATTGTGTCCCTGTGTAGAAAAATCCCCTGCCCCACTTCTGATGGTTGTACTTGTCTGTATTTTTATTGTATAAGATGTTGGTTGTTTCTTCCTCTCTAAAATAAAATCGTGATTTAATCTTTTGTTTTTCAGGATAATTTTACCATTGTAGTAAATTCTAGTGAGCAAATTCCTCATGATAATAATATTTTATAGAGTTCTTTAAGGTTCTCAAAGGGTTTTACATATGGCAACTTTTCTGCAACTTAGAGTCTTATGGGGTCACCTGAAATAGGGAGAGGTTAGGTGATTTGCAATGGGGCTCAGACTTGAAACCATCACCCTGGTTCAAGGGCTGACTCTCTACCCAGTAAATCACAGCTGCCTCCTTAAACATATCTTACATGATAATAAGTGAGAGTAAATAGAATACCATTAGCTCATAAGATAAAATTGCAAGTGACCCAAAGAACAATAGAAATGTAAGAGGAAGGAAGAAAGGAAGCTTGGGACAATGCAAAAATGGAAGGATTTGTACTCCAAAGAACTGAAGGCTTAGATTCCAAGACAAACTTTACTCTTCTACTGTAAGATTCTGGGAAGTCATGTCTTCCCTGGACCTCAGTTTCCCCATCTATAAAATAATATGGTTGGATGAAATCATCCCCATAGTCCCATTTAGCTCGAATCAAAGTCAATATTTTTTTAAACAAATGCTTTATTGACTTCTGTTTTACATCATTCATTTCCGCCAGATTCTGAGTTAGAATCATTTTCCCCCAGTTATTCCCCTACCCACCCTCCCAGAATAGTAGTCCCACAAGATATCGCTTCCTCCAATCTGCTCTCTCCCATACCTTCTCCCATACCCCTTCGACTTTTCCATTAGAGGAAGGTGAATCTTTGTGTCCCAATGCCTGCACATCTTATCTCCCAATTATAAGCAAAAGAGTATTAATAATAGTATTTATATATATTTGAAACATTTAATGTTAAGACCTCGACTTTCAGATCCATTTCCTTCCTCCCTTGTCACACATTCCCTCTGGGGAGATAAGTAATTCAGTATATGTTGTACATGTCTAGCTATGCAAAACATTATCATAGTAGATATATTGTACAAGGCTGCTTACACTTCCCTCCCACTCATCCCACCCCCCACCTGGTCCATTCCCTACATGATCCTGTCCCTCTTCTATAGTGGGTACTTCCAACCTCCCCTCCCCCCAAGGATGCCCTCCCATCAATCATCCCTCCTCTCATCCCCCTTCCCCCTATTCTGCTGCAGGTTGAGATATCCCATTTAGCATGTATGTCATTCTCTCCCTGAACCTAATTCAATGAGAATGTGGTTTTGCCTTTTTTGCCTTCCTATTCTCCTCCTCCCTTGCAACCACTTCCCCTTGCTTCTTCTACATGAGATAGTTTACCCTACCCTGTCTCTCCCCATCTCCTCTTGCCACTTTCCTCTCTCACCTCATAATTTCATCCCTTGAGTATTCTCCCTTCCCAACAAATTCAACATATGCCCTCTATACATATATAACTGTAACCATATACACACACATTCACATATGTATTCATATAACCACACACCCTTCTTCCATTGTTTTCATAGTGAGAAAGATATCATCACTCACAGTTATTGCTTTTCCATATAGGAATGTAAATAGTTCAACTCTGATAATTTCCTTTTGATTTCTTTTCTCTGATTACCTTCTCAGGCATCTCTTCCTTCTTGTGTCTGGATGTCAAATTTTCTATTCAATTCTGTTTTTTTCCTCAAGAATGCTTGAAAGTGCTCTATTCCACTGAATGACCATATTTTCCCCTGAAACAAAATACTCAGTTTTGCTGGGTAGGTGACCCGTGGGTTCATTCCCAGTTCTTTTGCCCTCTGGAATATCATATTCCATGCCTTCGATCCCTCAGTGTAGAAGCTGCCAGGTCCTGGGCTATTCTGATTGTGTTTCCACAATATTGAAATTGTTTGTTCCTGGCTGCTTGTAGTATTTTCTCCTTGATCTGGGGATTCTGGAACCTGGCTATAATATTCCTGGGAGTTTTCTTTTTGGGATCTTTTTCAGGAGGTGATTGGTGGATTCTTTCAGCCTCTATTTTGCCCTCTGGGTCTAAAACATCAGGGCAATTTTCCTTGAGAATTTCTTGAAGGGTGATTTCTAGGTTCTTTCTTTGATCATGGCTTTCAGGTAGACCAATAATTTTTAAATTGTCTCTTCTGGATCTATTTTCCAGGTCAGTGGTTTTTCCCATGAGATATTTCACATTACCTTCTAATCTTTCGTTTGTTTGGATCTGCTTAACAGCATCTTGATTTCTCATAAAGTCATTAGCTTCCATTTGCTCCAATCTAACTCTGAAGGAATGAATCTCCTCAGTGAACTTTTGAGATTCTTTTTCCATCTGGCAAATTCGACTTTTTAAGGCATTCTTCTCCTCATTGCCCTTTTGGGCCTCCTTTGCCATTTGAGTTAGTCCGTTTTTTAAGGTGTTGTTTTCCTCAGTCAGGCTGTTGACCCTCATTTCATACTTTCCTGCATCCTTCTCATTTCTCTTTCCAATTTTTCCTCCACTTCTCTTATTTGATTTTTAAAGTCCTTCTTAAGGTCCTCTATGGCCTGCAACCCGCTCATGTTTTCCCCTGGGGCTTTTGGAGCAGAACTTCTGACCTCACAGTCTTTTTCCCACTCTATGCCCGCAAAATAGGAGTCTAGGGTTGCATTTTTCTGTTTCCTTTGCCTTGGCATGTTGCCACTTAATTACTTGACTTTGGGGCTTGTTGCCACACTATGGCTTTAAGGCCAGATAGAGGAATTTTCGTCCCGAACGTGTGGGGGGCAACTTCCGTTTCTGGCAAGCTGTAAACCCACCCGCGACTTCCACCCTAGATCACAATCCAGATCCAGGGAGGTTAAAGCAAGAGCGATTACCCCCCAAGACTGATCGCTGGATCTCCCTACAAATTTGCAGGCTGGGAGCAGGAGCTGCCTCTGAAAACTACAAAATGGCGTTTGTCCTCAGCGGCTTCTAGCCCCCAGGGGAGGGAGCTGACGCATTCCCTAATACCAGTCCCAAAGTCCATAGGACACTAACCTCTTACTTTGTCCTAGGCATGTCTATGTTGATAATTCTGGAGTCGCCACAGCTGCTGGTGTTCTGGGGTTCCTCCAGCAGGCTGTTGGCCCTGACGCCCTGGGGCTAAAACCTCAGCTCACGGGGACCTGGGCTCTGGCTTGGCTCCGCTTCCCGCGCTCTGCCCGTTGCGTGCTGCTGGCTCCCAGAGTGCTGTGTTGGTCCTTCCTGCAGGGCTGCTGGGCTGTCTTCAGTGGGAGGTTAGCTTCTCTGTGTTGTTCTGTGGGTGCTGAGGCTCCAGAAGTTGTTCAGAGACCTCTTTTACATAGTTTGGGGGGAATCTGGGGGCAGAGTGGCTTGGATGAGCTGTTTCTACTCTGCCATCTTGGCTCCGCCCTCAATATTTTTTAAAATATACATGTTCTGTGCCAGACACTAGGTTAAATGCTGAGGTAACAAGGACAAAATGAAACAGTTCCTATGTTCAAAGAGCCTACATTCTCTTTTCATATCCCATTACACTGGGAAAGGCAGAGGTAGCTTATTATCAAAGATAAAGAGGAGTGAACAGATGTCATCAAAGCTATACCTAATGAGTATAGGAATTGGCCTGGGTAGCTCATGAGGTAAGAACAAGTATTGTAGGTCATAGATTTTGAGTAAGGAGGGACTTTGGAATTAGCTGAGTCCAACACTTTTCACCTTATAGGTGAAGAAACTGGGAAATAAAATGACTTGCCCACATTCACACAGCTAACAAGTGTTGGATACCCAATCTGAACCCAGATTTTCCTGATACCACATCCAACTTTCTACTTTTGGATACTTCTAGGATAATTCAAAATATTAAAATAATCAATTAATACTTTCATTTCACTGAGAAGATGGAAATCCATGAGAGGAAGAAATGGGCAAGAGTCATAAACACTGAAAATTCTAATTGTGTGAGTGATTTTTTTTTTTACAGAAAGCTTTTACTTAGCACTTGCTATATGTCAGAAACTAGGATAAGTTCATGAATGCAAATAGAAAACAGATACAGTCCTTGTCATTCATGACTTGACATTCTAAGAGGGGAAGACAACACATATCAAGAAAACATAGGCAAAGAGGGTTGAGACTGTGGAGTGCAGTCTTAAGGCAATCTGTTTACACCCTTCACATAAGCAATGGCAATGTTGATCTATTCATTCTTCCAGAGAAAGAAATAGAAAACATGGGTGAAGAGAGTGCAGGAGGTAGTATGTGCTGGAAGGTGTTGCACAAAGATGAAGATGAAATTAAAATTAGAGAAATTCAAAATTACATCCATGGTGAGAATATACACAACTATGAAATAATGGACCCAGTGAAGAACTTTGACAAATCTTTGAACACTTCAATGTTTTTACTCATTTCATAAGTGTATATCACAACCTATTCATGCCCTTCTAACCTGAGCAATTCTTCCCTGAAAATTGTTGGAAATTTATCTACCATGATGAGAGACTTTCTCTAGACATTCTGATGTTGCATGGATTCCAGTGAAGCAAACAATATTCCCTTAATTTCTTTATGTAAGTAACCCACCTTGTCTTCTGCTTTTATATTTCTCTGACATCCTTTGTACCACTTTTCCTATATTAATCTTCATTGGTGCAGTGTTAAAGCCGATTTCCTCTCTCCATGTGCTACCTTTGAGGATCTTTCAATGTTAATTCTTTGGAAACTGTGCTATTTCATAACTTTAAATTTATAGCATGATCAGAAGGATATTTTTCTTTAAAATATATGTTGTCTTTGCATATAGAAGATTAGGGTCATTAAACACATTGCTTTTTCCACCAAAGGAGCCACACCCATTTTTTTATTCTTTGACCAGCTCATGATTAATTTCCTCTCTCTCTTTCTATGTTTTTGGTACATGTGTATTTCTGTTTATGTCTCTATCTGCATATCTCTCCTCTTTTCTGTCCTATCCTATCCTCCCCTCTCCTCTTCTCTGCTTTCTTCTCCTTTCCTCTCCTAAAGCAAGAGAATTTGACCTAGCAACCAACTCAGACAGGATTAGTGTAGGGCTGGCTTAAAAAAGGCCACAGTTAACTTTCAAAGCCTTTGGGAACTTTGTAACTTTCTGTTTTGTTTGTTATTGTAAAACCATCTGTTTCTCAATAGTGAGTAGCAGCCAAAAACAAAATCCTTAGAAAAATCTAAACAAAGACCTGGAGCTTATTTCAAGGACAGACAGCAAAGAGAACAGGAGAGAAGACAGAACCTCTTTCTCTTTCTGCAGTGTTTGTACACAGTAGGAACTAGGTGAAATAGAGGATTATGGTAAGAATCTCAAATAAGTGGCACACAAGACCTTGGTGTTGGGAGGCAGCATACAGTTGTGGTCATATGGATGGCCACAAGTTAGGAGGGGAATATATATCTGAGGGTTTTCAGACTTGTTGGAGAGCACTTGGAGATAGGCGTAGATCGGGTAGTCCTGTAGCTATGGTATTGGATGAGCAAATAGAAGATATCTCCATTCAGATCCTGCTTTTCATATTTTCTTACTATGTGACTTTCTCTGAACTTGATTCCTCATCCATAAAATGGAGATACCATCTATCTCACAAGATATTTTGAGGCTCAAATGAAACCATGCATACAAAACGCTTTGCACACTTGAAATAGCAGTTACTATTATGCTAAACGTCTCTAGATCATTAACTTGTGTGTGTGTGTCATGAACCCTTTTGGAATTCTGATGAAATCTATGTAGCCTTTCCTAAAATAATGTTTTTAAATGCATAAATACAACTAAAGAGTAAGCATTAATCAGAAGATATCAACTCAAAGCAAGGTCTTTGGTACAATGCCCAAGGAATTTTCCATTGGTTTTGTGCTTTTTAACCTCTTTTTAGATGACTTGGATAAGAGTATGGAGGGTGTGCTAGTCTAACTTGCAAATGGCAATAAACTGAAAAACTCTGTTAACACTATGAATGAATCAGAATTCAAAAAGATCTCAGCAGGCTAGGTCTGGAAGTCAGGGTTTTGGTTTTGGTTTTATTTTGTTTTGTTTTTTTACTAGAAATGACTTCTTTCCATCAGATTGGGATAATTGGGATAGATGACTGACATTGAGATAAGGTAGAAGTTCACCTCTTTGAGTTGGACATTGGGTGGGAGGGGGCAGAATCCGTGGTTCAGATGGTAAAGAGATGAAAATGAAACAGATGGCAAGGCATGGGGGTGGCCCGTGGGCTGGGCTTTATTGATGCTATTATTTCTCCTTTCCCACGTTCTGTTAAAATTCGGATGATTCTACTCCATCAGCTTCTTAGGAAATTTTGGAGAAAAAGTTGAAAGCAGGGTTGGGGTGGAGGAGAATGCTGAACTGAAGCAGGCTAGAAAAGATGTCGAGCAAAGAATGACCAAGAGAAAAAATATTTATTTATCTGGTTTATGAATTTTTATTTTTCATGTAGGTTACAAGGGTAGAGATGTGAAGGAATGAGAAGATGCATATGTATGTATTCTCTGTGAGCAGATACCAGAGAAAAGTTTTCACTCCCCCCAAAACTTATTTTATACTTGCTGCACATATATTTTGTGTTTACTTATCTGTGTACGTGTTTCTGAACCCAATATAACGTGAATGAATGAATGAAAAATATTTGTAAGTACTTACTATATGACAATAACTAAACTAAGCTCTGTAAGGGAAAAATAAAGTAAAATGAAGGAGTATGTTTTATTGGGCCCGACTCCTGGTTCTCCAGACTTTTTTTTTTTAAGCAAAAGGGGTTAAGTAACTTGCCCAAGGTTACAGGGCCAGTTATGTGTGTGTGTGTGTGTGTGTGTGTGTGTGTTAAGTATCTGAGGCCAGAACCTATCCTGGGTCCTCCCAATTCCTGGCTGGTTGATCTTACTCATTGCCCCTTCTCCAGATTTCTTTCTTGACCATTTTCCATAAAATATTTCCCCATGGAAGCTGCTTTCACCACCATGCCCCAGAAGGCTTTTCATTCTGGAATATTCCTCTATACCCAAAGCCTCCTCATACTGAAAGACATATTTGACCTTGAAGTCTTTTCCTCCTAGAATCTCCATTTTAAGGAAGGTAACTCAAGCCAGTCATGTTGACTCCTTTCTTCTCTGACTCTTCTCCTGATTCTCCCAACTTCTTTTACCACTCTGCCCTCTCTGTGGCACCTCTCCCCTTTCCTCTATGCTTTTCAGCTTCTTTGAAGAGTTTTACAGATGAGGAAAATGAGGCAGAGGTTAAGTGATTTAACCTAGCTTACACAGTAGAAAGTTTCTGAGGCTGAATTTGACCTCAGGCCTTCCTGATTTAGGTCCAGCACTCTATGCATTGTGCTAACTCTCTGCCCATATGTTAAGAGCTGAAGTAAAAGTGTCCCTGTAGGGTTTATGCTGGAGAATACAACAATTAAAAAGTACTATGTCAGGAGAATGACATGAGGAGCAGAGTGGACAGGTTGCTAAAGATACTATCAATATAATTTATTGTAATTTGAGGATTACATATGGTAAAGAAAAGTGTTTCAGGAATAGAAAACAAAGAAACAGCAATATTTTGTGTTAAAAATAAAAGAGGGAGGGTGTTAAGGAACTAATCTATTCAAATTATCTAAATGTATATCTTTGTTGTTGTTGTTTCTCCCTTTGTGTTCTAAGAGGAACAATTACATCATGGGGTGATGTCTTGATTTGCATGCAAATTGGATTTAAGTGAGGCAAAGTTGCACAAAGTGTCACCTCCACTCTCTTCCACAGTCACTGAAGTCCAGTGGGAAGACAAAAATCAAGAAGACTTTCAAAGACTCCGGGATGCAGTGAATGCCATTGGGGTCATTGATGTCTGTCTAAACTCTAAGCCCACTACAGCACTCTAGTGTACATCACTTTATAGCCATTGGAACAAATTGTTCTTGTCCAGTCACTCAGACAAGCAAAGTCTTCACATGCCTGAGGTAGACATTTCTCTAATTCACCAAAGGCTTTGAGGCTTATCAATCTTGTTTAGCCCATCTGCCAAGACAATTTTATCAGGATATGACTGCTGTTCATGCTATAGCTTCTTGGACACACAGGTGAGAATTGAAGGACAAGTAGATTTGGAAGGTGGATGAGTAACCCTGAAAAGAACATGGAAGCTCACACACCAGAGGTTTTAATACTCCCTAACCATCCCATGCACCTCAAGTGTATATACTAATGAAAAGACTTGGTGGGCCAGTATTAAAGTCCCTAACTAATGAGGAAGCAATCAAAGTTTTAACATTTCAGAGAGGTATAAGGGAACACAGCAATTATCTATTCTAGAGAAGTTAAAGAACTTGCTTATGCTCATATAACTTGTCATTTGCAGATTTGGGGCCAGGCTGTAACTTTCCAATTGGATAATATCTGCCTAAATAAATGTAAAGAAATCATCTGGGGGTGACTAGGTGATGCAGTGACTAGAGCACTGGCCCTGGACCTGAGTTCAAATCCAGCCTCATACACTTAACAAAAAAACTTGCCGTGTGACCTTGGGCAAGTCACTTAACCCCAACTGCCCTCCCCCCAAAAAAAAATCATTTGAAAATATAAGTTAAAGGGGAAAATGGTAAGTGACATCTTCAGATTAAACTAGAGGGATTTTTTTTTTGAAGATAGATATTTGGTAGAAATGTTGAATGAATTAAAAAAAATTCTTTAGGGATAAACAAAAGATGCAGCCAATAAAAGGAGTGTCTAATTCTTCCTGAAGACGGGGTAGGAAAGGCTGAACTCAGGAGAGAGAAATCTGTTTGAAGTTCTCACAAGAGGAGAGGAAATGGGAGTCAGGAGTACATCCAGAGAAACTGATTTAAGAGAAGGCCAAAAGAATAAAGAATAATATACCCACTGCAGATAGGACTAAGGTCCCCACAGAAGTAAGAATTCAGAAAGAGGAACTACACTTAAGTATGAGGTAAAGGGACGATGTAAAATGAGGAACCAAAGGAGAGAAATCAAGTATTTCAAAGGGAATTTGCAGGATGAACTAAAATGGCATCATTATGGGTGAGACACATCTTAATGAAGGATCATGTAACACAAAGACTCTGAATAATAAAAGGCTAGACAGTCTGCTGAATATATTCAACCCGAGAAAAGAACTATGTGATCTGTAAAAGAAACCATGTCAAATTTTATGATAGCAGCATTAGATCAAGAGCTAGAAGGCATTTCCAATGGCATCCATTCTAATACCTCTTTATTTTACAGATGACCAAACAGAAACCCAGTGATGTTAAGAGACTTATCCACAGTTATACAAGTTGTCAATACCAAGGTTAGTATCTGAACCCAGGTCTTTTGACTCCAGCATATCATGGACAACATGCTTAAGGAAGTTATTTGTTGCCTGTGGGTTTGAAATGATTAAGGAATGAGAGACTTATAAGGGGAAGAATTAAAACATATACTGTGGATGTTTGGAACATATATGAGATTTGAAAATAGAGTTGTATGATCAGAAATATGAATTGGGGACATTTAGGAAATACCCTCTGTCAAGAGAAATAGGAAGGTAGTAAGGATATGCAACTTTCTAGCATAACAATTATACTTGTGCAAGGGTTCCTGGAGAAACCAAGGTCTGAAAAACTATGGTCCTGACCTCAAGAAACTAATAGCTGACTGAGCTATATATAATCAAAGAAAGGTGGTTCTGGAAGGGTTTTTCCCTGTTGTGACTGTTCTTTCCATTTATTTAAAATTATCTTGTCACAAGCATGGATTTCATGACATAGAATAAAGTGAGCTAGATCATGGTCTAGACTCCAGAGTGATCTAGGTTTGAATCTCAGTTCTGACTAATATTAACCATGTAACTACTTTAGACCAGGAAAATACATGTCCCAAGCATGAATCAAGATAAGGCAAGAATGAGTCAGTGAAAGAGATTTTTAAAGAATTTTTTTTAAAACTAGATATAAACTCTCAGCAGAGATAGAAATTGACAGGTGCACTTCTTCAGGTTTCTGTCTATGGAGATGCCGACAGGCAGAGATATGCTGGTAAACTTTCAACAATCACCGCTCTGGGGAAAAAAATGTGTGAACAGGACACACTTTGAAGTTTAATCTACATCATCAAGATGTGCCATGGGCTGCTCAGTGTCCAGCACTTAGCATGATCTGGAAACGTGAATAAGAAATGACCAGGCCGTGTGGGTAGTTCAAGGAAGAACATGAACTCTTTATTTATTCTCAGGACAAGGTTTTTATAAAGCAAGGAGACAAAGGAAGGGAAGGAAGGGATCTCAAGTATTTATATCGTTATCTTAGTCTGTCATATCCTGGAAGTAGCATGGCAGTAAGGCCCTTTGTTCTCTAGGTGCCAGAAAGTTTTAGGAAAAGTCAGTTACCTCCTTTCATATGCAGTCACATCACAAAGGATGCTCTTGAGAGCAGGCTTCAAGGCCCAAAGTCGCATCATCAAGCACATCTGCATAGGAACTGACCACCTAAGAATTCAAATATTTAGGTTTTGAACAACTAAAGTTTTGGGGCAGAGCCTTAGATGTAAGCCTCAGATACCTCTTAATGCAGCCGTGGTCATAAATGGATACAATTGAGAGCAGACTTCAAAGCTGAAGCGAAATCCTCAAAAGACATCGCATTTAGAGCTGGCCACCCAAAGATACCTGAGTGAAGAATCAGATGTAAGTCCTGGCTCAGGCCTCTTTGGCTCCCAACAAAGATGTTTTCCATCACTTTTTTTAAAAAGTCAAGAAAATAATAAATCAAGCCTTCATTTTTAGTTTTTGCTGATCATCAAGATATGAATACGCATCCTGAAAACTTAATTAGGGGTCATGAACTAGATCTAGTTGCCTCCAGCACACCCTTAACTTCAGGTCAATCTTTTTTTAAAATTTTATGTCCTTTACTCAGCATGTGAATAACAAATCTGTTGTGTCCAGAGACAGCTACATACTTTTTATACTGGCTTATGTAAGATTGACCAAAAATCAGAGCTTAGTGCATTTGGCCCATTCCTCTTCTGGATCTACCTGGCCAAGGGTTACACAGTATGTGCTTTCTGTCACTAAGTCCATAAATTCTAGATAGATGCTTAGGGTCCAGGGACTTATGAGAATGAGTAATGAGAATGGGCAATCTGTAACTTCTATGAGCCTCAGTTTCCTAATCTGTCAAATGGGCACAATAATATTTGTGATACTTCACTCATAGAGTTAGTGTGGAATAGATTTCATGAATCTTATAAATATTTTATATTTGATCAAGTTTGCCTGTTATAATAAACAATTATCTTCTCTCTAGTTGTTACCTCTTGAATTATTACAGTACCCTGAAGTGATAGAATTCCAAAGTGATACACCATCATTGTTCACAATGGAAATAGGTCAAGTACTGACTTATTCCACTTTATACCTAGTTGTTGCCATCCATTAAACTTCAAATATTCTGCAAGATAACCTGCATCTCATTGCTATACTTCTACCAATGCATGTTCTTTGTGGGTACTTACGTCTTCTTGCAAGTATTGCTTATAATGCTCCATCATTTTTCTTTTTCATGTTTTGTAAGCAAATCCTCACTCTAAACTTGTACTTGGTCGCCATATAGTTTCACAAGGTGTGGCATCATCATGAAATTTCAGAGCTTGCAGGGACTTCAGAACCTGTTTATTCCACCCATATTTGACAAAATCCCCTCTACGGAATCCTCCACAAGTACATAGTTAGTCATCCTTCACTGGGAGCCCTCCATTGTCCAGAAAGATACTACCTCCCAAGATAGCTCAGTTCATATTGGGACAGTTTCCCATACAGGCTTAAATCTGCCTCTCTGCAGCTTCCATTCATGGTTCATATTTCTCCCTTCAAATCAGAAAGAACATGTAATAGGAATTAAATTCATAAAGCATTTATGAAGCACCTACTATGTGTAAAAGCTTGGTGCTTCCATTTGATACTTCTGTGCTTGAATACAGCTATCATACTTCCCTAAAGTTTTCTGTTCTTCAGGATAAACATTTCCACTTCCTTCAACTAAGCCTCATATGTTATGAATCTCAATCCCATCACCATCTTAATTGTTCTTTTTCTGGAAGTAAACTGGCTTCTTAATGTTGTCCCTAAATGAGGCATCAAAACTAAATTATTACACATGGTCTGAATGGAGCAAAATGAAAAAGGACTAAGCCCTCTTATTGTGGACATAATACTAGTATGAATGTATTCTGAGGCTACATTTTAGAAATTTCATGTTATCAGATTGACTCATATTGAACAAATGCAATAACAATGTGTTCTACAAACCTCAGAGCATTATATTTTATCATTATTATCACCATCACCATCATCATCATCTTCAACATTCTTTCATTCAACTAAACCCTCTGTTACTTTACATATGAATGGGGGTCTTACCTCACAGTTCTCATTTTCTATGTGTTCATTTATTGCTTGAATCCAAGTGTAGGATTTTACATTTCTTTCTATTAAATTTCAGGTCATTAAATCTTGCCCATCAGTTTAACCTATGCATTAAACTTAGTTGTTGTTGTTGTTTGTATGTAAGTTCTACAATCAAATGTACTAGCTATGCCTGCTTGATTCATATCATCCATAATATTTCTTCTTTGTTGTTATCCAAAGTATTGAAAAATTGAAAATATAAATGCTATTCAGTGTTCTCTGTGGTCAATATTTTTGACTCCTTTCTAAGATAAAGTACTCATGATATTCTAGAGTAATATTTTAAGTAATCTTTAAACCCTTTATCTCTTTCTTTCCTTAATTTCTTATTCACATTTTAATAATGGTTTTTTTTACCATCCTTTGTGCTGAAAGAATCATAGAACCTTATAAGTGGTAAGTATGTCAGAGGCCATCTAGTCCAAATTATACCCGACAAAAATATTTTTGCCATCTTACTGCATAAGTAGTCATCTTGACATCTGGTGAGAGGAAGCCAACTATTTCTTTCTGATGTAACCAATTTAATGCTTGGATAGGTCTAATTATTAGGAAGTTTTTCTTCCTTTTTATCAAGTTTAAATGAGTCTCTTTGCCACTTTCAACTATTTCTCCTAGTTCTTTTGAGAAAAGCAATGAATCTGGAGTCAGGAAGACTGGAGGTGGCCAGATATACTGGTTTCAGACCTTTACTAGCAGTGTGACCCTGAGAAGACATTTAATTTCTGTCTGCCTCAGTGTTCCAATGGTAAAATGGGGATAATAATAATAATATCTGCTCCCCAGGATCACTAGAACAAAAGGAGGTAATATTTTAAAATGCCTTACAAACCTTATAGCACTACACAAAAACTGGTTGGTCTTTTTCTTGTGATGAAGATGATACATATGAGGAATGTGAGTATGATATTCTGTAAGGCCCATCAAATAAGATCATGTGATAGCTCTTCAGATAAATGAAATCATCACTCACTCTCAATCTTCTTCTTACCTTCTCTCTCATCAAATCTTCTCTCCTCCAAGTTAAATATTCCCTATTCCTTCAACCAAACCTGATGTCTAAATCCTTCACCAGGATACTACTCAGGATTTCCAGAATTATTCCAAAAATATGGTCACCAGAGCCAGACCCAACTTCTGAGATGTGGTCTCACCAGTACAGAGCACAATGGAATTTTCCTCTTCCTCATCACAATCCTGCAATCCAGCCTTAGGGTTGAATGATCTGGATCCTAGTACTCTGCTTTGCAAATTGCATCTTCAACTGGCTTCCACAAGGTTTTTGTTATTATTCAGTTCTCTTGGATGATGAAGAATAAATAACATATTGTTTTTTACAATTTGTATTTAGAACATTTTCTATCTTTTTTCCCCCAACCATATCCCCCCAGCCTAGGGAAAAACAAATTCTTTACACTGAATGGAACAATGTCTGTTTAGGATTATTGTTTCATGAAAGGATACATTTTTGCGGCGATGCTTTTATGCATGGTAGAGTTTAGCAAGGCCATAATCGTCTACATAACTCTACTAATGCTAAGCAACAGAACATAAACAGATCATGCATTCTCTGAACACCATTGTCTGAAGTCTATCCTTTATTGACAGTTGGTTTGTCTAGTTACCTACCACATTAAATGTCTACTGCCTGATACTGACTATCTTCCAAGGGTTTCTGATGAGGTGTTTCCATAATGACTGGAAATAGCACTGCTTTCCTTTACCTGTAGACATTGGCCCTATGTGGCTGACTGTTTTCCTTTAGGGACTCTCCTGTACCCCCAACAAATCATGTTAGATAATGAGTGGCTTTTAGTCATGGTGTTTTGTCATCCTATAGGAAAGCCACTAGTCACAATAGGGACAATTGATCCAAGTCACATGGAAGTGAATTATTTAGGAATAAGATTAAATTTGTATCCTGAGAGATATAAAATAACATAAGTTCAGAAAAAAAAGCAATTTAACTGATTACTTCATGTCAATAATTCTGTATTTGTACATGTCTTCTCCAACTATATTGTAAAATCCTTGAGAACAGCGACTATTTTTATTTATTTATTTATTTTTAAAATTTATATTATGTTCTTGTATCCCCAATGACTAGAATAGTGTCTGGAACACAGTAGATATTTAATAAATGTGTATTTATTGTTCAATCATTGGATAATAGAATTATAACACCTTGTTACAATAGGCTGATTTAAGCACAAGGGACAATATAATGGTCCCTGAACTCCACTTCATTCCGTCCTCTTTGGGCCTAAGGAGAATGGCCTAGAAATGGTCTTTTTTTGCTATTAGGACAAAACTTCAGTTTATTGGAAAGAAGTAACGGAAAAGCATATTATCATGGTGTCTAAATAGACAGGAATGAGGAAGGAAAGTTATAAAAAGACCTGAACATTCCTGAGAATCCCCTCAGTCTATTTGCTGTACTCCAGGATAACTATGGAACCATTGACTCTCCTTGATATTTCCCTTCTTGGCTACAGCTTAGGCCTTCCTTTCCTCCTCAAAGATATGCTGGAAATGCCATGATGTCTCCAACCATTCTAATTCAGACTGCCAATATGTGTCCCTGTAATTCTAAGATAGTATTTATATTTTGTACAAATTGATTTTATTCAATTTACAAGCCTAGTCATACTTGTTTGAGATTATCTGGTTAAATTTAAAAATGTGATTATTGAGTTAAGGTAGCAAAGCTAACATGGGATGGTTTCAATGCCATAGTGCTAGAGTAGGACACCTCTTTAGATATGTGGTCTAACACTCCCATTTTGTAGATTAGGAGATGGAAGCCCAAAGACATTAAAATAGTTGCCCAAGTGGATTGTCCAAAATAGGTTTGGAAAATAGAATACATTCATCCAATTTTATCTTCGTGCCATCACAAGTGGTCTTCAATGGCTAGCTCTCAATCAGTACAAGACCTTGGCACAATGCTTGCTATAAATAGCTCTCACAAAAGCAGCCCCATTTTAAATCTGGGCACCAACCATATATTAGGAGCATGGTGCTACACCTTTCCCAAGCCTCCAGGTGTTAGCACCCTTCTCCAAAAAACTTGAATTATTTTGCTTACATTTAAACTTATTTTATTATGAACTTAAATATCAACAATCACAAATAGTTCAATTTAGAAAAAAGAGTAGGAGTATTATTGCAGTTTGTTACTTTGTGTACATTTTATATTATTATTATTATTATTTACCATTTGCATTGCTTCTCCCAGTAGATGATAAGTCCTTTAAGGACAGGGACTGTTTTGCTTTTGCTATTGTATCACTAGCATTAAGCTCAGTGTCAAGAGCATCTTAGATTCTCCCCTCATAAATGTTTATGGAATTGAATTGAATTGTATATCACACTGAATTGGGATGTATCATGCTTTAGAGGTTTATTATCAAATTTTGGCTCTAAAATATTTTTTTAAAAAACAGAGAACTTCTGCTATGCTAAGCATATTAACCACATATATTTGTAAATTCTGCATGTTAAAATTATATTATTTGGATTGTTGGCACAGAGACTATTATTTCATGTGTCCTACAAGTAATATTTCATATTATACTACTGTTTTAGTATATTAGGATATAGTAAATTAATGTCCCAGTAAAAAAGTATGTGACAGTAATCATAATTCTTATTAACAACCCATTCTAATGCTCTCCTCTAAACATCCATATAGAGTTGCCATGATATGAATCTCTGTGAAAGATGGAATTATAAAGAAACTGCAATATTTGAGTCCAAATATTAGTATATATTGAAAATGAAGTGTAAATCAACAATACTTTCTACACTTAAAATTAGATTTGGTTGAGTTCTTAACTATTCCACTGCACAACTTGATAGCACAATGCATGTAAGATATATAAAGAAATAAGAATAATGGGGAGTCTAGGCAATATCTAATTAGATTATAATGCATTTGGCTTTGGAATGTTAAACCTATAAAATCTTTTGCACTGTGAAATTAAATTATACATAGTATAGAGATGCAATGAATGAGCTCCTCTGGCCCAGATTAATTCGTTTTTAATATTTCTTCCCAACATCTTTTCAATTTGCTTCTTTTAAATTATAATTTGGCCAAATTTTAATAGCTTCCAAATGTGGTATATTTGTTTAAGAACCAAAATTAATAAAAATAAAGTTCACAGTATAATAGGTACATTTTCTTTAAAAAAAAAAAGTAACACTGTTTACCAAAGTCACATTCACTTTTCACCTACAAACCTCCCATAAAAATGGCTTCCCCATATAATTGGATCCACTTTTATGAGGTCTCTCTGAATTTAAGAAATTTATGCTTATACAGGCTGTAAAAATTGAAGAAACATGGTACTCTGGCTTTAACCTCCAGAGTGCCCAAGTACATTTTGATAGGATTAAAAATCTTATATCAGAATGTTTTCTTAAAGAAAAAAAAAAGGAACCACCCCCAAGAAACCCCAAAAGAGTTTTTAAGTGGAATTAAAACGTACTCAATTCACCTTATTCAATGATGCTCCTGTACAACTCAGAGCCTTCACTCTTTTCTACTCTGAAAGATCTGTCTGTCTGTCTCTCTCTCATTTATTAAAAACAAAAACAAGCTTTTGTTTGGACTCATGATTTAAGAGGTAAACTTTTTTTTTTCTTTTTGGAGGGCAATTGTGGTTAAGTAACTTGCCCAAGGTCACCCAGCTAGGTTTGTGTTTGTGTGTGCGTTAAGTGTCTGAGGTCGGATCTGAACTCAGGTCCTTCTGACTCCAGGGCTGGTGCTCTACTCACTGCGCCACCTAGCCGCCACTAGGTAAACTTTTAACGGGAATTTCCTGGTGGTGAATAAGGAGTGGTATTGAAGTTAAAGGAAGGAAATGCCTTGCAGGGAAATAGGTTTTGGGAAGCCTCAGAAGAAGAGATGAATATAATTATATCTACTGTTATGCTATCCCAGGAGATTGATGCTTAAAATAAAGACTGAAGCACATTGTGGGACCATTGAACGGCAGTTCATCTTTGCTTTGGCTCTGCTCAGCTTATATAGTCTCCATCTGCTTGGTGGCTAATATAAGATGGTTTTGCATCTTAAAGTGCCATGTTCTTTCAATACTGAGCCACAGATATCCTTGGAAATTGCCAGGAGAGTTCTGGTCCATGATTCATGGGATGCTAAATCCCCTAAAGTAGTTTTTGTGTGGAAATAGGGACTGGACATTAAGAGGAAGGTGACAAATGGAGAATTTGAAAGAGGCCAGCCCAATATTAAAAAAAATATACATATACAATTGAGTGATCTTATATAATCTTACTTTAGGGATAAATTACAAAAGTTTTCCTGCCTGCAAATATCTTACTCACTTACCTTACCTTCTAACTAATTGATATCTGGGAACTGATGCTTTTTGTTTAGAGATAGGCTATATGAGTACTCTTTCACATACAAATTTTACAGTATTGTAGATTTTATTTTATTTTTTAGCATCATAGATTTTAATGCTAGAGCTTTATAATGATTCATCTAATCCAACATCTTCCCTTTTATAGATGAGGAAATTGAGGACCCTGAGAAGGGATATGACCTGTTCAAGGTCACATAGGAAATAATGTGTAACACTAGAATATAGACACTTTGACTCAGGATTGTTTTCATTGCAATATGTTGCCATCATGCATAAATAGATTTTCACACCTTAGTAGAAATTTTTTTAGTTCACTGGAGATTAGTATAAATCAGCACTGTGGCATGACCTTCAAAAAAGTCAAATAAAATATAATATATGATGGAGAAGTTGAGGAAGGAGATGTTGGTTTACATGGAAGGGTATGACTTGACAAGGTTGGAGATTAGGTATAATTTGCAATTGAGGACCAACTTCACCCACTCACAACTTTGTCTTTGGAATAGCCCTAAAGGAAAATATTCAGAGTTGACAGGAAAGGATCTAGGAAGTTAGGTTGCATAGTGGGCAACTGGGCCTAGAGGCAGGAGGACCCTGAGTTCAAATCCACACTCAGACACTTACTAGATGTTTGGCCCTGGGCAGGTCACTTCACCTCTGTTTTTCTCAATTTCTTCATTTATAAAATGGGAATAATTATAGCACCCACCTCCCAGGGTTATTGTAAAGAACAAAAAATGAGAT
This sequence comes from Gymnobelideus leadbeateri, assembly GCA_011680675.1. Taxonomy (NCBI): domain Eukaryota; kingdom Metazoa; phylum Chordata; class Mammalia; order Diprotodontia; family Petauridae; genus Gymnobelideus; species Gymnobelideus leadbeateri. The sequence goes on from WOXC01000897.1 coordinate 88,858, forward strand.
AAGTATAGCATGTCTGGCACAGAGTAAGCAATATATAAATGTTAATTTTTATTATCATCCCAGTTAGTATAATCTATATTTTCTGGTGGTTTAGACAAAACCAAAGACAACTCTACCTGGATGTCTCACCAAGACTAGCCACTCAATATGTGCACAGTCTAATTGTAATATTTCTTAATGAGTTTGTTCCTTTAATTTTTCTATCAGCATGTTCAAGACCTTCATTTTATCCTTGACTCTATGCACTCCCTCCCTCCAGGTACCAAGTTCTTTGGGCTTAACCTTTACAATTCTCTTGCATCCATCTGCCATCAACATTGCCATTGCAAGAAGGGGAATTTTGAATCATGTGGCCAGTTTTCAAAGCCTGATTCTACTACTCACTACCTAAGTGACTTTTAGCCCCTCCTTTAACCTTTCTGAGTTTCCTCAGTTTCTTCAACTATAAAATAAGAACGGACCAATTAACTTCCAAGGTCCCTATCTATCTATCTATCTATCTATCTATCTATCTATCTATCTATCATCTATCTATCTATCTATCTTTACGCCCATATTTATTCATCTATTTCTATCTTTGTCACTATCTCTTTATTTATTCACCTATCTCTATTTCTCTTTATAGTTCTCTATCTTTCTGTCTTTATCTCCATCTCTATCTCTATTTATTTTCGTCTATCTCTCTAACTATCCATCTATATCTATATCTACCTCTATTTATATTTATGTTTATCTCTATCTATAATCTTGTGGAGATCTTAGACTATTGCAATAGCATGCAAATCATAATTCTCCCTGCCTCTTCATCCCAATCCACCCTTCACATATACCACTTATCCAATGGTCTTTGTCAGACATATCTCCACCACTTAAAAATTGTAATGATTGAGTAGGGAGCCAAGATGGTGGAGCAGAAGCACAAACTTGGCATGGGTTCCCTCTCCAATCACTTCCAATACATGTAAAAAAATCAGTCTAAACAAACTTTAGAGCTACCAAACCCACAAAGTGACAGAAAGAAACAAATCTCCCACTGAAGGTAGTCTAGCAGGTGGATAGGAAGGGTCTATCATACTAAACTGAGAGCCAAGCACAGTGAATGTGAGCTTCCTGGTTCTAGGCAAAGGATGGCCCTGACCATCCTCAGCCAGATCAGACTTCAGGAGAGTGAATCACCAGCATCTCTGAAGGTTTCCAGACTTCTCAACCCATAAAGGCCAAAGAAAAAGCAAAAGGTCAGTGTGAAACTCTGTTGGAACAGGGGGGATAGAAGAACTTGGTCTGGCCCTGCCCCTGGGGCAAAAAGTGGCAGAGGCATGGCAGCTGAAGTTGCTGGTGCCTGGCTACATCCAGAGCTTTTAGCCTGCAGAACACAGGGGAATCAAGCAACCATTCAGAGGGTAATTGCTTTTGCTTTGACCTGCGTGGATCTGGATTGTGGTCTTGGGTGGTGATCTTGGGGTGTGTGGCCAGTGTTCCAGAGCTTGTGGGGGCTGTAGAGAGGGCATCCCCTGAATAGCTCTGGCAGCTGCAAAAATCTCAGTGATTTGGGACAAACCTCTTTCCATTCTGGAAGCAGAGTTCTACTGTGGCAAAGAGCTCAAAAGTCAAGTAATTGGCTGTCAATATGAGGAAATAGAGGAAGCACAAATAGACCATAGAATCCTTTTTTGGGGACAAGGAGTGGGATGAAGATATCAAAGTCAGAACTCTTGCATCAAAAACCTCCAAGAAAAGTATGAATTGCTTACAGGCCATTGAAGAGCTCAAGAAGGATTTTTAAAATCAAGTAAGAGAAAGGGGGGAAAATTGGGAAGAGAAATGAGAATGATGCAAAAAAATCATGAAAAGAGAGTCAACAGCCTGCTAAAGGAGACCCCAAAATACACTGAAGAAAATAGCATCTTAAAAATAGATTAACTCAAATGGCAAAAGAGGCCCAAAAAGCCAGTGAGGAGAAGAATGCTTTAAAAAGCCAAATTTGCCAGATGGAAACGGAATTTCAAAAAGTCACTGAAGAGAATAACTCCTTCAAAATTAGATTGGAGCAATTGGAAGCTAATGACTTTATGAGAATCAAGATACTATAAAACAGATCCAAACAAATGAAAAAAATAGAAGGTATTGTGAAATATCTCATTGGTAAAACAACTAACCTGGAAAATAGACCTAGGAAAGATAATTTAAAAATTGTTGGTCTACCTGAAAGCCATGATCATAAAAAAAAAAAAGTCTAGACACCGTCTTTCAAGAAATTCTCAAGCAAAATTATCCTGATATTCTAGAACCAGAGGGCAAAATAGAAATTGAAAGAATTCACTAACTGCCTCTTGAAAAAGATCCCAAAGAGAAAACTCCTAGGAATATTACAGCCAAATTCCAGAGTTTCCAGGTCAAGGAGAAAAGACCACAAGCAGTCAGGAAGAAACACTTTGAGTTTTGTGGAAACACAATCAGGATAACACAAGATCTAGAAGCTTCTACATTAAGGGATTGCAGGGCTTTGGAATATGATATTCCAGGGGTCAAAGGAGCTAGGACTAAAACCAAGAGTTTTAGCAAAAAACTAGCAAAACTGAGTATAATTCTACAGGGGAAAATATGGTCATTCAATGAAATAGAGGATTTTCAAGCACTTTTGATGAAAAAACCAGAGCTAAACAGAAAATTTGACTTTCAAATTCAAGAAGCAAGAGAAGCATGAGAAGGTAAACAGGAAAAAAAATCATAAGGAACTTATTAAATTTGAAATATTTACATTTCTACATGGAAAAACAATGATTATAACTCATAAGACTTTTCTAAGTATGAAGATAGTTGAAAGAAATATATATGTATATATACACATATACATATATACATACATACATATATGCACGTATAGGAGGTTGTATATGTGTGTGTGTGTATATATATCTATATATATATATATATGAGTGTGGACATATGTATGTTCATGTATACATAGACAGAGGGCACAGGATGAGTTGAATATGAAAGGATGACATCTAAAATAAAATTAAGAAGTGAGAGAGGAATTTATTGGGAAAAGGAGAAAATGAAAGATAGATTAGGGTAAAGTATATCATACAAAAGAGGCAAGGGAAAACTATTGCAATGGTGGGAAAGAGCAGGAAGGTGAAAGGGAATGAGAAAACCTGATTCTCATTGAATTTGACTTAAGGAGGGAATAACATACACATTCAATTGGGTATCTCATCTTACAGGAAAATGGGGGGAAGGGAATAAAATGGGGGATGAGAGAAGGGAGGGCAGATGGGGGAGAGGGTAGTTAGAAGCAAACATTTTTGAAAAGGGATAAGGTCAAAGGAGAAAAGAGAATAAGTGGGGATGGGATAGGATGGAGGGAAATATAGTTAGTCTTTCACAATATAACTACTACAGAAATGATTTGGGTAACTACACATGTACAACCTATGTTGAATTGCTTATCTTCCCAGTGTGGGCATGTGAGGAGGGAAGAAGGGAAAAAAATATGGAATTGAAGGTTTTAAAAACCAAGGTTAAAAAAATTGTTTGTTTTTTTTTCACATGCAACTGGGAAATAAGATATACATTCACTAGAGTATAGAAATCCATCTTACCCTACTAGAAAGTTAGTGGGGGGTGGGGGTGGGGTGGTAGGATGAGGGAGGATATAAGAGAGAACCAATTGGGGGAAGGGGTATTCAGTAGGCTCGATATTTTGGGGTGGAGGATAGGGAAAAATTGGGAGAGAAATTGTTACTCAAAATCTTGTGTAAATGAATGTTGAAAACTAAAAATAAATAAATGTATTTTTAAAAAATTGTAATGGTTATTGCCTATTTACCAAGTATGTTTCAGTCTCCTTACATTGTTATTAAAGGCCCTCCACAATCTGTCACCTACCATACCCTATTCTCATCCCCTCCACATGAATGATAGTACTTGTTGAATCTTACCAATGTCTCATATTTCCACCACTCTGTTTCCTATATGTAGAACCCTTTATCCTTGAAACTATTTAATTCCTGTCCATCTTTAAATGTCAATTTAAGTGCTACCTGCTCTAGAAAGTTTCCTTTCATTCCTTTTAGCTGGAAAGGACCTACAGTTTATAATGTATTCCTGATTCTTCCTCTAGCATGTTGCTTGAACTTCTTTGATCCATTTTTCATGAATTATTTCATATTTTAATTGTTTTTCTAGGGATAGCATCCTTCTCAACTACACAAATCATGTCTATTTGAAGTTTGTACCTCACCCAATACCTAGATTGCATGCTGCTCTTTACTAAAGATACTGTAAATGCTTCATGAACTAAATTTAATTGAACCGATGATTCTGAGAATATTGAGGAAAGTTATGAGTGGGAAGAATATCCAAATGCTATCAGGGGGCTGCTGGAACCCAAACCAGCCCATGTATTCAAAAAACCCTCATCTGAGAACCAGGTAGGACAGCCACCTGTAAAATACTCCAGAACTGTCTTGCCTGGGAATATGCTTACTATCATAAAATCCTACAGTAACCACTGGTTTGGAGTAAAGCAAAGAGAACACCCAATGAGGAATGTATATTTTATTCATTTCAATTTAAAAAATGCCTTGGAGCAACATCTCTTCCTGTCAACCACTCCCATATTCACTCCCCAAGTGAATTAAAAGTCAAAAGTAGTACAGGCTTAATGCTTAGAGCCACCAGCCAAATATCTTGATTTGTACTTATAGTACAGCTTTTTGCAGAATGATAAAAAAAAAAAAAAACAAACCTAGCCTCTGAGGGACAGAATAATTAGCTAAATGTACATATCTATATATAGACAAACATATACATATATACACATATATGCATATACTTGCAAGTGTAATATATTTTTAAAAACCTTTCCACCACTACAAGAGAGCCAGAAAACTCTTTCTTTTGTACCCAAAGTCTTGTGTTTCGACAGACTAGAAGCATGAGATTTACGGATTTTCTTGGCAGTCGGAAGCATATTTTGGCATGTGCAAATTACTTTGAGAACAGAGTCACACCCTTAAATGAACAGCAAATAAATCAGAACCACAAAAATGCTAGTATTTGATATTGTTGTTGCCAGTATCTTAACTGCTTATAAACTTCCCCTCTGGGAGAGGAGAAAATGATTAGAGTAAAGAACTGAAGGCCAAGAGTCTATTCCCCTCTCCATACTCAACAACTAGCTTACATCATCGATGTTATGGCTCTTTCCCTCAGTTTCCCTCCCTATAAAAATGCTATTTAGACTTTACTCTGTTTTCTAGAGAGATGGAGGCCTGTATTGCTTTAGAAATGTTTTCACAGTTGGTCTTGGGATTCACTTATATATCCAAGTTCTAAGTATGGTGAGGTGACTAGGCCTTTACCTTAGTGCTTAGAAATGGAAAGCAAAGTTTCTCCCAACAGCAGTCTTCAACACATATATAGAACATTTTTCACCTTGAATATAGATTTTTTTGGTAATAATATATGGTATATTTAGCTAAGCAATAGTATACCTATGGATCCTAATAAAAATTATTTAATGGAGAGGCAAATAGGAATTAAACACCTTAAAATGTGATTATATCTATCTTTCTATCTATCTATCTATGCATATATATATACACACTCACATACACATATGTGTGTATACATGCACACACAAAGAAACATGCATATTTTAAAATCTGAAATCAAAGGGGCTAAAATAAATGTAAAAAAAATGATAGTTATTTTAAAAAAATTAAGACCAAGTGGATATTAGAACAAAGTAGTTAATGGATTGAACCAGTTCAGTCATAGAACCAGTGTACTCAATAAACTGTGTTACCCCTTTGAGTAGATCAACTATTTTTTCTCTAATCATTTGTTAATTAAAAATATCCACCCTTAGGAATTTTAGTTAAGATCAATGCTACAAGTACTAGTGAACCACATATATCCCCATTTAAAGCAGTATCCAATCTAAACCCAGTTTTGCCCTTTATTCCCTGTATGATCTAAGTCAAACAACATTTTAGGATCTTATTTAGGATCTTATTTCCTTACCTGTCAAATGTTGGGGAATAAACTTGTTGATTTCAGAGGTCCCTTTTAGCTCTAAATCTATACTCCAATAATATAACTGCCCCTTTTACCACAATCTCATTTTGAAATTTATTTTAATTTTTAGAAGTTTTGATGATGCCATATTTTTAACTTTTTTACCACCCACTAAACTCACGCATCAAGCAAGAATTGTTTATTTCCCAGCTTCAAAATGCAATCACCCAAAAAACACCTATGAAAAGAGACAGTTCTGAAGGGATATCAATTGGTAGGGGTCCACAGGTGGAAATCTGGCAGCAAGATAAACCTGGAAATGGGTTTGGTGAAGCAGTACCTTTGCTATATGCTATTCTGATCTGTCAATAAGGTGAAGGTAGAGGGAAGAAGAAGTACATTTGTAGAAATATGTTCCTTGGAAATTTCTAGAAAACTCAATTGGTACTGCATAAGAAAATAGTATGGTTTATCAGGTTGTGGTTGTGGTTTTTCCTTTGTTTTTAAAGAGGACCATGACATCAGGGAGATGATGACATGACTTGCAATTGATTTTGATTTGAGTGAGGGAGGGCTATGCAAAGTAACCAGCCTCACTTTCTCCTCCAGAGCCATCTGGGTCCAGTGGCCAGACATCCATCAGGATGACTAGAGATGGCCTAGAATGCAGTGGGAAACCTTGGCCCTTTTAAGGTAACATCTTTTCAAGTTCTCATTTTGACCTTCAATGTTTATCAATAGAATAGGTAAACAACATGTAGAAGCAAATAAGCACAAAAAGTTAGTGTTCATAAACCCAAAGATACAAGCTATTGGGACAAGAACTTACAATTTGAGAAAACTTGCTCTAAGAAAACTGAAAAGCAGTTTGGCAGAAATCAGGCATAGATCAACATCTCTTACTATATGCCAGGATAAGCACAAAATTGTTACCTGACTTAGACATAAAGGGAGAGATCACAAGCAAATTAAGTAAAGACAGAAAAGATTACCTGCATATCTCTGAAGAGAGGAAGGGTTCATGACCAGATAAGAGGTGGAGGGGAACATAAGAGATAAAATGACTAATTTTGATTACATTAAGTTAAAAAGGGATTACACAAACAAAATCAACGCAGCTAAATTAGGAGGAAATTGGAAAACTTAGGAGGAGAAGAAGGTTGTAGTAAATATCTCTGTAAAAGGTCTCATTTCTCAACTATGTAAGGAACAGAGGTAAGGTTATTAAAAAAAAATAAGAGACATTCCTCAACTGATGAATGATTTAAATACATAAAAAAGTAGTTTTCAGAAGAAATCAAAGCTATCAATAGTCATATACAAAAAGCTCTAAATCAGTAATAAGTGTCATTGTTATTTAGTCATTTCACTCACGTCCAAATCTTCATGACCGTATTTGGGCCATGTCAATTGATATCTATGAGTCATATTTAATTAGATTTTAAGGAAGGCATATTTACTAATGTAGTATATAGTAAAGCATGTAACCCACTTTCCTACAGGTAGATATAGAATCTGAGGAAGTTGGGCTCAAACTCAGCACAAGGTAAAAAGAGGACAATTCAGAGCTTCTGAAAGTTGAAAATCCTTATTCAACATGTTTGTTCCCCCTAGGAATGGTATTACTTTACTGGTGGGCTCTTGAATCTGCCTTTCCTTGTCATATCCAGATAGATTTTGAAATCCAGATTCTTGAATCCAGACACTGTAGTAAGCTATTCCACCTACTCTCCTAGGATACCAATGGGAAAATGTAAAGTTTAATATCTTTCAGACTTTTGAAGTTCAAGAAGCCCTCCAGGGGTAAAGAGACTGAGGGAGATACTAGGAACAAAGCTACTGAGATAGTCTCCTGATATGTCCCCCCAACTAATTTCTTCTCAAGAGGTTACATTGGAACACTTCATTATAATTCATGGCACTTAATTCTCTAGGGTTCTAATTTAGTGCTTTGGTTTGATATAGGATTATCAATTAATCAATAATCAATCAATCCATAGGATTTTATCAATCTGCTTACTCAATCAGATTACTTGCTGTCATACTTAGTAGATATGTCTTTGATTCCAGGAGATACCTAGACCTTGTTCACACTTAGTGTACAATTGATTGATCTTTCACTTAATAAATTTATCAATGTACAGAATTTTATCACTTAAGGTGCAGGAGATGGACTACTGGATTTATTTACCCAATGAGCACCCAACTTTTCATCAACTGCATAATTTTCATGCTTCCACTGGACTTTTATTATTTTAGATGATCATTAAATATATTAGAAGTTCAATTTTTATGTTTTGTTGGAAGAAAAGTAAGATTTAAAGCTGAAAAGTGTAGCCCTCTGCTACAAGTATCTTATTTTACAGCTCAAGATACCAAAGAAGAGGAGTTAAATAACTTGTTGGTTTATTGACAATGCAGTAAGTAGCAGAGCTAGAATTTTTGGTCCCAAATACATTGCCCTTTCTACTGGGAAGCAGTTCATTTCAGGACTCCCATTCTAATTTTTGCCTTTGTAGTTAGCCCAAGTGCATAGCATATTCCTGGTGCACCATGCACATTTACCTTAGTAAATTGATTAAGTATTGCCTTGTGGAAGGTTATTAGTCAATGTTTATTTAGTACATAATTATTTGCATTCTGTTTATGCTGGTGGATACTTGGTCCAGCACAGAACAGTGGTGACATAGGTGAATGTATAAAAGAAATGTCACAATTATTATTAACTGTCATTTATTTGCAAAATGCTTAACATACATTATCTCATTTGAGTCTCACAAATCTGTAAGTCATTTTTTCCCAAACATTATTAGCTCCATTTCAATATAGTTTGGCTTTGAATTCCATCAGTACAGGGTACTCCTATTGTGGTAAATTCTCTCCCCAAATGGGGATCAATCACACTTCTGTAGTTAGAGGTTTAGAGTGCTACCAGAATTCTGAGAGGTTAAGTGAAAGGTGGATATGCTTCAGTGGCAGGATTTTAATCCAGGTCTTTTAGGCCCCAGGGTCAGTCTCTAGCCAACAAACTATGCTACATCTCTTGTTACAGATAAGGAAAATGAGGCTGCTGGGGTCATCCAGCTAAACTGGTGCATAAATGCTTGGAATGTCCTCCATCCTTGCCTTTAATTCTACACTGCCTCCTAAAAGCCACATTTCTCAATTTTTAGTACACTAAGACTGAGATCATAAGCATATCCTGTTTGACTGTCTTGATTAAATTGACTGATTACTCTGATACCATTTCAATTAAATTCAATCCAAAAATAAATTTATTAAATGTCTATTGGAATCAAGACACTGTGTTAGGCACTTGAAAACAAATTAAAAAAATAAAAATAGTCCTTGCCGTCGAGAAGCTTTTAAGTCTACTCAGAACTATAACTAGGGCATTTTTGTTCCTCTTACTTGTTCCCCAAATGAGACCCTAAGCAAGTGGGAGAGTTCTCACAGGCTCTAGGAGAATTCCATCCTATGTTGGATAAACATGGCTTCCAGACCTTGGCATTAGGTATGATGGGGAGAAATCAGCATGGCCCACATCCCAGCTTTAACTTACTAATCATGTAAATGTAGTTGAGTCAACCTCCCCAGATTCCAGTTTCCTGATGTATAAAATAAGGTGCTTGGACTAGATAATCCTGTGATTTCATAATAACAATAAAGAAATGTACCTGACTATTCTTCTGAATGTGATAGTAGCCTCTATTATATCTATATTGCTGAAGGACTGCAACTGTGTTCAATGCCTTGGAGGAATGTCTGTATCTCCCCTTCCTGGTTACAGACTATGATTCTATTATTAAGAGTTAATTCATGGAATCAATTGGTTATTATTTCCTATTACTTATTATTATTAATTTATTGAATGATCAGAAGAGTCATATTAGCTATTGTCTAAAAGCCTTTTCAGGTTCCATCTCAGATCCTCAAAAGACAGTGGCAAAAGGATTAGTTACCCGATAATTATGTTCAACAAAAAATGATTAAGTTCCATGTTGTACAAAACCCTGAACTACACATTGGGGATAAAAAAAGCCATAGTCTCTGCCTTTCAGGAGTTCATATTCTCCTAGAAGGGACACAACATATCCACAGATAACAGTAAGTTAACATGTAATTTGGATCTGGCCTATTTGAATTAGGTTTTAATTAAACATTTTGTTGAAAACATCTCTTTGCTATAGTAGGGGACAACATTTAACAAAATATTTATGCAGCCTGTTCTGATTCTTCGGTAAGAAATGATCTCCATTTAATTTCTTTCTGTAGCATCTTGTTTTCATCATAAGGACATGGCCATTGAGAGTTTCTTCTGCATAAGCAAGAAATTGTGGTATTTCTAGACACTGTAATGAAATCACTAAGGACATTATAACAAAGGAAAACTCTGGGGAGGCTATTAGCAGTTTAACATTTTTAGTTCAGGTGGGAATGGAAATTCTGCTTTAACAAGAGGAGTACAAAACGGTGTTCATTAGGACCAAGACCTCGGAACTTTAGAAACAAGGAAGAACAAAAATTAGGACATGGTAGAAATTGAAAATATTGCTTAAGAGAAGTTCAGAGTTAGGTTAGTTTTCCATAGTCTCATCAATATTTTCATTGTCATTGCCCTCATCTTTATAAAACATTGAGCACCTACTATGTGCAAAGCACTGTGTGTGGTGATGGAGAAATAAAGACATAAAACCTGAACTCTACCCTCAAGGAACTTGTAGCTGAATTGGAGGAAAAGGGGATAGAGTCATACAAAGGTTGCTAAGTAGGAAATATGTAGTACAGAGAGTAAATGCTACAGAGCAGGTAAAGGTCACTATATAAGATTTTAAGGGAGTTGTCTGCAGAAAAGACATGAAAGTAAATGTAATTTGAAGACATCTTGAATGCTTCATTGTAACATGGAAATATAATAGATAGAGCATTGGACTTAAAACTAGTATGACCTGGGTGCAGAACCCACCTTTAGATACTTAGTGTCTTGGTCACCTTTGTCAAGTCACTTTATATCTCTTGGCTTCAGTTTCCTTATCTATCAAGCTGAAGGGAATGGACCCAATAACCTCTAAATTCATTTCAAGTCCTAAATTTATGACCTTATGATCCTTTCCTTTTAAACCCTACTCTTCATACTCACTGTGATCTCTAGTCCCTTGACCCCTCAGTAATCTCATAGACTGTCTCCCTCCTATATTCTCTCTTCTTCTCCCTCTCTTGAACTCTTAGTGACCCAATGCACCTCTACACTGCCTTCTTCTCTTGAATCCCTAGTCCCCTTATCACTTCACCAATTATGTCAAGTCTAAGCCTTGGATCAGTCATAATTTGTCATCTTTACTTCTACATACCTGCCACCAATTGAAGGTGGAGAAAAATCACACAATCCTTCCAACAGGCAATGGTACACACCCTCAACTGAACTCTCATTGTTGCTATATAGTCCTACTGTACTTCTCTTATGAACCTGCTATCCCACTCTCCATAGCAGCTCTTCTAAATTTTTTCATCCTCCTTCAAACCTCTAATAGTGCCCCTCCCCCAAACTTTCAGCTGAGATCCTCCCCTCATGTTTTACAGGGAAAAAAATGATGCCATTCGCTATTAACTCCCTCTTCACCCTCTTCTTCTTCTCCTATCACTGAGATGCCTTCTGCCATTTTTATCTTTCACCCCATCTCACATTATGAAGTGGCCTTACTCCTTATCAAGGTTAACTCCTCTACTTTTATGAGCTAACTCATTACATTCCCTCTCCTCCAATAGATTGTGCTTCTGCGGATCCCTGTTGTCCTTACTCTTTTACTTATTTCCCATCTCTTCCTATATGTTGGCTAATTTCACATGACCTATAAATTTGTTCATGTCTCCCCATCTTAAAAAAATACTCTCATTTGATCCATCTACTCCCTCTAACTGTTGTCTTATATCTCTCCTGTCTCTTATAGCTAAATTCCTCAAACAACAACAAAAATCTACAATGCATACCTCCACTTTGTCTCTTAGTCTCTTCTTAACCCTTACAGTCTTGCTTCCAGTCTTCTCATCCCAACAAAACTACTCTCTCCAAAGTAAAGTTCTCTAAGTTGCCAAATGCTATATAGCCTTTTCTCAGTCTTCATTCTCCTCAATTTCTCTACAGCCTTGAAGGTATTGAGCACTCTTTCCTACTTGGTACTCTCGTCTCTCAAGGTTTCTGTTACATCACTCTCTCCTAGTTGTCTTTTTACCTGTCATACTGTTCCTTCTCTCACTCCTTTGCTGGATTATCTTCTAGATCATGCCCCCAATCCAGTATATAGCTTGCTTTGTAAATATCTGTTTGCTTATTATCTCCCCATTAGATTGTGAACTCCTTAAGGGCATTTGTCTTTTGCCACTTTTTGTATCTCCAACACTTAGCACAGTGTCTGGCACATGGTAGGTGCTTAATAAAGTTTACTCATTGATTGATTCTAAGTCATTTAACTTCTTGGGCTTCTGTTTCCTTATCCATAAATTGAGAAAGTCAGACCCAATGGTTTCTAAGACCTCTTAAGTGCTACATGATTTTATTGTAGCACCCAGTATACTTAGAATCAGGAGACCTGGGTGACATATTTACTGTCATTGTTTACTAGCTAGGTGACCTTGAGCAAGTCACAAAATCTCAGAATTTCAGAGTTGGGATAATTTCAGAATCCAAATTCTGCAAAAAGAATTCATTGTTAAACAGGCCCACCATGGTCCTTTCTTTGACTTTACATTAAGATATGGGGGGAAGAAGTTTTCCCTCCTGAAGAAGTCCATTTCCTTTTGAGATAGCTTTACTTGTTAAGCACTTCATAGTAGGTCTATTGGTTGGTTTATTTTGCTCTGTTTGGTTGTTTTCCCCTTATATTGAGCCTTTCCCACCTCCACCCCTACACTTTTACCCATTGCTTTTAGTCCAGCCCTCTGAGGTAAAAAAGAACATCTTTGATTTTGTTTCCATGTGACAGTCTTCCTATATATTTAGACAGCTGTCATGCCCTAACTTTCTCTACTTTTCTTCTTACTAAATATCCCCAATTCCTTTGAGCATCCTCAAAGGGCCTGATTGCAAGACCTTTAACCATCCTGATTGTTCTCCCTTCGGCATACTGGTCTAGTTTATCAATGGCCTTCCTAAAATGTGGTACCTAGCACTGAACACAATGTTCCAAAAGTGATTTGGACCAGAACACTAGACAGCAAGACAACTTTCCCCAGTCAAACCATATCATAACATCTCTGACCCTCAGCTTTCTGATTTGTTAGAACTCAGACAATAATACTTGCAATAGTTACCTCCCAGGGTATTTGTGATAAAGGCATTTTCCAAACCCTACTACAAAACCAGATGTAATAATTCGTAGATTTTAGAGGTGCAAAAAGTCATATTTACTGTCAATAGGCATTGTCAGATGAAAAACGTTTTTAGTGCAAAGCAGAATTATAATCAATGCCATTGTCATCTGAACCACATTGTTTGCAGCATAACCAATTGTGAAAATCACATAAATTCAGAAATGAAATTAGAAAAACAGATGCTTCTTTTGTTTGGAAAGTTCAGTCCCATTTAGGCAAATCATGTGTCAGTTTCATTGACTCATTCTATAAAGAAGAAAAAAAAATTTCTCAAAACAGGAGAAGTAGATTTAGTAAAGTTGAGTGTTTTTGACAGTCATTTATAAAATTTAGATTTACAAACACTTTCAGAGGTATTCAAAAATATTTATAAACAAAATAGTTTCCTATGCCACATGTGATTAAAACATGGCTTTTGAGAGGCTCACTCAAGAGACAAACTTTTTGCAGACTATTAAATTTCCCATATTTTGGTTATTTTGGAGACAGTGAACAAATTATCTATTTTTTTGTCTCTGCTTCTGCTTATGATTCAGATTAATGTACTACTCTAGGGCCACAGTTTGGTTTTACATTGAGAGTAAGCCCAAGGTCTGACATCAGATGGTCCATCAACACAAAATAGGATTTACCCTTTTATTTCATTCAGTTGCAGTTGTGTATGTGTGTGTTTTTCCTGAAGCCTAAGTTTTTCTTATTTTATTAAAAAAAAAAAACCTAGGAAGCTCTTGAGTGACACAAAGTTAGGCTTTATTTATTTCGTTTTCTTTGGCAAATGTTTACATTTTACATGAGTTTGGGGGAAAAAAAAAGAAACAGGGCCCTCCCTTGACCCCAAAATAAAGAATAAAGAACATCAGGTAGAAGTTGCAAAAGATGTAAATTTCAGCTTGATATCAGGAGAAAAAAAAATTCTTAATACTTAGAGCTATCCAACAGGAAATTATTCTTTGGTAAGGCGATATGTTCCTTCTCAAAAGAAATCTTCAAATATTGGCTAGATGAGCACTTGTGGATATCTTGTAGAGGAGATTTCCTGTACTGCTACATGCAATCAATCAACAAGCATTTCTGTCTGTGGAAGCTGATGGATATATCACCCCCACTCTACTTTGCCCTGTGTAATGATAATGGGATTTGAAGATCTTCCATGCCCTTGTGTTGGCAGGCTATCGGGTGCTTGGCACTTGATTTCAAGCTCATAATTGTGTCAAGTATTGGGACCTGGAGCTTGTGAGTCCCCCAGGGGGGTGAACTTGCTGATGTGGCAGGAGAGGGTGAGGCAGGGAGTAGCTGGAGCCCAACAGGGGCTGGGCTGGGGCCAGCATGGCTTGGAGACCAGAAGCAGCTGATAGACAGCAGGGGTACAGGCAGCAGCAGTGGCAGGAACTTCTTCTGACAGCCAGCCAAGAACTTCTGCTGAAGGCTTCTGCTGAGAACTGCCGGGAACAGAAACTGCTAGGAGTGAGCAGCATGGAGGCTGAGCAGTTATCACGAGTGTGGAGAGAAGGATTTTTGCCTGTTTTGTTTTAAAGGCTTGGGAATGTGGGTGTTCAGTGCATTAACTATGTGTACCAAGTTAGTGACTATTGTAATGACTTTGACTTTTTGGTTTTGGGACTTGGCTTTCTGGTATTTGAATAAATGCTTTGGCTCTGTCCCCCATGTGGAGAGCCTGTTACATTTTGTGATTCACAACTATACCAGCATATTTACAGTCACCATAGTCATTGTGAATATTGCATTGTTGTTACACCCTGCTACCTTATGTGGAAACATGTAATGATGGAATCTATTAAAGCAAATAAGTGAAATAGTTGTGAGCAAGGCCTAAATACCTCTATTCAATCATTCACTTTACACTACCTTTGAAAAGTCCTCCTCAGGCACTGAATGAAATAATGTTGATGGAATTTTATGTGGATTATTTGAAAGATTTGGCTCCTCTCTATAAGGCTTGCATATAACCAATGCCTTTTGAGGCTGGGGATTTTAACAAATGGTAAGCTAGATAGAAAACTTCCAGCTAAGCCACTGAGAAGGAATCAATTAGCAAAGAATGGAGGAACTTTTGTTTGGGCCAACCCCACCCCCTCTTTCTAGAGAGTTTGTTTGATGTTTTTAAAGACTGTCATAATCTTGATTTTGGTTAGATGACACATGCTCTACCAAACAGAAAAAATTAAAACTACATATGTCTGGCCTAATCATGCCAATGAAGACATTACTTTTAACTTTCGTACGTTAACTTTATCCAGACAATAGTAAAATAAGCTTGAGAAAATAGACTTTGCCAACAACCCAGTGGTAAGGGTGTAAACTCAAGCATTTAGAGTTTTGCTCTTAATCTATGTGGGGGGGCGGGGGCAGTGCTTCCTTCCTTTTTGTCAGTAACATTTGCATTCTCATTGCTAAAAAGAAAGAGGAAAAGATTAAAAACCTCAGCAGGCCAATGACTTTTGAACAAAAAAAGGTACTTTGATGAGTTAAATGTCAATAGAGTAGAAACATAAGGAATACATTTCCCTTTTGCTCCCCATGGGGTAGAAATGAAGGGGAAAAATGTTTTGGGGGCTTTGCAGCTTGCAGATTATGAAGAAAGTAGTCTGAGACAAAGAAACTTGAACATGGCTGTTCTTTATTTCCTTTGACTTTCCATAGCAATGAGAAAGTGCTAGACAATAGATCAGCCTTATTTCCTCATTTCTGCAAAAACAAAACAAAAAACAAAGCAAAAAAAAAAAAAAGAAACCCAAAAAAACAAAAAACAACAACAACAACAAAAAACAACCCCTTAAGCTTGAAACATTTAAATTATGTATTATGGTCCATGAATACAAGTATATGCCTTTTAATAATACTACTAAAGTTAAGCTAAATCACAAAGAGGCAGGATAGCAGAACGGATAAAATGTTAAACTTGAACTGTGTCTGACAGAAGGGGAGAAAAGTTCCATTTAAGAAGGGTACCCAGACCAACCATGATGACATTTCCTTTCTAACTTCCCTCCTCTTAAATCTTCCATCAAGCCTCCTGCACCAGGAACTTCCTTCTTCTACTACCTTTGCAGTTTCATCTGTGAGTTGTCCTTCCTATTAGATTACAAACTCCCTGAGGGCAGGACTATGTTTTTTTTTTGTTTGTTGTTTGTTTGTTTTGTCTTCCAAGTGCTTAAGACATTACCTGGCACATAATAGGCACTTTATAAATGTTTATTGCCTAACTGATTAACTCAAGAAGATCTACATTTAAATCAACTTCTGCCACTATCTATGGGGCTTAGGGAAAGTTATTCCCCTTGACTGGGTTCCAATTATCCCATCTGTAAAGGAAGAAAGTTGAATAAAATGTCTTGTTAAGTTCCCTTCCAGTTTCAGATCTATGCTTCTAATTATTTGGGTATATGTCAGCAGGATGTGAATGGCTTAATGTAAATATTAAAATAGAAAAATGTCTCTGTTTTCAAGTACACTAGGGAAGTTCAGGTCAATCGATTTAAAACAAATAAACAAACAAACATAAATATAGACAGGTTAGGAGTCAGAGGACCCAGGATTGAATCTGGATTCTTCTTATTATTGTTGGTTTTTCCATAGTGAAAAGTATCTTCACCTTCCTCATTCGTATGATGAAGGATTTGCAATAGATCAATCACTCTATCCATTTATCAAACATTAACTGTCTACCAGGTACTGCACTAATTTCCAGCAACAAATAATAGAAGACTATTTCTTGTGCTCAGGAAGCTTATATTCTACTAGGGAATAAAGCACCTTCACAGAAAACTAAATATAAATATATAACAACTCATTCAGGGATCAATGGGAGAACCAAGAAAGGTTTCTTGCCTTAGGTGATCTCTGTAGTGCCTTTTATCCATATACCCTAGGATTTAATTATACTAAAAAAGATTTTTAAAGCCATAGGAAAGATGAAACTGCTACTGTAGCTCAGGAGTAGGGAACCTGAGGCCTCAAGGCCACATGTGACCTTCTAGGTCCTTGGGTGTGGCCTTTTGACTCTAATTTTTATAGAACAAATGCTATTATTAAGGGGGTTTCTGTGAAGTCTGGATTCAATCAAAAGGCCATACTTGAGGACCATAAGGCAACAGACTCCCTACACCTGCCATAGCTCATCAGCAAAAGAAGTCAGTTTATAAAATATAGTTTTTAAAGGGAAATATTATGTCTCTTAAACCAAAGATAATCAAGGTGGGGAGTCACAGTTTATACACCCTTCAAAACAGTAGTTGTCCATCAAACAGATCAAATCTAATTAGTTAACAGGATTGGAGGTGGATTATATAAAAATGAAGGTCTGACTACCTCTTGGATGGGAAAAGTATCTCTTTATCAGACCACCCACAGCTTTTGACTTGTATTTGTCCTTTTTCTGTAGAGGACCATGACCTCACAGAAATAATGACATGACTTGCAGTTGACTTTGATTTGAGTGAGGGAGGGCTATACAAGCTCACCAACCTCACTTTCTCCTCCAGAGTCACCTGGATCCAGTGGTCAGATATTCATCAGAATGACTAGAGATGGTCCAGGATGCAAAGGGAGACCCTGTTTTTTTTAGGCTAAGGCCTTTTTAGGTACTCACTATAGCAGCAAGCACCCCAACATCCCCAGGGTGGTTGCTAACACAGGTTCTTAGATCTGCTTTTCTAAAGGAAAGCAACTAAAAATGGATTAACAAGCTTACTTTAATCAATCAAACATATCATTTACCTAGTTCAGGGGAAATAGGTCAGCACCCCGAACTTCAAAGTATATAGACAGAACTTACAAGACAGAGAAACAAACAAATCAAGCAGACAGGCTTCCAAACTGCCCAACCATTACATCAATACCAAATCACAGTTACCATAGAGGGAAGAGTCAACATCTGGGTTTTCAAAGCCGGGTGGCCCTCAACCAAGGGCTTCCCAGAGTCTCATCTGGTTAAATCACACAACACTTCTCTAAGTAAGCCCCAAAGCAAAGTCTCACATCAGGGATGATATAGCCTTCTCCTGGGTCAGAGAATGTAACCACCTTCTTGATCCACTGCCCAATCATACAGCATCAAAGTGTAGGCATTCTTGAAAACCAAGCCTCCTGCCACAGGCTCCATGTGACCACATTCAGCCTATTAGGAGGCAGAGTATATTTTCAAATCAAGGAAGGTTCTCAGAGTCTCTCAAGCCCACCAAAGGGCCTAGGGGCAGAGAAGATCTTTAAATTTGCATTTTCATTACACTCACTTAGAGTGAGGCAAGGCCATTCAGTGAATAGGCCTCTTTAATAAGTGAGTCAAGGGATGGTCCCTTTAATTAGAAAAAGAGAAAAGAAAAACATCAAGCTGGGAGGGGAAGACCCTCAAGTTTGCTGTTCCAAAGAGTAACAGTTACCATTGACATTTACTCAAAGCCAGGATGACACAAAATACATCCATTATGTGGAGCTTGGGCAGAGACCTATTGTGGTCCAATTTATGAGTGAACTGTGTTTAAGGATTTTAAGAGGGAGAGAAAGAGAAGGAGGGAAGGATGATAGGTTTTGGCTATCAATTCAAAGAATGTATATCCCACCCAAGCCTGAGCAGAACACAAAGGAATTCCCAACCTTAGATTAAATTCCTAGAAAAGTTAGGAGGGTCTGACACAGCCTCTAAACCTTTTTTTCTCAGGGCTAAACTTTGCCAGTTCCTCCAACTATACTTATGGACTTGAGTCTCGTCTTCACCAATCCATTTGCTTTTCTCTGAATGCTCAGTCTTATAATTAGGTAGTACTACACTTAAACTTAGTATTCCACCATTTGGCCTAATCATGACAGGTGTCAGTTGTCCTGTCACCTCTCTCATCCTAGACATTTGTCATAGGCTGCTCAGTGTCCAGCACTTAAGTATGACCGGAGATGTGAATAAGAAATGACCTGGCCATGTGGGCAGTTCAAGGAAGAATAATGAACTCCATTTATTGATTCTTAGGACAAGGTTTTTATAGAGCAATGAGACAAAGGAAGGGATCTCAAGTATTCATATCATTATCTTAGTCTGTCATACTGTGGAAGTAGCAGGGCAGTAAGGCTTTTGTTCTCTAGATACCAGAAAGTCTTAGGTAAAGTCAGTTAACTCTTTTCGTATGCAGTCACATTACAAAGGATGCTCTTGAGATCTGGCTTCAAGGCTGGAAACCAAAGCTGCATCATCAAGTACATTTGCACAGGAACTGACCACCTAAGAATTCAAATATTTAGGTTTTGAACAACTAAAGTCTTGGGGCAGAGCCTATTGGTCTCAGAACTCAAACACCATCCTTATAAGTATAACCCATATCAAAAGACCCAAGGAGCAAGCTTAACAAAGCTGTATCTGGATGGGCCTTCTATAGGGAACATGGTGAGCTCTTCATCTGAGTCCTGAATCAGGCCTCTCCGGCTCCCAACAGACATTGTGCCTTTATTGATTCAGTTCAAACTTCCCTTAATTTTCATATTGTACCATTAGGTCAAGAAGCTTCTACTCTCCATAATTCCCAAGATCTTCCCTCTGAAGAACTTCTGTCTAGCCATGTCTCCCTCACATTGTACTTGATTTTTTTTTAACCCAACTAAAGACTTTACATTTATCCCTCTTCAATTCCATCTTCTTAAAATATGGTCTGATAGGCCAGGCTTCCAAAATCAATAAATCAATAAATAAACATTTATTAAGTACCAAGAATGTGCCAAGTACGAGGATTTAAAAAAAGATGAAGCCTGGCCCTCAAGGAATTTACAATTTAATGAGGAAGAAGCATCTTTTGATACCCTGAATCTATTAATATTTTAATTTGATTTCCCAAAGTTTATTGGTATGTTTTGCTGTTACATTACAAATATTTTGACTCCATTTTCAGATATTAGCTACCCTTTCTAGCTGTGGTTCACTTACCATTTTGTAAAACAAATCTATGCTTTGATCTATTATGAGAATACAAAGTACCTTCCACACCCCTTTCCTAATCAACCCTCTCTTAGTGGAAAATGAAGAAGTCTTGAGACAAAGCATTTATACAGAAGGCATACCTTTTCTTTTTAGCTCAGGCAGACAAAAATGGGGGGAAGAAGAAATGGCAAAGATGGAGCCTTAGGTTTTGCTCTCCATATGTCTTATTCAGTTGTGATGTGCTAAAGGTCTTACTTTAAGTAAGAAGTGTTGAACAGACACTTCAAGGATAATCCTATTGCCAGCATCCTCTAAAGTGACAACAGTCTGATGGAAAATTAGACTAAGAAGAAAACATAGTTAATAGAGTGGTAGCCACCTATCTTAGCCTGATTCAAAGGTAAGATGTTTCTTACCTTGTTTCTCTAAGTCTATATAATCAATTAATAAATCAACAAGCATTTATTAGGGATCTATTAGGTGACTTTCCACTGGCTGTCCTCCATGCTTGAAATGCTCAGCCTCTTTAGTGGCATCCCTTTGTTTCTCTGACTTCCCTTAAATCTCTGATCAAAACTTACCTTTGGCCCAAGGCTACATCAAGAAGCTTAAAGTCTAGAAGGAGGTAGATAATTATTCTGTTCAGTTTGGCCCTGGTCAGACTACATCTTTTGTGTTATGTGCAGTTCAAAGAACTATATTTTAGGGTAGAATGAATGAGAACACCGAGTGAATTAGTCAACTAGGTGTGGTTGTGGATAGAGAGCTTGACCTGAAGTCAGGATACTTCCTACCTCAGACACTTGTGTCGTCCCATAAATACTCAAAGAAAAAAAAAATCCTTTTACTGAGTTGAAATCTTCTTGTTCATAACTTCAAATTATTACACTTAGTTCTACCCTCTGGGGCCAAGCAGCTCAACTTTTTCTCTTTCTGCCACTTGACAACCCTTCAAAATTTGAATACAGCAATCATGTGCCCACTAAGGCTTCTCTCCTCCAGGCTATACAAGTAGAAATCCTTCAAGTGATGGATTTTAATGCCCTCCTCTTCCTGGTGTGCCCCCTCTAGATGAGCTCTAGCTTGTCAATGGTCCTGTAAAAATATGATCCCCAGAATTAGATACAATATCACAGATAGGGTCTCATTAGCACAGTGCCTGGAACATAGTAAGAGCTTAATGAATGTTTTTTGACTATGATTAATGTACTGTAACTTCCTTAGTTCCAGAAACAAAACTTCATTTAATGGAGTCTAAGATTACATGATCTTGACTTCCACAATTATAAAGAAGATAGACTAATTTTTTTCTTCCTCTTATAATTGTCCCAGCCCTTTCCCATCAGTATGTTCACAATTCTTGAAGGTGTGAATTCAAATGGTTCACAGTTGGCCAAAGTAGGTACTTAGAGTACTAGGCCTGAAGAGCTGCTATCACAGAGTTGAGAGATCCAGGAGAATTATAGAGGTCAGGAAAAGCATCAGATTAAGGAGAGAGCTGGGGAAGTTTCCCAGAGAGTCTTATCCAAAGATCTTATTGATATCTAATATTACTTAAAGAAAACCCTCTAAAAAGGAGGGCAGCAAATGAAGTAGTAACGGGGAAGATGCCAAGGAGCTTGAGAAAGATGAAGATGAGAGACAGTATGATGGGCAATGAGAAGGAAGATGAGGATAAGAAAGAAGAGAAAGAAAAATTGTAGGAAGAAGTTGATTACTATCCCTCTATGAAACCAAGTCACCAGGATTTCTCCTAGCTTTCATCAAGCAAGACTCAGCCTGAACCCTACCATGTCTATATGTCTGTCTTTCCTAGTCCCATCCTCCCCATCACTCTTGTCCATTGGAAATGAAGTAGCTAGCAAACTCTTGAATGAATTAAAGGTGACATCTATACATAAGTGCCATTGTATATAGATAAAATGATGGTTCTGGAGTCAGGAAGACCTAAGTTCAAATCTAGCCTCAGACATTCCCCAGTTTGTGATGCTGAGCAAGTCATTTACAATGATTCTGAGCAATCTCTCTATGCCTTAGTTTCCCCATCTGCAAAATAGGAATAATAACAATAGTACCACCCTGGGTTACACAACTGTTATGTGACAGAAGCAGAAATTTCTTGGACCTAGATCCCCCTACTTTTATATCAACTTTCTGTCTCCTATGGTATGCTGTCTGCCTTTCAAAGATGATGTGTATACATGCATATTTATATGTGGCACCCTATCTCTTCCTCTATCCTTTCTTTCCTCCCTTTTTCTCTTCCTCTTTTCATCCTTTTAGTCATTCATTTATACTCTCACTCTCTCTCATATATATATATATATATATATATAGATATCGATATAGATATAGATATTTACTTTTTTATGCATGTTAGTATCAGGATTTAAACCTAGATCCTCTGATGACTTCAAAGTCAGTATCTTTTGCACTTCATCACACTATGGTTTAATTGTTTTTATTTTTCTTTTTTATTTAGTATTTTATTTTTACCCATGTTGCATGTAAAAACACTTTTTAATATTTGTTTTTAAAACTTTGAATTCCAAATTCTCTCCCCTCTTTCCTCCCTGCCACCCCTTCCCCCCACCCTCGTCAAGAAGGCAAGTGGTTTAAAATAGGTTATACATGTGAAACCATTAGAAAATACATCCATAATGGTCTTGTGAGAGAACACATAGAAAAAAAAATTAAGAAAAATAAAACAAGTAAAAAAAAAAGTAAGGGGGCAGCTAGGTGGCACAGTGAATAGAGCACCAGCCCTGGAGTCAGGAGGTCTTAAGTTCAAATCCGACCTCAGACACTTAACACAAAAACTAGCCATGTGATCTTGGGCAAGTCACTTAACTCCAATTGCCTTCCAAAAAGCAAAAAAAAAAAAATTTTTTTTAAGTATGCTTCAATGTGTATTCAAACACCATCAGTTCTTTCTCTGGAATGGATAGCGTTTTTTATCATAACTCCTTCAAAGCTGTCTTGAACTGTTGTATTACTGAGAATAGCTAAGTCCTTCATGGCTGATCACCTCACAATATTGTTGTTACTTTGTACACAGTATATTTCACTTTGTGTCAGCCCATGAAAGTCTTTCCAGGTTTTTCTGAGAGCATCCTGCCCATCATTTCTTATAGTATTCCAATATAATCACATACTACAACTTGTACAGCCATTCAACAAGTGATGGGTGTCCCTTCAATTTCTAATTTCCTGCCCCCAGGAAAAAAAATATAAAGCTGCTACTTTCTGTAGATATAGATCCTTTTCCTTTTTTTAAATTTCTTTTGGGATACAGACATAGTAGTGGTATTGCTAGATCAAACAGTTTTATAGCCCTTTGGGTTGGTTGAATCAGTTCACAACTCCACCAACAGTGCATTAATATTTCATTTTCCCCACATCCCCTCCAGCATTTGTCATTTATCTTTTTGGTCCTATTAACCAATCAAACAAGTATAATGTAATACCTCAGAAAGAACTGTTTTAATTTGCATTTCTCTAATCAATAGTGAGAATATTTTTACATATGGATACATAGAAACCTTTGATCACATTATCAGAAAACTGATCATATATTTTGATCATTTATGAATGGCGCAATGGCATTTATTTTTATAAATTTAACTCAGTTCTCTATATGTTAGAGAAATAGTTTCAAATTAAAAAAATCAAATCCAGATTCACCTCCCAGTTCCATTTTCCTTTGATTTACTAAACCCCAGTCACCACTTTTACAACAACAACAACAAAAAAAGACAGAGGATGAAAAAGCCACTGATAATAATGTTCAAATCATCTCAATTAATTTAGGGCACTTTCATGATAAGGAACATGGTACTTCTTTGACACAAAGAAGGCCAGAATCAGTAGGGAGTACAGATAGTCTGTCCTTGTTCTGTTCTTTTGTTTCTTTAACTGTAGTTAATCTTATGGAAAGAAGAAAAAAGAATGAAGAAGAAGAAGGATAAGGAGGAGGAAGAGGAGGAAGGGGAGGAGGAGGAGGAGAAGGAGGGGGAGGAGGAGGAATAGGAGGAAGGAGAGGAAGAAGAATGGGGAGAGGAGGAGGAGAAAGAGAAGACAAAGACAAAGAGCTAGTTCTCTTCATATTTAGCACAGTCAAGTGGTCTTCAATACTGTCAAATGGTTGGTCAAATCTAGTTTAAATGTTGCAAGTGCTGGAACTGCAGCTGATTTATCCAGAGAAACATTTTGCCCTCTAATAGAGTTAACTGTTATTTTTTTCCCTTGAATTTGGAATACCTGCAAAGTCATGTGGAATCAAAACTTGACTTTTTTTTTCTATCCATGGGATAAAAATGAAAAAAAAAAAGATACGTCAGAGCAAACATATTTGGAAAAGAAGCTTTTATCACAGAAGGCTTGAATTTTAGAGTTGAAAATGGCCTCAGAGTTCATTACATCCGCCCCTCACATCTGAAAGATGAGAAAACTGAGTCTCAAAGAGTTTGGTGACTAGACCAATGCTAAACAACTAGTCAGTGGCAGAACTGGGGTTGGAAAGCAGTTCGTGGGCACTTTCCATTAGGTTTCCTCTGAATTAACATCCCATAATTTTTATTTTCATCATGTTGTCCTATTACCTATACTTTTCTAATTTCCTTTATTTAGTGCCAATTATTATTTCATAGAGTAGATTTTATATGTTATCAATTCTCTGCTCTGTCAAATGACCAAATCATACTCTTTTTTTTAGTTTACTAATCATTCTTTCTATAACCAATCTCTTAGATTTTTTAATTATCTATTACTCATAAATCTTCCTCTTGTCTAGATTGCTTCCAGCTTGTCTAGGACTACTCACCATAACAAAGAATCAAATCTTACAGGAAACCTACCATTAATAAGATCCTATTACTGGCCAAATTTCAGAGCAAAAAAAAAAAAAATCACCAAATAACATTACTGTTCATCTTTGTTTATATGAGTTAAATATCAACATCTATTTGAATTTAATGATGAACTCAGCACAAATATAGGAAAATGGAAAAAGCAAACTGTTCATTGGAGGCAAGATATAATTTTGCTCTGATTATATCTGTATATTCCAATTGAGAGTCTTCTGGGGCCTCAGTTTTCTATGATATTTTGCATGCCTGAGCCCAATTTCGTATGGAATCCTAAAGTTTCAGAACAAGGAAATACCTGAGACATCATCTAGTTCAATTTTCTTGTTCCACAGATGGAGAAACTGAAACCCAGAGAGAAGTATAATGAATTGGTATAAGTGCATTTAGCTTGTGCGTGGAAGGACTGATACTCAATCCAGACCTTTTGTCTTTAAATTAGAACCTCTTTTCCGCTGCATCACGCTACCAGTATTTTTCTTGTGTTTTCTTTCTCACATCTACATCTCCTCTCATAGAAGATGAATTCCAAATTTTGAAGAAAAAAAATTAACTACAACCCTGGTTATGGAGCAGAAGACAATAGAGTGTCAGAGTTGAAAGTGTTATCAGAGGACTTGTTTTTACCTTAACAACAATCCCCTCTACAATTTCCCTGGTAGGGTATTCGCCTTTTCAAAAGAACCATGAGAATCATTGATCCTAAAAATGAATCATCTCTATTTATAAAACAATGGTGGAACATCTATATAAAGAGCCTTGAATTAACCCAAAGATGTCCTTCAGCTTGTATTTAGATGAACTCACTCCTAGGCAGAAGGAAAAGTATAGCCTCCAAGGTCCGTTTAATTCTTGGTCTATATGCTGGGACTACCACCAAGGGAACCAATTATTACCAACTATGTTGGTAGTTTCTTGATGGAGGAAGCTATCCCCTAAGACCTAGACTAAGATCAGCCATCAAATGGTAGCGATTTTCAGTCACTAATGATCTGGGATTTGAATAGAGACTTTTAATTGGGTTACCAGGCAACCTGAAAATATTTTGGTGGTGCCTGCTGGGCCAATTGGATCGTTTGTCATCTTCTCTCTTCTACTTATGTCATCTTTGATATGAGTGTATTTTATATTAGAAAACAGGCAGCATACCCCTCCTTTATCATCAGTCAAGAAAAAAAGATGCAGTTGAATCTTTTGTTCATTCTTTCTTTGCCTTTATTTTTGTCTGTATTTTCCTCACTCCTCCAACCCTGCCCTCCCCCAAAAGGTATAAACAGAAAAGTGGTTGTACAGAATATGGGCTATCAGTTACCTAATATCATGAGCCTGATATTTCTTCTAAGAGGTGCAAGACCTCATAAAATAAGAATTTCTGAAAGGAATCATTTTTGAAAATTAGAAATCTATTTAATAAAGCAGAAGCCTCTTGCTTCCTTTTTAAAGCAATTTTAAAAACATTTTAAAAATAAAAGGATAGCCTTACGGGTTTTGATTCTGCTAAGAGTTGTTTTCAAAGACAATTTGTAAGGGGAAAATCTGCATTTAATTTTTTTTCCAGATGCATCTGTTAATCCCCATGGCCAAACTTAGTTATTCTTTTGGCTGCTACTGTCATATCTTTCAGTCCATCTTGCTCAACTGTTCCACCCGGGGTTCTTGGGTTCTTCAGATTGCCCATTTCAGTTTGTCTCTCTCCGCTCCCTCCTACCCCCCACCATGTTTCCATTTTTTTCATATCAGTGTTACTTCTTAGCCCCTCTGGCAGCTCTCCCCTATGGTTTTCAGGTAACATTTTACATGGCCTTTCAACTTTTTATGTCCATAAACATACTGTGATTCCTTCAAAAATGTTGCTTTCTGCCTTTGATCTCTGTGTGACATAATTTTTCTGCTAAAGATAGAAAGGTAGGGAGAGCTTGGTGGCTCCCAGCTTCTCTTCCATGGGCATTCTTTCTCTTCACCCAGATCATTTTTAAAAAAACACTTATTGGTCATTATCCCTACAGGAGGCTGAATTTTGTTTGCATGGTTCTATATTTCTGGGACCATTTTCTCCCTTTTGTTTGCCTGTAGGCTCCATATATAGACAAAAAAAAGATCTTTACTTTTTTCCCCATTCCTGGTTTGATTTAACATATGAGAACAGTCTCATCAAATAATAGCCTAAAGAACAGTGTTCTTTCCAAGACCATGCTGTCTCTGTCTCTGTTTCCGTCTCTGTCTCTCTCTGGCTCTGATTTTGGATACATTTTTACACACACACACCCTGCCCCTGTCCTATCCCGCTTCTCTCTCCAGGCACATTGGTTTTTTTTTTGTGTGTGTGTGTGTGTGTGCAGATCTAACTGGGGACTCAGAATTATGCCAATCAGATGTCACACATCTGCCAGCCAGAGCTTGTCATCACATTTCCTAAAATACTGATGTTGCTTCATGGGAATCAGCACTAGCACTATACAAGCTCTCTAGACAGCCATGAAGGCAGGATGCTTCAAGTGGGATTAGACTTGCTCTGACCCTGGAGGGCAGAACCAGGAATAGTGGGTGGAAGTTGCATAGTGGCAAACTTAGTTAGGATAGGAGAGCGATAAGAAAAGCTTCCTAAAAATTCAATGTATCTGATTGTGGATTGGGCAGCCTTGGGAAGTGATGGGTTTCTCCTTGCTAGAGGTCTTTAAGTAGAGTCTGAATGACCACTTGACAGATATTCTAGAGAAGGGATTCATTTTGGCTATTGGATGAGAACATTGCTATGGTTCCTCCCAAATGCAAATTGGTTCTGATGTGATTCATCCCCTCTTTGACCATTGCATACACTTCCAGAGTCAAAAAGTTCTTAAAGATATATCCCAATTCCCTCATTTTATGTATGAGAAAACCTGAGGCCTAAGAAGATGTTAAAGGTCATACATGTAATTATAGCTAAACTAGAACAAAATCTGGTCCTTTGCATTTCCCATGACACCACATTGGATGACATTTTCATTACTTCCTTCACTTCATGTGTCAATCAATCAACAGGAATTTATTAAGTCCCTACTAAGTGCAAGACATAACACTAAAGCACTCTTGGTGGAGTGCACAGGACATTGGAAACAATGTTTAAATATGAGGTTACTGAAGTGGAGGGGGTGAGACAGGCTCTCTATCTTTCTTTGTCCTTGTCTGTCTCTGTGTCTTTCTCTGTGTCTTTCTCCCCTCCTCCATTTCTCTCTCTCTCTCTCTCTCTCTCTCTCTCTCTCTCTCTCTCTCTCTCTCTCTCTCTCCCCCTCCCTTCCTCCCTCCCTCCCGCTTTCCAACCCCTTTTCTCTTCAATGATATCACAGGCGTGATATCGTGTGATATCTCCAGTGCTTGTTATACAGATCAAATAATTTAATTACTAACCACTGAGTCAGTGTTCATTTTTGTCAGATGCCAACCAGATCAAAAATAGTTAGCTGCTATCTTTCTACCTCCTGTTCTCCCTTTAAAGTAGGTTTAAATATTGACAGTTATCTTACTTAATGAAATCTTGAATATCAAAGTAGGGGAATAAAGTATAGTATGACTCCCATTTCTTGAAATCCAAATCTTGGAAGACTCATATGCCTCCATTGAAAAGGGACATAACATGACTTTGCCAACCTTTCTCTCAAGAAGGGTCATGGAGATGGCTTTCTGAATACTCAGTTTCTGAATCATTCCTGGTTACTATTCCAGGTGCAGTTATAAGAGGGACTTCCTAGTTTGTTATCCTTCTGCCTTTTTATCTCTTGGATGAATAAATTACAGAGTACTGTTTCTTATCAAAGAAAACATCTCACTCATCATCTAAAGAAAACAACATTTTTTTAGGCCATAAATTATTCTTAAAGGAAATCTCAGAAGTTGGGCAGCCCCTCTCCCTGCCTCATGCATGCATACTTGCTTTTGTGCACTCCATGTTCAACAACTTCATAAATAGTCTATAACATTTTTATTTGGTCATAATGTGGATCAGAACTGAACACAGGAGGCACTTCATTGTGGTCTACATAGAGTGAAATATAATGTCTAGGAACAATAGGACGATACCTTTTTTTTTACACTCCTATGATCAGAACACATCTGAGATACAGCATTCACTACTAGTTACCACAGGTGGACATGAGGGTGTTAGAGATTATCTAAAGAAAGCCAATCAGGATGGTGAAGGATCTTGAGTTCATGTTACATAAAGATTGGTTGAAGAAATGGGGGATTTTTAAACTGGGGAAGAGAAGACACAGGAGGGACATCATAGTTATCTTCAAGTCCTGGAAAAAGTGTGAGAAGGAAGTTGGAAAAGTATAATCTATTTCTTTTCACCAGAGGTCTTCAAGTGAAAGAGGGATAACTATTGGAAGGTATGTTACAGTAGAGTCTTTTGGTATGGTCTAGACATGATGGTCATTGTGGTCCCTTCTAATTCTATGATTCTATGCAAAAGAACAACAACCAAATGGGCCCTCTCTGCCTTCTTGACCAAAGGCTATGTGTGACAAAATATACCCAGTTGTTTTCCCAGGGTGTTTTCTTCCTGGTTATTGGCAGAGAATATGACTTCATGGGAGAAGGTTGGAAAATGACCCCTTGTAATGATAGAATTTACATAAATAAATGCTGATTGCACAAAACAGATAATATGCTGCGGGTCTCATCACAATAAGTTGTCTCCTACTGACACGGAGTATAAGTTGGAAGCACACAATTATGCAAATCAGACTAATGGCAGCTCCTCATTACTGTCATGGAGGTAGAGGCAAAAACATATCCTCCATAGACAGCTTGATGCTGGGCCACAAGCCAAAATGTTTGGTTTTGCTGACATAGTAACTGAGTCAACAAAAATAGGATATAATAGTAATACATCAGAGGAATCCATATCAGGGCCGACCTGAAACTTAATGGACTGTGAATCTTATGTCTGTGCAGAGGCCTTTCACTGGTATTGACCCATAATATGTCGGTTTCTACTCTTGCCGATTCTATAGAAATAGATTACAGAAGCATTTTTTTTGGGGGGGGTGAGAACTGAAATGTCTGTGAAATGTTCTATTAGCTTTTCCTATAACAGATGATATGACATTTATAAATACTTAAATAATGTCATCTAGACCAGGTTTTAAAGCTTCCCAGAATAATTCAGAGCACTTGCTGCCACTTGATCTAATGTGTTATTCTTTTTTTTCCATCCTGAATTCTCATTATGGCCCTGATGAGATTTTCAAACAATGAAACTTTTCCTTTGCCACATCTTTCCTTCCCTCCTCCCTCCTTTTTTTTTTCTGTAAGTAGAAGAGCTGTTGTCAGGAGAATATTAAATCCTAGACAGCTGCTGATGGGTCTAGTTAGAGCAAAGCCTGCCTTCTAGGTAAACTGGGCATGAAACTAAGCAATCACAGCAATATTTATCATACCCCCAGTTTGATTCACTTCTCTGGTCATCTTCATGACCTCCATAGACTTTGATCTTGCCCTTGGACATATGTTCATGTTCCATCTCCAGTGGAAGCAGCTACCACATTGGAAGGAAATGATACATCATGCTTCTTAGCAGGAGCATGAAGGACCCGTGCTAATTCTACCGAGATTTTAAAATTAAGAAATATGCCTTTTAAAGGTGAACAATCAATAATATCTCATCAGCTGTCTTTTTAATGATTTAGCATCCTCTAGCTCCTTCATGAAGACATGTGTTCAAGTCAAAAATCATGCTTCTATGAAGTTCAATGACAAAGCTTGTGACCATCCAGTTTCTAGTCTTTGTCTTACTGGGATAGTTGGATTGAGATACATTAAAGAAAAGGGTTTGCTTTTTGTTTTGGGTTTGTTTTTTTTTTTTTTGCTTTTGGAGGGAGGAAGGCTGGGCAATTGAGGTTCAGTGACTTGCCCAAAGTCACATGCCTAGTGTCTAAGGCAGGATTTGAACTCAGGTCCTCCTGACTCCAGGGCTGGTGCTCTATTCACTGCACCACCTAGCCACCCCAAAGAAAAGGTTTTTACATATATTCAATGTGAGAGTTTACCTGCAGGTGATCCTTCCATTAAAATTCCAGAGTGCACATGAGCCACGGAGTACAAATTTCTCATTTAACAGATGAGGCAAAAAGAGAGGTAAATGACTTGCCCAGGTCTCAGTATGGGAGTGCCCTGGTAAGTGTTTAACAACCAGCTCTCTGAGAAGAAAAAATGCATACATGTCACACTTTAGAGTCTATTCATTAATGTTACCATTTTCTCCACAACATCCTTAAATCTAGACAGTTTAAAAACCAATAACAAATCAAACCCTGATTTGTAGTATTTTGCTCATTTCTGATGTATACATGCTCAGCATGAAAGATTAGCAATTTGTGGAGAACCAGAACTCACTGGTTTTAACACAGCCCCAGACATACAAGTAAGAATTTGAAGCAAGATTTGGACTCATGTATTCCTAATTCCAAACCCATTGCTCTAACCACGACAGTACGTATCTTTCTCCAAAGAAGTTGGAAGCATAGTAGATAAATAGCTGGGCTAGAATCAGGAAGTCCTTAGATCAAATCTTGCTAAAACCACTAACAGTGTGATATTGGAAAAGCCACTTAACCTCTGTTTGTCTCAGTTTTCTCTATTTTAAAATGGGGATAATAATAATTTATTTTACAGGGTTCTTGTAGGATCAAATAATGTAATACTGGGGCAGCTAGGTGGTGCAGTGAATAGAGCACCAGGCCTGGAGTCAGGAGGACCTGAGTTCAAATCTGGCCTCAGACACAATACAAAAAAAACAAAAAACAAAAAACTAGCTGTGTGACCTTGGGCAAGTCACTTAACCCCAATCGGCCTCCAAAAAGCAAAAAAAAAAAAAAAAAACAAAAAACAAAAAACAAACAAACAAAAACAATGTAATACTGTAAAAAGTGATTAAAACAGTTTAGCACATAGTAGGAACTATATAAATGCCTATTTCCCTCCCTTTCCCTTACTCCCATAATGCAATACTAGAGAACTGGAAAGCAGACTGCATCGCTGACTTACTTCTGCATGACTTTATCATCCTTTCTACTCCAACTATTCATCTCTCTTTTATTCATTATGTTCCCCCATAATTGTGTAAACTCCTTGAGGACAGGGACTTTCTTTTCTGCTTATGTTTGCATTCCCAGAATTTAGCACAGCTTGGCACATAATAAATACTTAATAAATATTTGTTGTCTTGACTAGACATACATATGCTATAAAGTCATTAGGTCACTAGGAACTCTTCCATCCTTATTAAGGGGAGTGCTAATTTCTTTCCTTTCATACAACACAAAATAGTAACTACAATTCAGACCTATAATCCAGTAAGCTTACATGTCGATGGTCTCATATCATCAGTTGTTTGGGTGACCACCAAAAAGTCTCTGGATAATTTTCAAAATGTTTTGTAATAGGGGAAAAAACAGAAATATATGTGTATATATATATATATATATATATATATATATATATATATATATATACACACACACATACATAATATACATATCACTTTAAGTTTTGCAAAGAATTATATTTGATTGGGCACTCACAAGAGCCCAAGCAGTACAGGACCACAGATACTATCCTCTTTAACATATGAGGACTCTGGGTCTTTCTGTTTCTTATCTTCCTTAGCAGTGGTCATGCTTCCTGATATGCTTCATAGAATCTATTGCAAGGATTTCTAAAACAAAGCAAAATGATGGGAAGGAGTGGTTGGTGTGAGTCTCAGATCAGCCACTTGCTAGCTGTGAAATTGATCAAAGTCCTCCTCTGAAAAAATGGGGATGTAAAGGAGTAACAACACTTAGAGAAACTATATTACAGAGTTGGTGGGAGAAAAGAGCTCATAAAAGAATAAAAAGTGTTACAGTGAAAAGGAAACTGAAGAGTTAGAGAAGCTTCCTCAAATCCTTCTCCTGTCCAGCTGTCTGATCTTGGGCAAGTTACTCACCCTTTTTCAGCCTCATTTCCTCTTCTTAAGATGAGGAGGATGTTCTAGGTTCCATCCAAGCTCTAAATCTGTAACACATCAAAGACATCAAAATGGAAGTCAATAATATTAATACAAATTGTATTTGGCAACTAGGTGCCATACTTCAGGGAATACTGTATTTTCAGTAGGGAAGACCTGAGTTGGAATTCTGCCTACCTGTGAAAGCCTGGGAAAGTCACTTTTCTATATGTTTCCTCAAATGGTCAACATTATAGGGTCATTGTAAGGACCAAATGAGAAATCATAGGGAAAATCCTCTCAAACATAAAAATGCTCTATTAATGTTACTATTATTAATAGTATTAATAGCAGCATTTTCTTAAGATATGTTTTCCTTAAGCAACTATGTATATCATGTGTATATATTTGTAATATGCACATATTTGTACATAATATATAATATAGGATGCATATATACAGTGTCTGTATAATATTTACATAATATGCATATACTATTTTATAATATTTATATATACAATACAAAAATGTACACAAAATGCATATGATATTTATACACAATATGTATGTACACACATAACTAAACATGGAACTCAACATGTGATTTCATTGTTATAAAGAGTATTGAAGTGAAGAAACTCCCTTTTCCCCATATCAATCAACATGCTCTCTTTAACTTATGTTAGGATCTAGCTGCTTAGGGTACTTCATAGTTAAGTGATTTGCTGAGCTTACACAGCCAGTATGAATATGAGGTGAGATTTCTACCCAGGTTTTCTTACTCAAGAATGACTCTATCCACTACAGCATATTTTCTCTCAGTCTAATCCTATACATATGCATACTCAAAAAGCATTTGAATATGCATATATGTACAAATAATACAGATGAGCATGCATATTCTTTGCATGTCTGTATGAGGCAGCATGGTAATTGACAGAGTGACAACTTTCAATTCATAAAGCTGTAGGGTTAAATCCCTCCCCTTAGACATGTTGGTTACATGACCATAGACAGGCAGACCACGTGTCTCTCAGTGACCCTGTTAATAAGTAACTTTCTAAGAGTATAAGTCACAGAAAAAAATGCTAATTTGCTTTTATGTAGGAAGTGTTTACCTCGGAGGTGAAGACATACAATATACATATATGTATATGATTAAAAAACTAAAAATAAATAGTAAATTACAAAAACATATTAATGTTTTAGAGAGCAGGGTAGGAAGGGAGGAATTTTAAGCACAGCACAAAATGCTCAAGCATTCTTTTCCTTCATTTTTCCTTATTGTATCATTTACATAAACAAATACATACATATAAATACACACACACACACATATACATAGAGATGGATGAGGTTTAGTATTCTTTGTATTGGAAGTAAAAGCCGACAATCATGAAGAATGTCCATAGTCAAAACCTATTTTCAGAGGAATCTCTCAGATCTCTAGGTGGATCCACTCACATACATGGGCTGATAGAGGAATGTCACAAACACAAAATGTGGAACATTAATTGGATGTTTTTGATTTTCTGTTCCAAACAGTCCATAGAGTGTAAGTGGGGTATTTTCATTGCATACCTTTCCATGTTTAAATTCCATTCCCCTTTCTCTATTCTGTCTTATTTATCCCATCACTCACATCCTGCTTGCTCCTAAAACCTTTCAACGAAAAGCAAAGAACAGTGGTAGCCATTTTTAAAGGTTCCTACAAGTAGAAAACCAACTGCCATAGGTGGCTTCCAACAGGGTGTGGGAGAACTATCAGCTTTACCAGACCATATATATATCTGGTGGGAGGCTAAACTTGCTTGATCAGCTGAAACTAAGAATGAGACCATATCTACTAAGCTTCCTTCTCTATGCATACACTTTTCTGAGCCCACGGGAATAGGCTTGTTAGAATGGGAACAGATGAATCTCGAAGGTCTTTTAATGAAGTTTTCAACCTTAATAAGACAGTCGGCTCTCCACCAAGTAGGCTTTGCTGAAGTCTTAATATATCCTCCTTTAAAGCTCCCTTGAAATTGTGGCATCTCTTCCCTTGACCATTTCTTCCTTTTCTGAGGCATCCCCAAAGCTCTCCCCCTTAGGAATGCTAGTAGTTATTAGATACTGTCTAGTGGACAATGCCTTAAATATGTTGGCAGGTTTTTACCTTTCCTCCAAATGGTTGCTGATTATTATCTAGAGTTATTCTGCCCTGAGGGATTTTAAGATCTCTTGTGAAACCAAAGCCAGATTCTTCATTCTCATCACCCACTACACTATTGAAAAGGTCTTTTTTTTCACCCTGACTTTGAATCATCACTTGGTTTTATCATCAGCTTGCCTATGGTTTGGAAACAGAGCATGTCAGCACTCTTTTTTTTTTTTTTAACTGCCTCTATGTTGCAGCAAATGTGTTTTGTTCTCTCCTTTCAAAAGTGAAGATTGTATTTTAAAATCATTTTCCCCCTAGGGATCCACTCACTCCTTTCTCCCTGGCAGCCCAAAAGGACCTCAAAAAATTAAGAAAGATGTTCAGAAATGTGAATTTGTACAAAATGAAAGGAAAAAAAATAATAACACCCAAGCCATCTGGACATATCACAGCTCCTTTCTGTGGTTGGCTCCTACCCTGCCTGGAGAAATGTTTTTGGAATTTCTAGGCCCATAATAGACATGTACAGCTAACTGACTTTTATCTTTCTACTGTCATATTGATCTATCAGTGAATCTATAATAGAAGATGGGAGCCTGAAACAGTAAAAAGTAATAACCATTGAGATGGATAGCCAGAGCAAAAATGTAGTTTCACGGGGACACTTAGTGCAAAGAACTGTAGATTCATGTCAAGGGGGCATAAGTATCCCCTTCAAAGGCCCCTGTTAAAAACACCTAGTGCACAGACGACCTGCCTTCAGAATATGATATGTTTCTATATTGATTTTCCAAGTTTCAAAACAACAGGAAATAGCCTAGTAAAAGTTTCTTTGCTGAGCACTAAAAGTAATTTACTTCCTTTGTTTGATTTCAGTTTGGGATTTTGTTTTATGGTTCAAAGTACAAGTGCTTATTTTTAAAAATTCATTTCAAACTTACTGAAAGGAGCCGTGCTCCAGACCATGGGAATGGAGCACAAGAAAGGGGCACAGCATAAAACTAAACAAAGGAAAGCTCATAAATTGCATTAAGGGACTTAGTGGCAAACCATTGCAAGGCCACATTGATGTCTTTATTTTCATTTCAAATGTCTTCCCCTCCCCCCCATGGCATATAGACAGTCTCCTCCCATCAGTACATCTTTCCTAAGACAAAATCAAACTGATTGTAAATGATGCTATACCCTTACCTTGAAGTAGTCTTCATTTTGCTAGTGATACTTAATCTTTTGTCTGCTTGCACGAGGATGTGTTGGCAGAATTTAGAAAAATGGCCATTCTATGGCTAGTAACTGATGATTTTCCTTTCAGTGGCATTAGCCACTCATTGTTCATGTCGAACAAGGATAAATAATGCAGGTCAATGATTCAGCATTCCATATATAGACCTGTGATTCCAACATCATGTAGCTAACTCAATAAAAGGAGGTTTTATAAAAATAGCTAATATTATTATAGACTTGTCCTATGTATTTTGATAACACTTAAATAATACAAGTACCTCAAAAATAGGTAAGATGGTTTTATTGGAAGTCTAATTTGGAAAACTGGTTGATCTTAGCAACAGGCAATTCTTGCTTTAGTAAGTAGACTTTTCCACAGACCTCTAGGTAAAGTGTTTTTTACATACCACTAATTTCCCCTCAGTCATGAGGAAGGGAAGGATGGAGGGAGACAGGAATAGAGCTACAGTTCAGTGGAGGGAGGGGGCTGCCTTAGGGCTCAAGAGGGGAATAGAACACAGAGAGCAGGGGCAGACATATAGGGACCAGAGAAAGACAGAAGAGGACATAGACAAGTGAGGACCAGCTATATATCAGGCAGACATGCTGGCAGATGGGCAGGGAGGGACAAAGGTCTCCTCTATGAATGTGGGAGATCTCAAGCCAAGTCCCTGGTCCATAGGCTTTTTTGTATTCTTTTTGTTTGGTTGGTTTTTTTTTGGGGGGGGGTGGGGTGAACTTGCAGCGAGCCTAGCTAAGAGGCAGGAGCACAGACAGTAAACACAGTACTATAATTAACAGCACTGTAACAAAGTAGGGTAGTTAACATAGGTGGTTTTTTGAATGTAGATTTCTTTCAAACTTTTTACATAAAGCTGAATTTACATAATGAGAATTTATGTAAAGCAAAAATTGTCTATTATGATTAACTTCATTATGTTTGTGTTTCTATTTTCTGTTCTATTTTAATTAGAAATACATGTGTCTATACACAAATATATGTAGTTGTATGTATATGTATGTGTGTACACATAGAGATAGAGATATATAGATATATGTAAAAATTAATCAGCAATCATTTGTCAATATTTACTACTTTCCAGGAAGGTGGATGTAGTGGAGAGATAGCTGGCTTTTGAGAAGGGAGACAAGACACAGATTTGATTTGATTTTTATCTCTGATACATATGGTCTCCATGACTGGGCACTAATCTGCATTGAAAGAGCAAATGCTCCAGAATTCTTCACAAGGAATTCCTTGAACCAATGACAGTCCTCTTTGGTCCAATAAATATTTTGGGACCCACAGTGTAGACTTTGACTGTTCATCTGTTACTTTTTCCCCTTAATGCATGAACAGATCACTTTCTACTCCACTTCTTTTCTGCTGTGCTAATTGGAAATTCCCTCACGTCTCTGGACCACAATTTTACCCAGACCCCAGCCATGTTTCAATTCGCTCTCTATTTGCCAGCGTCTTCTAAACAGCCTCTCCATTTACTTTGCTAACCAGAACAAAAGCTACATCCTAAAGGTTTTGACCCATTGATCTACAGAACTGTCTTGTGGCTCCAACTGTTCCTCTAGCCTGCTATTTTAGACAGGCCACAGCCATCCTTTACTTCACTCCCTACTCCCTAGTCATCTTGACAACTTCACCAGACCCTTCCAGTTTTGGAACTAAAACTGTATCAATTCTGCCATCATTCCTGAGAGAGATTTATCAGTCTTCTCCTTTATAGCCTCTGTCACCATCCTTATAACTTCACAGGCCCAACCGCCCCACTCTGGCAACCACTTCCTTATGTAGATTGTCTATCCCAATAGGATATATGCTCCTTTGGGGCAGGGCTGTCTTTGCTCCTATGTTTGTATTCCTACCACTTAGCATAGTGCTTGGCACAGTGTAGACCCTTAATATTTATTTTTCTTTCATTCATTTATTCATATGTATTGGTAATGATATTTCTATATTACTTTTTTCATCCAAGTAATCATTATTAACATTCTGAAGCCTATTTATATCTACCATTCATCATTTCATTACCATTAAATAAAGAGTCTAATAACCCTTTCAAGGAAGGAAATTATGTTAGTCTGACATGATTAATTCTTAAGGAACCCAAGCTAAGTTCTCATATTGTTGGGATACTGTACATTACCCTTTGATGAATTCCAATGTTTGGTTTTTTTAAAAATTATTTTCCTTGAGTTTTGGGTACATATGAATAGATCCTTTCCACAATGTTATCCATATTGGTATTGAATGGCCACTATAATGTAAATGCACTTTTGGCTGGGACTCTTCTTTATATTTGCATGTGTTCCTGGCAATCTAAAAGGTAGTTTCTTTGTGGGACTTGATGCCCCCAACCTGCCCCGCCCCAAAAACCACAAGACATTTCAGAAGTCTAATCTAGTGATATTAAATTAGTATTTTGACCTGAACTAAGAAGAAATAGCATATGATCAAGCACAGTTGCAGTCCTATTCCTCTGACATACAAACATTGACAAGGAAATGTTTGTCAATTAGGCTATTTATGTAAAAAAAAAATAATACAGAGTTAGGACATCTCATTCTATCAGTCTGTAAAATGCCTTCAGCCTACATTTGAAAGACAGAGAGGAAAGTGTGTCCAATTGCTCCATAATTAGTCCTAATTAGCAGGTTGAAAGCTATTTGTATATAATAAAACATACCATTTTGGGGCTCAGCAATTGAGGTGAATTGTCTAAACAGGCAATAACTATTACAGTAAAATGCAATTTTATGGACAAGTATATATTATTTTGATATTGTTTCCTCTATGTACAAATCAATTTGGGAATGTTTTGAGATGATTAAATATCATCATTAAAACAAATTTTAATAAAGAGAATGAGCACACAGAGATATTGAAAATCAATAGCTAAGTACCCGGATGATTAAAAACTAAAGTAAACTATGGACATAAGTACTTTGGCTAGATAACATGTTCTTTATTACTGAGGTGGGGGTAGGTATCCCATGACAACCAAAATCTATTTTGGGAAGTGAATCATTTCTGGAGGACATTGTAAGTTCTTTGAGCATTTCTTTCGTGCTAAGTCAATAGGATTACAGATTTGGAGTACAAGTTTGTAACCTTATAGGTTCTCAAATCCAACCTTTCAATTTCACAGGTAAGGAAACTGATGTTCAAAGATTTTAGATGAGTGGGGGTTCTTAAAAATTTTTCATGCATTCCTCTGCAAACTAATGAAGCCTATGGGCCTATTTTCTAAATAATGTTTTAAAATGTACAAAGATTACCAATAAATTGTACTGAAATAAACCAACTACATATTTGTGTCTAATGGTAGTTATCTCTAGAGAGGGAGGGGGTGGACTAAAAGGAAAAAAAAATAAATTTATGCAGTAACTTTATTATATATTTAAAAGGAAAAACTAGTTGTATGTAACAGATTTGCAGTTTCATGTGCAATTGTCTTTTTCTTAAATTACACTGTGTTATAGAAATGTTCATTTTATTCCATAAATTAAAAATTGAATTAAAAAATTAAAATTGAAACTAATTATATTGAAGTATACTTATTGAATTTGATTTAAAAGAAAACAAGTTAAAAAACTCCTTGCTATGGAGGCTAAATGATTTGCCTATTGTCACATAACTAGTTTCAAACAGCCAGTACTTCAATGCCCATCTTCCTGATCCCAAGCTCAACATTTTAACAAATGACTGCTGAAGTCCCTTTCAACTTGTAGTTTCTGTGATCTCAATATTCATTAAGATATTTTCATTTTCTTTTTCTGAATTTTTTAAATCAG
This sequence comes from Gymnobelideus leadbeateri, assembly GCA_011680675.1. NCBI lineage: Eukaryota > Metazoa > Chordata > Mammalia > Diprotodontia > Petauridae > Gymnobelideus > Gymnobelideus leadbeateri. Next base: position 129,180 of record WOXC01000897.1, read on the forward strand.
CACTGTGACAGGAACGTGTAAAATCACTAAAGTTTCATTTAGCTGATTGAATTTGTTCAAAACATCCAGAAAATTGGACTAGTGAAAAAAGGATCTCACAACTTTATTAGGAACCTGACCTGATCTGTTTGGGGGAGGGAGAAACATCAATATTAGCTATCAACTGGTTGGTTGGTTGGTTGTGGCCCTTCATTCTCAAAGAGGACCAAAATGTCATCACTATATGGGGTCAAGGTACAGTGTGTCTGACTGTGGCTGATCAGACCAATATAAGCTTGCAAGACTCTACCAGAGGTTGGGCACAAATAGTCTACACGAACATTTGGAGTGGATATGTCTCTAAATTTGTGCATCTCACATTTCTTTTGAACTACTGCAATTCTGTGTCACTTATAGAGCACAGATCCTTTGAGATAGATGGTGCACCATGTTAGGTGGTCTTTGCCAGTGTCTCCCATGTCATACAACAACCAATTTCAAAGTTCTTCAGGGAGAGCTGTCAGTTATTTCTACAATGAAATACAATTTCATTATTTGATACAATCAGTTCAGTACCATTTCATTTCTTGATATTTTATAAATTACTTCTTTTC
>WOXC01000898.1:0-373632 GCA_011680675.1 Gymnobelideus leadbeateri
ACCCCCGAGGCATTTATTTTCACAGTGGCTAGAATTTCATTTGTTCTGGTAAATTCTTCTGTTCAAATGAATGTTATTTATTGAACACATAGCTGGGGGCAGCCTGGAATAACATTAAGAGCATTTCTAATTTTTCCCTTTGTTTCTCTTTAGCAAATGGATTTTGACCACTAGTTTGCTTGTGATAATTTTGAAAAATATTTGCAAGCTAAGCCTTTGAGGATTTTCCTCATGCTTTTATGGTTATTTTATAACTGGAGATCCTACTGTTTATGCACCATTTCTACATAGGCAAGAAAGTCGTCCTTAGGTAATAATCAATGGCGGGGGATCACTACAGGACCCTATGCTTTGGGAATAAAGTGGTAACTGTTATATGAGGAAAAGAAGATGGGAATACCAGTAGGCAGCCTGGTATAGTAAATAGAGAGTGGGCTTCAGAATCAGTAAGACCCACATTGAAATCCTGCTCCTGACTCCAACTGTCTATGTGATCCTGAGCAACTCAATCTCCCTAAGACTATAAATTGTAGAGAAGGTGCCAAGGTAGTCCCATCTGTTGTAGTTCCTTACACCAGTGAAATCACAGATCTGAACCAAAGAAAAACCTTAAATAAACAAAAATATAGTCACTACACACCTGCAACTGTCACCAAGGCAACATGGGTAGGACTAGGGCTAACTACTTGGCAACAAGGACTTCCTTCCCCTTTCCATACACCTGTTTCAGGCTTCAGAATGTGTTATTATTATCTCTACTTTTCGGTTGCTTCTTTTCCTTTGCATCATGTTTTACCTCCCAGGGCTCCTAATACTAATAACCTCTGTTTTGTTGTTTAAGGCAGATCTTAATATTCATTATCAATGGGGAGGAATTGTTATATAGCAAAAAAAAAAAAAAAATCCCTGACCTAAGATCCTGATTGAATTCTAGTCCTGCCTCTTTTTTGACCTTGGACAATTTATTTTTACCCTTATGGGTCTCAGTTTCTTCAACTGTAAAATTAGAAGGCTAGATCAGCTGATCTCTCAGATGTCTTAACTCTAACACTTTAAAAAGTCTATAACAGTAGATATTATTTGTTTAAAATGGGGGGTGGTGAAGAAGGAAGCATAATGTGATCTGTTGGGAACCTCTAATATCCCTAGGGTCAGTCCCATTAGGAAACATCAGAAGCACTACTACTGCTTATTAGTACTATTGCTCCTCCTCCTCTAACTAATTACTGCTGCTGCTACTAATACTACTATTAACTACTTACTACTACTACTGCTGCTGCTACTGTTAGTATTGCTACTTCTTATTGCTACTGCTTATTAGTACTATTGTTTCTCCCCCTTCTTTAACTAACTCCTGCTGTTGCGGCTGCTGCTGCTGCTACTGCTGGTGCTATTGCTGGTACTGCTGCTGCTGCTGTTACTACTGCTACTACTATTAGTGTCAAGATGATGGATAAGAAATTGGAAAGCTTTAAGTTATCAAGAAAGTTGATGAATCAAGTTCAGTTTTTGCCAGTATTGTCATCTCTGGTATTAGCCATCTCTTGACTCTGAATTTTTGTTGACTAAAAGCCTGAAGCTATCAAGAAAATTAATGAATCAAGTTTAGTTTTTGCCAGTATCCTCATCTCTTATATTAGCCATTTCTTGACTCTATGCATTTTTGTTGACTGACCTCCATTCCTAGAACTCTCTACCTCCTCATTTCTACATCTAAGCTTCCCTGGTTTCCCTCAAAGCCTCATCTAAAAATCACACCTTCTACAAGAAATGTTTCCTAGACTTCCTTAAACTTAGTGCCTTCCCTCTGAGATTATTTCCAATTTATTCTATATGTATCTTGTTTGCATATTGTCTTCCTCAATAGACTATGAGCTCCTTCAGACTTGGGACTGTTTTTTTTTTGTCTTTATTTTTACTTCTAGAACTTAGTACAGTGCCTGGTACACAATAGGCACTTAATAAATGTCTTTTGAATTGACTTGACTAATTCTCCCTAAACCTCAGTATCCTTATCTGTAAAATGAAGTGGTTACCTCTGATAGCCTCTCAGACTTCTTCTAGCCTTTAAAATCAGGGATTATTAACTTTTCTGTCTGTGTCATGGATCCCTTTTGCAGTTTAATGAAACCTATAGACCCTTCTTCAGAATAATGTTTCTAAAATCAATTACAATGATTCCTGGGATTCTCAGGGGTACCCAGATTACATTGATTATTGTTTTAGATTTAGATTTATAATCATGTGAAATTAGAAATTCCGTTACAACTTGGGAAGGGAAAAGCAAGCCAATAAAGGTAAATTACCATTAAAAGTCTCCACAGTCTGAATTCAAGTCCTTGTGGTTTCAGAAATGATGGAACCCATGGCAAAGGTTAATTTTTGGTAAAGATTAGGGCTATTTCCTTATATACTCCAATTTCCTGGGGTGAATCTGTTATCCATTAATTTTTCTAAACATTTTCTAAAGTAGTTCATATTTTCATGCTATATCATGAGATTCTCCTTTCTCTAAGTTTAGAACCTGCTGTTTGAAGTAATATTTCCCTTTATTTGTCCCAAAAGAGCATTTTAAAAGATACATCGAAGGTTACTTCATTCCAATACACCAGAATTTGTCAAACTATCTGTGTTTGAACTGTGCATACATTTCACATAGTTGTGGAATTTATAGATATATCTCCTCTCAACCTTTATGTTTGCAGACTGAAGTTACAGACTTTAGAGTCCATTCTCATCTGGAAGCCTATTTCATTGTCCTGCCCCAGGTTATTGATTATTTTAGTACCATAACAGTTGGAAGGAATCTTAGAGGTTATGTAGCCCAAACTAAAGAGAAGGAAGCTGAGTCACCGATAAAGTGATTTGCCTAAGGTCACACAGCTAGTAAAGTAGAAGAGTCAGGATTAAAACCCAGGTTCTATGACTCCAAATACAATATTATATTTTGCAGTTTTTCATTTAAAAATTATTTACTTTTAGTTTATAACATTCAGTTCCACAATCCCTTGAGTTCCAAATTTCCTCCCTTTTTCTCCTCCATGTAGGCATGCGATCTGATATAGGTTCTACAAATACCTTCACATTAAACATTAGTCAAGTTGTAAAGAAGAATTATAACCAATGGAGTGAACAACGAGGAAGAAGGAATGAAGCAAAACAAAACACAAAAGAGAGAGAGCAAGTAGTTTGCTTCAATCTGCATTTTGACTCTGTAGTTCTTTCTCTGGATGTGGTTATCCCTTTCCATCATGAGTCTTTTGAAGTTGTCTTCTAATCTTGCATTGCTGAGAGGAGCCTAGTCTATCAAAGTTAGTCATCACAGATATGATGTGTCTGTAATTGTGTACAAAGTTCTCCTGGTCCTGCTCCCTTCACTCAGCATCAATTTGTATAAGTCTCTCCAGGTTATTATGAAGTCCATCTGCTCTTCATTTCTTATAGTACAATAGTATTCCATTATATTCATATACCACAGCTTGTTTAGCCATTCCCCAATAGATGGACATCCCCATGATTTCCAATTCTTTGCCACCACAAAAAGAGCTGCTTTAAAAAATTTTGCACATATGGGTCTTTTTTCCGCTTGTATGATCTCTTTGGGATACAGCCCTAGAACTAGTATTGCTGGGTTAAAAGGTATGTACTTTTTTATAGCCCTTTGGGCATAGTTCCAAATTGCTCTCCAGAATGGTTGAATTGGTTCACAACTCCACCAACAATGCATTAGTTTTCCAATTTTTCCACATCCTCTCCAGCATTTATCTTTTTTGTTTTGTTTTGTAAACATAATATTCTTTACCCTGTACCACACTACCACTTAGCCAGAGTCAAGAAGAGCTGAGTTCAAATCTGACCTCATACACTTATTAGCTGTCTGACCCCGGACAAGCCATTTCACTTGTTTGCCTCAGTTTCCTTTCCTTATCTGTAAAATAGGAATAATAATAGCACCCACTTCCCAGGGTTGTTGTAAGGATCAAATGACATAATTGTAAATTGCTTTGCACAGTGCTTAGCACATAGTAAGTGCTATATATGCATTATCTATTACTATTGTTATTGTTATTTATTATTATATGTCCAACTCTGTCCTGTTGTACTTCTCAGTCAATAGAAACCAGAGTTGTATGTGACTTCCACATATAGCAGGTGTGTTATTATTTTTGCAAAGTTGAGATAAAGTTTTTCATTTGTTTCCTGTGCATTTCCTGACAATACATATCATTATCCCCTCAATGGGGTTGGCACTCCATTGTCATATAAACAAAATATGCCTACTATACTATGTTTACTGACATGGAATATGATTTATCATTTTTCTGTCCACTCACACAGGCTTGAAAGGTTTCCTATTACTTGTACCTGGATGTTTTGACTCCAGGCTTAGGTATATACCATTGACTGGTTAAAGATTGACCCAGACACTTGCTGGAAAAATACCCTGAATGAACCTTGGAATACATTTAAAAGCCAGGAGTCATGCTGAAGTCAGGCAGTCTTGAAACAGTACTGATTGGACTAAGCTGGAGGAGAAAAATCAGGGAGGAGAAAATTGTGACATAGAACTGAGCAATGGAATTTGTATAGTAAATACAGAAAGAGAAGAATTTTTTTTTAAAAGAACTTGAAGGTACTGAGAAAGACAAGGCTTGGAGGTGGGAGAAGGAAGAAAGAACTGAAAAGAGGACAGAAATGGATCTCAGAACCCAGAATATAGTTATTTCTTAATTAGACTGCCTGCATTCCCACCATTATTTTTATCTTAAAGGCAGGTTGTACCCAGTGGATAGAGACCTGGATCTGGTCTAGTACTGCAATGAACCACTTGGTTCTTTGCCACTGGATCCTCCCTTTAGGGCTATCTAGAAAAAGTGGCTAGGTGGTACAGTGGGTAGAGCTCTGGGCCTGGAATCAAGAAAACCTCTGTTCAAATCTACCCTCTTCAACTTTCTAGTTGTGTCACCCTTGGTAAGTCACTTAACCTGTTTGCCTCAATTTCAAAATGGGGAATAATATTAATTATCTTGTAGGATTGTTGAAAGGATCAAATGAGATGATATTTGTAAACACTCAATATAGTACCTGGCACATTGTAGGCACTACATAATGCTTAGTCTCTTCTTGCCTAATTTCCATCTATAGATTTATTCTTACCCTAGGCTTCAAACTTGTCCCTGATTCTTGGGAATTCTAGGAAATACTCCTTCAAGATTGGACAGGTTGGTTTTTGAGGACCCATTTCTGAGACTTTGTGGCAACTAGGTGGTGCAGTGGATAGGGTTCTGGGTCTGGAGTCATGAGGACCTGAATTCAAATCTGGCATGAGACATTTACTTTCTGTGTGGTCCTGGGCAAGTTCCTTAACCCTGTTTGCCTCAGTTTCCTCATCTGTAAAATGAGATAGAAAAGGAAATAGAAAATTACTCCAGATTCTATTCCCAGAGAATGACACAAAACCAAGGCTTGATGTTGGTTCTGACGTACTGGGGACTTGGCACTGACCTTGACTTTGACTAAATCTTGACCTTGTCCCAATCCCTTTTTCCACCTATACCTTCCATTCTTGAATTCTTGATTTGGTTCTTCTAATACTTTAGTCCTGCCCTTGAAACCCTTTACCCATTATTATGCCTTTATTGGCCTGAAGGCAAAATGTCATATAGTAGGAACAGGATTATATTTGGAATCAAAATACCTAAATTCAGTTCCTAGCTTTATACTCAGTAGTCATATGACAAATTACCTGAGCTTTGATGTCCTCATATGTAAAATTGGCATAAAAATACTTTCATTAGCTCTCCTCTCTCTGTATAATGTCACCAGCTCTCACCAGTTTCAATATTATTTCTGTGGTGACGACTCCATTTTGTCTAGCCCTCATCTCTGTTGGGAATAAAATCCCCACAGCTCACCAAGTTTAGGGCATGACTTAGATAAAGAAACTTTATTTTGACCATATGTTATGGTAGAGAAGTTCCCTCTGACAGAACCCTCTGGAATATAGCATTAATCTGGATCATAAATCATTTAAACCTACCCTTGCAAGTGGTATAGAGTAGCATATCCCTATCAAGGAGAGAAGAGAGGTTTGCTAATCTTAATCTTTTATAGACCTTGAGAATAAGCAGGAATAGGAATGAGTCCCTTATCTCTAACTGGTCTCAACAGTGATGAGGAGAGTGTGAGGCAGGCTAGAATTGAGTGTGATTACTTAATTTATTTGAAATGGAGTCACTCTTCTTAAGATAAAGAGATACTAGACCTTTTTTCTCTAGATCTCCAAATCTCTCTCCTGTCTGCATATATCTCTTCTGCTTTATACAGGCATCTCAAACTAGAAAAAAATATCTAAAATGTCCTTCATTTAATTATCTTCATACATGTAATTGTCCCTCAGTAGAATGCAAGCTTCTTGAGGGCAGGAACTATTTTCACTTTTGTTTTTGGATCTGCCTAGTACAATATCTTAAATATAGTATATACTAAATATAGTATATAGGGGCTTAATAAATGATCATTGAAATGAATTGGCTACTGAGTTGCTCTCTATCATTAATGATACTTGCTCCCATTTGTTTTCTCTCTCACTGGTTGTATGGGAATCTGTTGAAGAGTATCACCTTGAAAGGATATTGTCAGGAGGATGAGGAAGGAGTTCCTTTCATGCATTTGTCATGCTGTTTAATTAAATGTTCTTTGCTTTAGGGAAATGCAATTACCTACTCCACAAAGTTATTTTGAGGATCATGATATTCTTTATGGATTCTATGGAAACTAGGATCATGAGAACCATAAATCCTAGATGTAAAACTGGTAGGAATTTCAGAGACAGTGGAATCCAACCACCTCATTTTATAGATGTGGAAACTGAGACCCAGGGAGATAAAAAGACTTGCTGAAGGCTATACAGCTAAACAATGGAGGTCATATTACCATTCAAGTCATATGACTCCAGGACAGGTAAGATTTTCCTGGACCATCTTGCCCTAGAAAACCAGCTTCTTGTCAGTAAGGATTGTTTCAATCTTTGTACTTAGTGTCTGCACTGCTTAGCATTGGTGTCTGGCACCTAGTAGGTGCTTATAGAAGACTTGATGAATGAGTTGTAAGCTGTTAATGTAATGATAGTTACTATAAGAACTGCTAGCCTTTCTGCCAAGGTATCTGCCTAATGAATGATGCCAAACCTTGTTGATGTCATGGTTTATCCCTCAGTGTAATACTTTGCTACGTTGCTAGGGACCTATGCCTGTTACCTATTGCATCCCTTTAGGACCTAGACTTTCCCATATTCCTGCCTACCACACAGGAAATCTTGGTTAGGACAAGCATAGCTTATGCATTTACTTTGAGTTAATCTAGTGCCTGTCAATTCAAAGAGGCAATTTAAGAACAGGAACATCCTTCATATCTTCTTCAATAAAGGCCAGGGCAAAGAATTTATTCAGGCTGCATACTACCTCTCTTTAATCCCTGACTCTGCCTTTTATATTGTGATCTTAAAGTGTCTGCTAATTCTCTGATTTCCTTTCTCCTTTATTTAATTATATTATTAGCTCTGGACATCCTTGCAAATTGTACCCTGATTTCATTGGGTCCACCTAATTTCTAAGTTGCCCCCTTCTGGGGGATGCTCTTGTTATTCTGATGTGCATTATCTTTTCTATTTTTGGAAAATTGTCTTTTCCCTATGATAGCTCTTTGCCAGTTTTGTGTGCCTGTTTGTTTCAGAGCATCTGGTCATTTTAATCCTCAGCACACATTTATCCTGGCTTTTGGTGGAATATTTTTAAATAGCCTCCAGGCTTACTGTGGGTTATTGCCTTAAAAAAACAAACACAATAAACTTCATCCTTTACATTTTCTCCTAACTAATAATTAACCCCTGATTTTGTCAAACCATTCTTAATTGTATTTTTCTGATAGGGTTATTAGACAGACAGTTAAATTGACAGGCACTAGATCAGGAAAATGCTATACACAAAATTTATATAGATTTTAGCAAGACATTTGATGAAGTCTGGTTTGAGGCCAGCTATATATAGAATGTTAGATGTTTACAGTCAATCCTTGGTCAGGAAAACTCAACTGCAGGACAGTAGATAAACTAAAACTGAGTAGATTAACTTCCACAGAGACTGAAGGGATGGATTCTGGAGACCTAGTGCCCAGGCTTCTAGTGTAGGTGGAGAGAAGTAGAGGCAGTGCTGGCCAAGAAGATGGTAAGATGACTTGGGTGGATGGATGGATGGATGGGATGTGAAACAAAGTCTGGCTGAAGGTCTCCTAGGACCAACAAAATATAGTTGACTAGAGAACTCAGCATAGTGTCTGGAACATAGTAAATGCTTAATATTTTATCTATATCTACAAGATTCAAAAAGTTTCTAATAGTGTGGACTGAAAACTGATGAAATGAAATTTTATATAGATCATTTAAAAACAATTTGAATAACTACAAAATGGAAGTGATCTTGACTTGTCAAGCTCCTCTTGGGTGTAGAGACTGTTTCATTTTTGTCTTCTATACCCAATACAATGCTTGACATATACCGGGTACTTAATAAATGCTTGTTGATTGACTGATTAATTTGTGAGTACTAGTGTGAAATGGATCTAGGGATTTGAAGGGGCCATAAGGTGATATGACTGCTGAAGTCAGTTCCATTTTATACACTGAATGTGTATAAAATGATTATATGTGGAATATTGTTTTCAGCACTGGGTCTCTCTGTCTCTTGGTCTCTCTCTCTTTCTGTTTCTGTCTCTGTTTCTTCCTCTCTCTCTCAGACACTGACTGAGACACAGAGAAGTGTGAGAAGGATGGCAGAGTATCTAGAAAAATATGAGGAAGAGTTGAAGGAATTGGGACTATTTGGTCAAATGTAGGCAGTCTTAGGAGAACATGAGGGTCCGTAATATGGAAGAGGGATTGGATTAGGTCTAGAAGGCAGAATGAGGATCAGTGGATGGAAGTTACAAGGAGGAAGATTTCAACTCACTATAATTTTTCAAACTTTCTACAGACCACATTTTTTTTCATGATCACACAAATTTTCATAATTTTCTTTCATCACTCTCATTTCTTTCTACAATCTTTCCTCTACTGTTCTGTCACTTTCTTTAGCTTTTCCAGGAATTCTTGTTGAGTTTGTGCCCAATTTGCATTTCTTTTCCAGGTTTTGCATGTACCTGTTTTCACATTGTTGTTTTTTGCATTTGTGTCTTGATCTTCCCTGTCACCATAGTATCTTTTTATGGTCAGGTCCTTTTTTGGTTATTTATTCATTTTTCCAGACTATTTTTTGACTTTTACCTTTCTGTTGAAGTTGAGCTCTATTTCTTGGTTGGGGGATGAGGGCACTGTCCAAAACTTCAGGCTTTTTTGCGGGTCTCTTTTCAGAGCTAGATCTAAGCTAGATCAGAACTATAGCTGCCAAACATCCAAATAAGGTTAATCAAACAGAGCTAGGTCTTTAGGTTTTTTAGGTCCTTCCAAGGTAGTGTTGTCCAGGGAAAGATTTTGTCACTTCTCTTCTGGTCTGTACTTTGGTCTTTACCAAGGAAGGGCCCCTGCTTCCCCACAGGCACAAGTGGTAATGCTCCTCTTGGCTATGGAACTGTGATGAGTTCTTGATCCCTGCTTTCCTGCAACTTCAAGCACTAGTGCTCTTTTTTGGCCTTAGAATTGTGACCTGGAGCTGCATATGGACAATGCAATAGGATTCTGAGTTCAGCAAAGGGTTCCCTATAATCTATTTCTGATCATTTGTCTGACCACCTTACATCTCTGGGCTGAGAAACTGAGTTACTGTCTCAGCTGCTTCTAAGGTCCACTGTTGGTGCTGTAGTCTGTGTGATCCAGGCTGGCTTCCACCTCAGGGTCTTCCTTTCCTGATAACCTTCTAAGTTGTCTTAGGTTAGGAAAATATCCCAGGGTGGCTAGGTGGCACAGTGAGTAAGAGTGCCGGCCTGGAGTTGGGAGGACCTGGGATCAGTTCTGGCCTCAGATACTTAACACCCACACAAAAATAACTGGCCATGTAACTTTGGACAAGTTACTTAACCCCAATTGCTAAAAGAAAAAAGAGAAATATCTCACCCTGACATTTTGTTGAGTCTGCCAGTCTAGAATTCAATGCAACAATTATTTTAAAGTTGTTCAATAGAGAATATTGGGAGAGTTTGGGTTTGGTTGCTACCTCAGTTCTGCCATCTTGGCTGTGACTTAAGGTAACACAGCTGGTGGAGAGGTAAAAGTAAAGTTCCTAGTGTGATTATTATTTATTTTTTTAGAGTGGATTTAATTCAGGAGAGCAAAAAAATAGGCTTCAAAGGTTCTTATCAGGTAGAGGGTTATTTATTTGTTCATTTTAAAAATTTTTATCATATATCATTATTAAATGACTTCACAAAGAAAGTGTCTGAAGAAATTGTTTTGTTCAATTCTCTGTTTAGTATAGGCATCAAGCAGAGTGTTTAATAAGTATTTGCCAGTATCACAGAAAATATCCTGCCAAATGTCCAAATAAAACCAGTCAAACAAAAAGTATTTATTAAATATCTACTGTGTATCAGACCAAAACATCTAGGTGGTGCAGTGGATAGTGCTGGGCTTGGAGTTAGGTAGATAGACCCAAGTTCAAACCTAACCCCAGAAATTTTCTAGCTATGAGACTTTGCAAGTCACTTAACCTTTGTTTGCCACTTGAGAAGGAAATGGCAAACCACTCAGTATCTTTGTTAAGAAAACCCCTTGGACCAAGGTCCCTGAGGTCACAAAGAGTCAGACTGAACAACAACAAATGTGTCATACACTGTAGTAGAGGATACAAAGAAAAGTTAAAACAATATCTCCAGTCAAGTAGTTTACATTTTAGTGGTGGACATAACATGTAAATTACTATGTAATACAAAATATAGTGAGAACAGATGGGATGTAATCTCAGAGAGAAAGGCAATAGCATCTGGGAGGGACTGGGAAAGGCTGATTGCAAGATATGGCATTTGAATTGACTTGAAGGAAGCTTTATTTTTGATAGTCAATTTCCCCAGTTATTCTTCTTTGCAGATAACCTTGTACTAATTGTATAGAACCTCAGAAAACGAAAGAGGTTTCTTAATGAACTGAACAATAATGTGAAAAATTCAGTCTATCTATGCTAAAACACAGCTAGTGAAAAATTGATCATGCCATATCGTGACACAAAACTGGAAGGTTATCCCATTCATCTATATTTTGCATCTTGGACAAGTGCTGAAGTCAGGCAGTCAATAAGCTCCAACTATATGCCAAAAATATCTCTGTTCTTCAGGAGCAACCATGGGGAAGAAAACATTTAGACAGTGGTGGATAAACAAGATATATGCAAGGTAAATTGGAGATAATTAATGGGAAAAAAGGCATTTGTAGTAAGGAAGATCTGGAAAGGCTTCTCATAGAAGGCAAGATTTTTGCTTATATTTGAAGGAATTCAGAGAAGGCTAGATGTAGGAAAGGGGAGGGGGGACATTTTAGGAGACAGTCAGTGAAAAGGAAGGGAGCCAGGTGATGGAATATTTTGTCCAAGGAACAGTAAAGTAGCAAATGCACTGGTTGGTAAAGTGTAGGAAGACTTGACAGATATGAAGGGCTCAATTTGTGAAGGGCTTTAAAAGTCAAACAGAGGGCTTTCTGTTTAATTCTGGAAGTAACTGGGAGCCACTGCAGTTTACTTAATAGATGGGTGGTATGGTCAGACCTATGATTTGGGAAAACCGATTTGAAATCTGAGTGGAAGATGGGCTGGAGTCAGGAGATACTTGAGTCAGGGAGACCATGAATCAAGGTGCTGCAATAGTCTAGGCATGTATGTATACACACACACACACACACACACACACACACACACATATATATGAACACACATACATTGTGTGTACATATAGTAGATATATAATGCATATATACAGACATGCACTTAACATGTCTATAATATAGGGGTGGAGCCAAGATGGCTGAGTAGAAACAGTGTGTCCAAGCCACTCTGCTCCCAGATTTCCTCCAAACTATGTAAAAGGGGGCTCTGAACAACTTCTGGAGCCCCAGCACCCACAGAATGATACAGAGAAGCTAACCTCCCACTGAAGACAGCCCAGCAGCCCTGCAGGAAGGACCAGCGCAGTGGTCTGGGACCTGGCAGTGCGCAGCGCGCAGAGCATGGGGAGCCGAGCACAGGTCCAGTCCGCCTGAGTCGCAGTTTTATCCCCAGGGCAGCAGGGCCAGCAGCCGGCTGGTGGGACCCCAGAACACCAGCAGCTGTGGTGATTCCAGAATTATCAACATAGACATGCCTAGGACAAAGTAAGAGGTTAGTGTCCTATGGACTTTGGGACCAGTATTTGGGGAATGCGTTGGCTCCCTCCCCTGGGGGCTAGAAGTCTCTGAGGAGACACGCCATTTTGTAGTTTTCAGAGGCAGCTCCAGCTCCCGGCCTGCAAACTGTAGGGAGATCCAGCGATCAGTCTTGGGGGGTAATCACTCTTGCTTTAACCTCCCTGGATCTGGATTGTGATCTGGGGTGGAGGTCGTGGGTGGGTTTCCAGCTTGCCAGAAACGGAAGTTGCCCCCCACACGTTCAGGACGAAAATTCCTCTATCTGGCCTTAAAGCCATACTGTGGCAACAAGCCCAAAAGTCAAGTAATTAAGTGGCAACATGCCAAGACAAAGGAAACAAATTAAACAGAAAAATGCAACCCTAGACTCCTACTTTGGGGGCAAAGAGGGTCGAAGCATAGGGGAAGAGGACTGTGAGGTCAGAAGTCCTGATCCAAAAGCCCCAAGGGAAACCATGAGCGGGTTGCAGGCCATAGAGGACCTTAAGAAGGACTTTAAAAATCAAATAAGAGAAGTGGAGGGAAAATTGGGAAGAGAAATGAGGAGGATGCAGGAAAAGTATGAAATGAGGGTCAACAGCCTGACTGAGGAAAACAACACCTTAAAAAATAGACTAACTCAAATGGCAAAGGAGGCCCAAAAGGGCAATGAGGAGAAGAATGCCTTAAAAAGTCGAATTTGCCAGATGGGAAAAGAATCTCAAAAGTTCACTGAGGAGATTCATTCCTTCAGAGTTAGACTGGAGCAAATGGAAGCTAATGACTTTATGAGAAATCAAGATGCTGTTAAGCAGATCCAAACAAATGAAAGATTAGAAGGCAATGTGAAATATCTCATGGGAAAAACCACTGACCTGGAAAATAGATCCAGGAGAGACAATTTAAAAATTATTGGACTACCTGAAAGCCATGATCAAAGAAAGAACCTAGAAATCACCCTTCAAGAAATTCTCAAGGAAAATTGCCCTGATGTTTTAGATCCAGAGGGCAAAATAGAGGTTGAAAGAATCCACTGATCACCTCCTGAAAAAGATCCCAAAAAGAAAACTCCCAGGAATATTATAGTCAGGTTCCAGAATCCCTAGATCAAGGAGAAAATACTACCAGCAGCCAGGAAGAAACAATTTCAATATTGTGGAAACACAATCAGAATAGCCCAGGACCTGGCAGCTTCTACACTGAGGGATCAAAGGGCATGGAATATGATATTCCAGAGGGCAAAAGATCCGGGACTGAACCCAAGGGTCACCTAACCAGCAAAACTGAGTATTTTGTTTCAGGGGAAAATATGGTCATTCAGTGGAATAGAGGACTTTCAAGCATTCTTGAGGAAAAAAACCAGAATTGAATAGAAAATTTGACATCCAGACACAAGAAGCAAGAGATGCTTGAGATGGTAATCAGGGAAAAGAATCAAAAGGAACTTATCAAAGTTGGACTATTCACATTCCTATATGGAAAAGCAATAATTGTGACTGATGAAATCTTTCTCACTATGAAAATAATGGAAGAAGGGTGTATGGTTATATGAATACATGTGTGTATATGGTTACAGTTATATGTGGATAGAGGGCATAGGTTGAATTTGTTGGGAAGGGAGGATACTCAAGGGGTGAAATTATGAGATGAGAGAGGGAAGTGGCAAGAGGAGATGCGGAGAGACAGGGTAGGGAAAACTATCTCATGTAGAAGAAGCAAGGGAAAGTGGTTGCAAGGGAGGGGAAGAATAGGAAGGCAAAAAGGCAGAACCACATTCTCATTGAATTTGGCTCAGGGAGAGAATGACATACATACTAAATGGTATATCTCAACCTACAGCAGAATAGGGGGAAGGGGGATGACAGGAGGGATGATGGATGGGAGGGCATCCTTGGGGGGAGGGGAGGTTGGAGGTACCCACTGTAGAAGAGGGAGAGGATCATGTAGGGAATAGACCAGGTGTGGGGTGGGATCAGTGGGAGAGAATTATAAGCAGCCTTGTACAATATATCTACTATGATAATATTTTGCATAGCTACACATGTACAACATATACTGAATAACTTATCTCCCCAGAGGGAATGGGTGACAAGGGAGGAAGGAAATGGATCTGAAATTCAAGGTCTTAAGACTAAATGTTTCAAATATATATAAATACTATTATTAATGCTCTTTTGCTTGTAATTGAGAGATGTGATGTGTAGGCATTGGGACACAAAGAGTCACCTTCCTCTAATGGAAAAGTCGAAGGAGGTATGGGAGGTGATATGGGAGGGAGCAGATTGGAGGAAGCGATATCTTGCGGGACTGCTATTCTGAGAGGGTGGGTAGGGGGAAAACAGGGGGGCGGGGAAATGATTGTAACTCAAAATCTGGCAGAAATGAATGATGTAAAACAGAAGTTAATAAAAAATAAAAGGTTTGGAATAAAAAAAAGAAAAAAACAAAAGTATATTTAAAAAAAATAAAAAACATGTCTATAATATAAATATAGGCAATAACTATCATTTATCCATTTAGTCTTTCCTGTTCAGATGATCATGTCATACTAATTTGATGGCTTACATATTTCTTCCAGGAGATTCTGCATTGTTCTGAGCCTTGATACAACCAGCATGTCACATGCAAACCTGAACATCTGAACTATCTCATCATATATAGAGAATCCTTTTCCTACTTAAATTCTGCCCTGGATCTCCTCTATCAAGATGAGCACTTTCTTAGTATATATATCTCCTTTTTTGACTCACCCAATGGCTATTGAATAAGGATACTATTGTTATATCTTTCAAAAATTTTGTATCATTTTGATGAATGCATAATAATAATAGCTAGCATTTATATAGTGTTTTAAGGTTTGCACAAAGCTTTACAAATATTATCTCCTTTCATCCTCATAACAGTCCCGAGAGGTACTATTATTATTCCAGTTTTATATATGAAGAAAGTGAGGCTGAAGGATGTGGAATGACTTGCCCAGGGTCACAAAGCTAGTAAGTCTGACATTGAATTTGAACTCAAGTCTTTCTGTTTCCAGGTTCTTTCTACTAGGAGACATTTTATTGGAAAAGGTCTTTTGTCCTACCAAATCAGGTGCTTTTTAATAATCAACAAACACTAAGCATAACAGGATCTTTTCTTTACTACATATTCTAGTTAACTGTGAAATTGTAAAGGTGTGGTCTATTGTTGAACATTACTTGCAAAAGTCTGTTTGTTCCTTACTAATATGTCCATTGAGGTTGTCTTCAATTCATGTATAGATGAATCTCATAAATCTCACAAATACAGCTTTAAACTTTAATAGCATAATACTATCTTAGTCTTTTGGAACACCCTGCATTTTGTGAAATAGGAAAATAAGCATTCTTTATAGATTAGTAGCTGTTGGTGTTTTGTACTGTCTTCCTGTCCGTCAATATTAATGAAGTCCATGATTTCTCCATGCCATTGGTATCTTTGTCTCCTTTAAATGTTTTGTCAATCAGTCCCTCAATGTCCTTATAATTATGCTGCCTTCAGAATGTATATTCTCTGTATACCCTTGCTTCAATCTGGTGACTTTTCACATTTTTGTTATTTTTAGGTCCAAGTAGCAAATTGATGTTTAAAAAAATGTGAATTGAACTCCGAATCAAGTAGAAAGAAGAGATTACGCTGATTTACACATACATTTTGTATTTACATATACATTTTGTATTTAATAAAGAGAATGCTTTTTTCCTCTTAAGGGTTCAACATCTGTAATCATGCCATTACTTAATCATATCGGGTATATTCTAGAAAGGGCAACTAATTCTGTAATGTGACCTTCACATTAAATTGTCACCGAAAAAGTGCTAGAAGCTAAAACCAGTTGTAAAGTATGGAAAATCAGAGTAAGCAGCAAAGATTCCAAGGACATTTAAAAAAAAATCACACATTCAAGCTTTTCAGAATCAGTATCTACAGTCTGAAATTCACCAGAACATAGAAGTTGGGAGATTACACAGTAATGCTAACTAACCTGGAGGCTAATGATAACAAATATAGGACACAGATACTTATACTGTTTTAGGAATCTTCAGAGATAGAATTTAATTGCATTGTACAGTTGAGGAAACTAAAGGCCAGGAAAATTAAGTGACCTTCCTAAGGTTACACAGTTTATTAACAGCCAAACTGTGATCAAAACCAAGATTCTTGACTTCTGGTCTTATGCCCTTTCCACTACATGGTGGCATCTGGGATAATTTTACTTCAAATACATCTACTGTTAGCAACTCAGTTGATTCCAGGTTGGAATCTACCAGTCCAGGAGAAGAGATTGCTTATTCTTGGCAGGTAGTTGCTAGATTTTTTTTAATGGTCAAGTGGGAACTGCCAACATGGAAGAATTTATGAAATAATTTTAAAAATTTACAAGGTTGAATTTAACTTTTATTTCAATGCCATGCATTTTTGCTGAGAGAAGGCATATGTAGACATAGATTTTTGTTTGTTTGTTTTTGGTGAGGTTTGAGGGTAAAAAAAATAGAATAAATGCCTTATGTTTCATGGGCCACAGTGCAAATATGCCAGGTGAGTTAGCAGGGAATATTGCTGCCATTCAGGTTCCTCAATAAGGTACAGATGGCTTGACAGATGGTATGTTAGGTCATTCATTGCTTCCATAGGGAGCCCAAAGCCCTTCACAGAGGACCATTGAGGGCTTTGCTCATAGTAGATAGACACTTAATAAATGTTCTTTGGATTGAATTGAATTGTTTAAATTGTCTTCCCTAGAGATCTTCTGGGAGACTATGAAAAGTACTAAGGAGGTAGTTAGGCATCAATAGCATGATTAATAAGTGAGATTTCCATGCCTAGGCCCCTTGCATGAATGGGAGATGTTCAAGGGTAAAGCGGTTTGAAGGTTGTCTAGACCTGAAAGTTAACATGAGACACATTACAGCCAAGCTTTGGAAATAGTGAATGTTTAGACAGTGATTTATAATTCACAAAGACTTTCCTCCTAGTAGTGCTTGTGAGGTAGGGAGAGTAAGTATTATTATCATCACCTAACATATTCTGAGTCTTAGAGTAGCTAAATGATATTTGCCCAGAGTTTTAACAGTGAGTGGAAAACCTGGACTTTGAATGCCGCTATTCTGAGACCAAGTCCAGTGCTTTTTCAAGTTATCCCAGCAACCCCTGAGACTCAACCTTTGTGTAATAAGTAGACTTTTGATAGTAGAAGCATGACAAAAGATAAATATAATAGCACTTTAAAGCACTGACAGCACTTTAATGTGAATTTATATATATATATGTATATATATATATACATATATATATATATATATATGCATAGTTCAATGTGACTATGTATTTTTCTTTTAGAATGGGTCTCCCTATTTTGCCCAGATTACTCATTGGCCTGATTCCACATCTAATCAACATGAAAATTATGACCTGCTACTTTTCCAGTCTGGTCTAGTTTGCCCTTCCTTAGGAAGTCTGATGGTTCCCTTCTTTAAAGAGCTCACCATTTTGGTGCCAGCCACAAGATCAGAATAGTCCACCTTACTTCAGGACTCCCAAGCAATCCCCCAGTCATGCCTGGAGAATTCATATATTTAAAATAATTTCTTACATTTGAATTTGATAATTTCAACAGTTAACTGTATTGTCATAAACAAGTCACTTCATTTCTTTGGGTTATAGTTTTCTCATCAGTAAAATGAGGGAGTTGTACTAGATGAGGGGTTCTTAAATTTTCATAAGTGTGTCATGGACCCTTAATGTTCTTAAATGCATCTAAGTGCAAGCAAAGTGGGGTTTTTGTTGTTTTTCTTTCTGGAATTCAGTTTCTCAGACTCATGCTAAATTGTTGTAAAGCAAAGCATGAGCAGCTTTCCAGAGGACTAGTGCTGTGAACAGCTTTTAAGATTCTGATTACATAGTATAGTGAGCTCTCTATTTATTCAATAACAAACCAGAGCAAAACATTCATAGAAAATCAAAATACAGCATTTACAATGTTACAACTTATCATAGAAAATGAAAATATAGCATTCATCATGTCACAATTCAACAACTTGTCACTAAAATGGCCACATGGTTTTTACCAAAGTGGTCACATAGTTTTAAACAAAGTACATTCATTTAGTCAATCACAAAATCCTTAATTCAATCACAAAGTACAAAAGTCAAACTTTTCCACCCCTAGGTCACAGTAAATCATAATCTCCTCAGTCAGTACACAGTATCTAAGTAAAGTCTTCTTTCAGCTTGACTCAAGGCTGGCTCTCAGCTTCCATGGTTCCTCTTCCATGGTCCGAGCTCCAACTGTCACCTGGGTTCAAAGGCAGGCAGCTCCCAGTCCCTTGTCCATCTCCTTGTCCAGTTCCCATTCCATATTGAAGTTTACAGTGTACAGTGTACAGTTCACCTCAAGTCATTCATAGTTCCTGTTTCTGGGAAGACAAAGCTTGACAGAGACACAATAATATACATGCACATTGCTGGCACCATCATCAATTCACTATCTGCCTGTGAAATCAACTCAGACCCACCAACAAGGTCTGAGAACTCAACACAAACCATCAACGGAGAAATCAACACAGACCGACAAACAAAGTCCAAGAGGTCAGCACAAATCATAAGTAAAGTCCTAGGACCTCTAAAACCATCCTCCAGGCCTTCCAGAAACATACAACCAGAAAATCTTCTTTTAGGGCTTCCAGTAAGGTCCCAGAGCTTCTGTACAAAATATCACAAACAAACATCAACACAGACTGAACAGACAGAGTGCCTGGATACCACAAGTTTTCTCCTTCTTGACTCTACCACCACAAAAGTCCTCTTCTCAGTTCTGCTGTCTCTAGCCAAGACCTCTCCTTATATATGGTCATTAGTTCCTCCCCTTCCTGTTGCAGGAGTTCATGAGTTTTAGAGTTCACAAGTTGTGGGGTTCACATGTTCTGTTTCTTAACAGACATAATACAAGGCTCAAAAGAAACTTGAACTGAAACAAGGTGTGAACTACTTCTGTGCTTGCCCTTACAATTGTAAACATCTGAAGGATCATTCTCCTTTGAATCCTGGTAATTCACAAGTGTGCTGAGTCACACAGGTAATGATGTCTTCTGACTCTGAGCCTATTAGTTGAAAACTAGATATGCTGGGAGGTTGATACTTTATTTTGGGGCTCTCTCATGGAAAGAATGTTTCTTAGTGATTTGGCCAGATGATACTCTGGGTAGTCATTGTTAAGGATCCCCTGGGCTTGAGAACCCAGATGTTGGAGCTCCCTGATACGGTGATTATGTATCTATTACTTTGTTTAGACAGCTGTAACCATATCTATTGGATCTCTGTGCTAATTTCTCTATGTTTCTCTGCTTGTATTTCCTCCACGTTTTGGGTGGTGACCTTTCTGATGAAATAGTGAATGACTTTTATATGTTTAATTAAAATAAGATTGTTGACCCCTTTGAAGTTCTCTTTCCTTTAGAAAAGCAGATAAAAGAACCTATGCTAGCAGGCCATCCCATGCTAATACAATGCATAAAATATAATACAGAGGATTGCAAAGGAAAGAAATCCTAAGAAAATATAGTGATCCTAGATAAATATGATATATGTGTGTGTATGTATATATGTATGTGTATCCATGCATACAGATACACATTGTATAGCTATAAAAACCTAGATTAATAATCTCTGTATTAATCTCCAAGAAAAATTCCAATTCTAACATTCTGTGATAATCTTCATATGAAATATAAATGAACTAAAGAATAAAATCAAAAATAAAATTATGGAAGTCATATTCTCTCTATTGGTTGGTTGGTTGTTGTCTTTGTTCTTTTTTTCCCCAAATGCTTTATTAATTTCTGGTTGACATCATTCATTTCCATCAGATTTTGAGTTACATTTTTCCCCTACCCACCACCCCAGAATAGCAGTCCCACAGGATATCCCCTCATCCAATCTGCTCTCTCCCATCTCTTCTCCCATACCCCCTTTCACTTTTCCAGTAGGGCAAGGTAAATCCGTCTGCCCCAATGCCTGCACATCTTATCTCCCAATTATATGTAAAATAGTATTAATAATGGTATTTATATATTTTTTAAAATTTGATTTTAAAACTTTGGATTCCAGATTCATTCCCGTCCTCTCTTGTACCCTTACTGGGAAGATAATCATTTCATTATATGTTGTACATGTGTAGTTATGTGAAACATTACATAGTAGATATATTGTAAAAGACTGACTATATTTCCCTCCCTCCTATCCCAACTCCCACCTGGTCCACTCCCCACTTTGATCCTATCCTTTTTCAAAAGAGGGTACTTCCAACTTCCCTCCCCTAAGCCTTCTCTCCCTTCCATCATCTCCTCCACATCCCCCTTCTCCCCACTCTCCTGTAGGGTGACATATCCCATTTAGTATGTATGTCTTTCTCTCCCTGACCCAAATTCAATGAGAACAAGGTTTTGCCTTTTTGCCTTCCTGTTCTTCCCTTCCCCTGCAACCACTTTCCCTTGCCTCTTCTACATGAGATAGTTTACCCCATTCGGTCTCTCTCCATCTCCTTTCCTGATATTCCTCTCTCACCTCTCAATCTCACCCCTTAAGTATCATTCCTTCCCATTAAATTCGACCTGTGCCCTCTATCTATGTATACCTGTAAACATATATACACACATGCATGTATGTATTCATATGCCCATATACCCTTCTTCAGCTATTTTCATACTGAGAAAGGTTTCATCAGTTTTAGTTATCATTTTTCCATGTAGGGGTGTAAATAGTTCAACTTTGATAAGTTCCTTATGATTTATTTTCCCTATTTACCCTCTCAAGCATCTCTTGCTTCTTGTGTCTGAATGTAAAATTTTCTATTCAACTCTGGCTTTTTCCTCAAGAATGCTTGAAAATCCTCTATTCTCCTGAATGACCATATTTTCCCCTGAAACATGATACTCAGCTTTGCTGGGTAGGTGATCCTTGGTTTTAATCCCAGGTCCTTTGCCCTGAGGAATATCATATTCCATGCCCTTTGATCCCTCAGTGTAGAAGCTGCCAGGTCCTGTGCTATTCTGATTGTGTTTCCACAATACTGAAATTGTTTCTTCCTGGCTGCTTGTAATATTCTCTCTTTGATCTGGGAATTCTGGAACCTGGCTATAATATTCCTGGGAGTTTTCTTTTTGGGATCTTTTTCAGGAGGTGATCAGTGGATTCTTTCAACCTCTATTTTGCCCTCTGGATCTAAAACATCAGGGCAATTTTCCTTGAGAATTTCTTGAAGGTGGTTTCTAGATTCTTTCTTTGATCATGGTTTTCAGGTAGTCCAGTAATTTTTAGATTATCTCTCCTAGATCTATTTTCCAGGTCAGTGGTTTTTCCCATGAGATATTTCACATTGCCTTCTATTCTTTCATTTATTTGGATCTGTTTAACAGCATCTTGATGTCTCATAAAGTCACTAGCTTCCATTTGTTCTAGTCTAATTCTGAAGGAATGATTCTCCTCAATGAGATTTTGAGATTTTTTTTCCATCTGGCAAATTCAGTTTTTTAAGACATTCTTCTCTTCATTGCCTTTTTGAGCCTCTTTTGCCATTTGAGTTAGTCTATTTTTTTAAGGTGTTATTTTCCTCAGTCAGGCTGTTGACTCTCATTTCATACTTTTATTGCATCTTTCTCATTTCTCTTCCCAAATTTCCCCCCACTTCTCTTAGCTGCTTCTTAAGGTCCTCTATGGCCTGTAACCAGCTCATATTTTCATTTGGGTCTTTTGGTGCAGGATTTCTGACTTCACAGTCTTCCTCCTGTTCCATGCTTTGATCCTCTTTGCCCCCAAACTAGGAGTCTAATGTTGCACTTTTTTGTTTATTTTGTTTCCTTTGCCTAGGCATGTTGCCACTCAATTACTTGACTTTTGGGATTGTTGCCACAGTAGGACTCTGCCACCAGACAGGGGAGCTTCCGTCCCAAACATTGGGGTTTTCTCAACTTCCGGAGGAATTAGTTGGGTGGCCTCTCTGAAGCTTCCACACAGTCTGGCAAGCTGGACACACACCCCAAGACCTCTACCCCAGACTGCAATCCAGATCTAAGAAGGGTAAAGCAAGAGCGATTACCCCCCAGACTGATCTCTGGATCCCCCTACAGTCTGCAGGCAGGGAGCTGACGCTGCAATGTGGCAATGTGGCACAAGCTGCGCTAGCTCCTCAGAAGCTTCTTGCCCCCAGGGGAAGAAGCTGATGTACTCTCCCAATCAGTGCATAGGGCACTGACCTCTCACTTTGTAGTTGGCATCAATGTGTTGGCAATTCTAGGAACACCACAGCTGCTGGTGTTCTGGAGTCTCTCCAGCTGGCTGCTGGTCTGGCCGCCCAGGGGCTAAAACCGCCAACTCACGTGGTCCTGTGGTCGGCTCCCAGAGTGCTGTGCTGGCCACTCCCTGCCGGGCTGCCAGGCTGTCCTCAGTGGGAGGTTAGCTTTTCTGTGTCATTTTGTGGGTTCTGGAGCTCTGGAGGTCGTTTGGAGTCCCCCTTTTACATAATTTTGAAGTGGTGTTGGGAAGAAGTCTGGGGAAGTACTGTTTCTACTCTGCCATCTTGACCTATCCTTTGTTCTTGAAAAGGACCAAAATGACCTGTGTTGGCGTCAACGTAAGGTGTGTCTGATTGTGGCTAATCAGAGCAATACAAGCTTGGAAGACTCTATCACAAGTCAGGTACAAATAGTCTACCCAATTTGGAGTGGAGATGTTTCTAAATTTGCACATCTTATATTTCTTCTGAGCTACTGCAATTCTACTTTGCTTATATAGTACATTCTTGATGTGGGCACACCATGCTGGGCAGTCCTTTGCCAGTGTCTCCCATGTCATGCCATCAATTCCAAAGTTCTTCAGAGAGACCTTGAGAGTGTCCTTGTATTACTTCTTTTCCCCTCCATGTGAGCATTTACCTTTTGTGAGTTCTCTGTAAAATGGTCTTTTAGGCAAATGTGTTTGACATTCAGACAATGTGGCCAGCTCATTGGAGTTTCACTTTCTGCTGCAGAGTTTGAATGCTTGTCAGTTTAGATCAAGAAAGGACCTTGGTCTAAAATAATGTACCAACCTCCCAGTCCCTTAGTCCAGCTTCAGAGGATGCATTGAGTGCACAGTCACCTTATCTTGCCAGGTGATCTTCTGAATCTTCCTAAGACAGTTCAAATGGAAGTAATTCTGTTTCCTGGCATGGTGTTGGTATACTGTCTAGGTTTCATAGGCTTACAACAATGAGGTCAGCACAGTGGCTCTGTAGACCTTCGGTTTGATGGGCAGCCAAATAATAATTTTCTCCCACACTTTCCTTCAGAGTCTTCTGAACACTGATCAAGCTCTGGCAATGTGTGCATCAACCCCATCATCTATGTGTACATCCCTGGAAAGTGTACTGCCAAGGCAAATGAAGTTATATACAATAATCAAAATTTCTCCATTTGCTATAGCCAGTGGTTCCATGTATGGATGGTGTAGTGTTGGATGGTGGAGAACCTGTGTTTTCTTGATGTTAATTGTTAGGCCAAAATTAGCACAAGCAGTGGAGAATTGATCCATACTTTGTTGCATCTCAGCTTCAGAGGATGGTTTGAGTGCATAGTCATCTGCAAACAAAAAATCATATACCAGTTCTCCCTCTACTTTAGTCTTGGCTTGTAGCCTTTTGAAGTTAAATTATTTACTGTCAGTATAATAGCTAATCTTGATGCCATTTTCCTCCTTGAAGGTGTGCAGGGTTGTGATTATAGTTACCAGGGTATTTGCATATGCTGCTTCATTACTTACCTGTTGCCACAGTACTTTGAGGTAGGTAAAAATGGTAAAATGGTATGGGTTATATCTTTTTTTTGAAGTTTTACATAGTTTATTCATGGCCAGGTGAAAAATTATGTTCACAGATAAACATAATCCATGGTGCCTTTTATTCCTTCTTTTAGCCAGCACCAACATTTGCCTTTGCAGTACCCCCTGACTTTCTTCATTCTGTTCTTGCATTCCTTTCGCTGCTTTCTTGATGTCTTTTTCTTCTCATACAGGCCATGCTTTGCAAGTCTGTGCTTTGGTTCATTTTTCTTTGCATAGTCAAGGGAATCATAAATCATGCCAAAGCCTGTTGTTTTGCCACCACCAAAATGGGTTCTGAATCCAAAAACAAAAATAACGTCTGGAGTTGTCTTGTACATCTTGGCTAGTTTTTCTCGAATTTCAGTCTCAGGCACTGTGGCCTTTCCAGGATGAAGGACATCTATAACCATCTGTTTGCCCTGAAGAAGTCTGTTTGTCATAAACTTCCTGGTTCTGATGGTTACAGTGTCATTCATGGTGGTGGCCAGCTCCTTGAGCAGCAGGAGAGGGAAAGGTGGGTTATATCTTTTGATTCCTACATAAATTGGATTTAAGTGAGGTACAGTTAGATGAAGTCATAAGTCTTACTCTCCCAGTGCCATGAAAGTCCAGTGGCAAGACAAAGTCATGATGATTGGTGATGACTTGGGTTGTGCTGGATGATCTTGGTACCCCATATTAGCCACCTTCATGGCTGTCAAAATGAATTGTTCCCATCCACATAATCTACCATGGGAAATCTTCACATGCTTGGGGTAGATACTTCCCAATTCACTGAAAAGTTACCCTCAAACTCTCAGTTACCCTCAACCTGGTTTATGCCATCTGCTAAAGTAGTTTACCAGGGTGTTAATACTACACATACTATAGCTTCTTGGAGCCATAGATGAGAATTGGTTGAATCAGGTGGACACTGAAGGTTTGAAAATAGCCTGGAAAAGGACTTGACAGCCTTTACACCAGAGGTACTAGTCTTCCCTCAATATACCCTAAACTTCTTTGCATATGTACATATATATGTACATATGCAAAGTTAAATGAAAAGTGAATTTCTCTGTGTGTTTATAGCAGCAAGCACCCTACCATACATAGGGTGGCTGCCAATGCAAGTTCCTAGATCTGCTTTTCTAAAGGAAAGCAACTCAAAAATAGGTTAACAATCTTACTTTAATCGAACACATATCATTTATCTAGTTCAGGGGAAAATGTCAGCACCCTGAACTTCAGTAAATACAAACAAGTTACAAGCAGACAGAGAAACAGGTCAGCAGACAGGCTTCCAGCTGTCTGACCATTACATCCATACTTAGTCAGGGAAGTCATCCATACCAGACAGGGAAGCACCAACATCTGGGTTTTCAAAGCTGGAGGACTCAATGGCTGCCCAGAGTCTCATCTGGTCAAATCACACAACTCTCCTCAAAATGAGCCCCCAAACAAAACTTCACATCAGAGTATATTTAGCCTTTTCCTGTATCAGAGAATGTCATAGCCCTCTTGACCCACTGCCTAATCACAAAGCAACAAGGTGTGGGCATTCCTGAAAAACAAGCCTCCTGCCATAGGCTGCATGTGACCACATTCAGCCTATTAGGGGGCAGAATATATTTTCAAATCAAGGAAGGTTCTCAGAGTCACTTAAGCCTATCAAAGGCCTAGGGGCAGGGAAGATTTTAGATTTCCCATAACAGTGTTCCTAAACAGTTTTCTGCTTATGTACAAATAAAGGTTTGTTACTTTAGAATCTGAACTAGGGCAGGGACCATGTTTTTGCCTTTCTTTTTATCTCTAGCATAGAACTCAGTATTTGACAGAACAAGTGTTTGTTGATTGTCTAATTATTTTTATTTTTTTATGGACATAGCTGATATGCATGGTTATTTTTCCTTTGATTTGCATATTTTGTGAGCATTTATATTTGGTGGACTTGTCAATTTAACCATATAATCATATCGATGCATTGCTATACTGTGTTCAGTCAATCTGGAGTTATTGGACATTTAGATTATTTCTAAAGCAGTTGGGAATATTTTTGTACAGATAGGGTTCTTGCCTTTCAATAATGTTTTTGGATTAATAATATTACTGGCTTAAAGGTTATGGGTATTTTTGCAACTCTTAGTGTTTATTATCAGATTGCTCTACAAAAAAAGACTAAAGCAACTTACAGTTTCATCAAAAATAATGTTGGTAGAAATAGAGTACTTATGTCCACAGTATCACCTCCCAGCGCCAACCCTGCTATACAATGTCTTCATTTTAAGTAGTTTTTCATCAAATTGTTGATATTAGACAGTGTTCTCAAAACCGAATATAAATGGATTCCTGGAGGCTGCATATAGACTTAGAAAACCACATATTAACATTATCTATGTTGTATGGGTTTTTCTTTATTTTGTTAAATATTTTGCAATAATATTTTAATCTGATTCTGTCACACTCAGGAATTTGAAACCTCTGTTGCAAGATGTCACATGAATCTTAAAAATGGGCAATTTTCTATTTATGAGTTTGAACAAAAAAAGGATAAAATGTATATCCTTTAAAAATATTATCTGGTCATATTTTTAACTTTGCTTCAATTGGGCAATAATCCAATTATTCTTCATTTATGCTATTTCATGGTAGATCTTAGATGTCAGATTTTTTTTAGCCATAGTTACAAAAGTTTCTCCCAAATCATTTTTCCATTTCCTTTTTCACTTGGATACTTAAATGTTTTATTATATAAAACATTTCAATAATTCATATTGGGGTATATAGGAGTTAGCTCCTACTGGCTGGTGAGAGATAATTGTTAATATTTAGTGTGAACATTTATACTTTAGAAATCAGCAAACACTACAAATTAGAGCTTTTTAACATATTTCATTTATTGTATAGACTTGAGAAAGTGATGGAGAAAATGTTGATGATGCAGATTAACCTTAAAAATGTCTCATGGGTACATTATTTTTTTCTGGAGAAATGTTCATTAAACATTTACCAATATACTCTTGTTCCATATCATTGGCATTGATAGTCTCTTTACCATCGAGATGACAAGGAAATCAACTATTGTTGATTAATTTATTTTAAATTTGCTATAAGATTAAATTCCTTTTTTTTTTTTTTGGTCGGGGGAAGGCAGGGCAATTGGGTTTAAGTGACTTGCCCAAGGTCACATGGCTAGTAAGTGTCAAGTATCTGAAGCCAGATTTGAACTCAGGTCCTCCTGACTCCAGTGCTGGTGCTCTATTCATTGGGCCACCTAGCTGCCCTTAAATGCCTTTCTTTAAAAAAATCTAGCCCTAATGGCTAAGCCAGATTAACATAGACAGTCTTTTAAGTGTAGGTTATCTATAGATTTAATGAACAGATAAATTGAGAAGACTACAGATAATTTAGAATTAGACATAATAAAATAATTATAGGATTACTCTTTTTAAAAGCTAAATTCTCTTTTCTAGATCTTGGCAGAAAAAGGGGATTAACAAGAGTCTAATAGTTGTAAAGCATTTTGCAATCCTTAAAGTGCTATTTCTTGTACTGTTATTAATATATTTACCTGTCTGTTAAAAGTCTTTGAGAATATGCTATATGAAGTACTGGTTAAAAGGAATGAGGCTGGGGGCGGCTAGGTGGCGCAGTGAATAGAGCGCTGGCCCTGGAATCAGAAGGACCTGAGTTCGGAGCCGGCCTCCGACACTTAATCCGCACAAACAAAAAAACCTAGCCTTGTAACCTTGGGCAAGTTACTTAACCCCAATTGCCCGAAAGGGGCGGCTAGGTGGCGCACTGAGTAAGAGTGCTGGCCTCGGAGTTTGGATGACCCGAGATCAGATCCGGCCTCAGAAAATGAGCACCCACGCATAAATCAAATGACTAGCCGTGTAACCTTGAGCAAGTTACTTAACCCCAATTGCTTAAAAAAAAAAAAAAAAGGAGTGAGGCTGTGTAGTCTTAGAAAGAGAAGTTTTCAAGAAATAGAGATGGGGGAAAGGAGATGGGGGAAAGATAAAAGCAACAGGTTCTAAAGGCAAGATGTGTAGTTTGAATGCTAGCTAAATATCCTGAGAATTATAATCCAGTGCCTTGAATTGTAGTGTCTTCTTGGCCTGGAAGAGATAGAACAAATAACATGCAAATTGGGATGGAACTGTTTGGGGATATAGAACTCACATGGGACAGTTTGGAGAATGGAAAAAAAGAAGCAACTGGGAGTAGTAACGGGTCAGTAGCTAAGCAGTTGTAAAAGTTATAGTAGTTGTAGAAGCTCTAGTAGCTGAACCATTCCCTTCTGCAGCCAGGGAAATGAGAAAATGAGATTGCTATGCCAGTTGGAACTATGGCCTAAGAGTAGAGGCTGGTGGCAGCCCATATTCCACATTCTCATTTCATGACATGGGAAATTGGTTGTGTTTGTTAGGAGGTGCCTTTTCCTTTTATAAATATGGTAAGTAAATGTGCAAGATTTATTTCTTCAACTCTGTCCACTTCTGCTTTTTTACTTTGTTATGCACTTAAAGAAGTTCTTATTTTGTTTTTCTTCACATAAAAAAATTTCTGTTGTCAACCGATAAATGTGCATTTCCTTGTGTGTATTTTAATTGCGGTCAGAGAATGCAAACAGGGTTGAAGCTCTGGCTGTTTGGTGTAATAAAATGTAATGTAACTGACTAAGAAGTTTCCTTCCTGGCTCAGGTATGAAATACTAGTCTTGGTCAATGGTGATTTCTAATTAGAGAACTGGCAAACGATGATGTTTTATACTATACCAAAAAACCTCTAAAATGTCCTCAAAAAAAAAAAAGCAGAGAAAGGACTCCAAGCGGATCTGGGGCTATTCTTTTGGAATGTAAATCAGCCTATTGGTGTTGACTGATTGTGTCTCCTGAAATCTCTAACCCCAACTCTAGCAAGAGAGAAGTCAGAGGAAGGGAAGCCCCGGGGTGGCCACTCATCCAAAACTTCTACCTCTTATCCAAATAGGGATGGGAATCGGATGAGAGGGTGGTGACCAAAAGAGAGGACCCCTCTCTGTTCTTACTAGGTAGAGGTAGAAGTGGTCTGTGAATAGTCAGTCCCTTCTACTTACAGATAGCAGTGTTAAGAGTGAAGTACTACTAGTCAACCAGCTGTCCTCCT
Source organism: Gymnobelideus leadbeateri (assembly GCA_011680675.1). Taxonomy (NCBI): domain Eukaryota; kingdom Metazoa; phylum Chordata; class Mammalia; order Diprotodontia; family Petauridae; genus Gymnobelideus; species Gymnobelideus leadbeateri. The sequence continues at coordinate 29,360 of WOXC01000898.1, forward strand.
AGAGGTTATGCAAATGTTTGAATGACTGTCTTATGAAAGAGAAATTAAATTTATTCTCATTTATGCTTGACCCAAAAGGGCAGAACTAAGAGCAATGCATGATGGTGGACCAATGAATGTTCTATAATAGTGTATGGAGTAAAGTCTGATAACTTCATTTCTTTTGTATTTGCTTTGATCTCCCTTTTTTGTGAGTTTTTCTCTATTCCTTTTTAAAATTGCATTTGTTTATTGTTTATTAGTTTTAATGAATTTCAAATAAAACTATATTGGGTTTCTTTAACGTTACAGTTGTTCCTGTAGTCTCTATTTTAATAATTCTAGTCCAAATCTTAATAATCCCATTCTTCAGTTTTCTTTGATCATTTGCCTTATTCCTTTTTTTTTCCCTAAAGCTCAAGGTTATATGGCCAGTCATTATTTGTGTGTGGGTGCTCATTTTCTGAGGCTGGATTTGATCTCGGGTCATCCCAACTCCGAGGCTGGTGCTCTTACTCACTGCGCCACCTAGCCACCCCCCTTCTTCCTTTTCTAATTTATTTAAATTGTAAGCTCAGTTCTTCAAGATTCTTTTTTTTTGTTCTGGTTAATAAATGCATTCTATACCATAACTTTGCCTCTTAGGATGCATTACCTGCATTTTATAGAGCTTGACATGTAGTATTTGCACTGATATTTTGAGATAATTTGCTATTATTTTGAATAATTTATCCTTTAATAGATATTGTTTATTTTAAAATCATTTTGAATATGTGCATCTTCATCATATTATTTTTGCTTAATTCTAGTTTTCTTTAATTATGGTCTATATATATATTATATATGTGTATACATACATATAAATTATATGCAATTTCTTCTCTTCTAAATTTTCCCAGAAATTCTAAGACTAATCATGAGCCTTCCACCTTTACTTAGGAAAAAATATGCATTGATTATTGTTGCTACTAATTTTTCTCTGAGTCCTATTTTTATCTCATTTGTTTAAAAGTCTGTTCATATTTCTAACTTCTTATTTATATTTCTTGATGTATCATATTCTATCAGAATATGCATTATAAAAAGATCAAGAACAATCATATATTTTATATATACATATATTGCATTATATAATATAATACATGTATACTGTGCAAGTATGATATAGTATGTGCAATGTGTATATAACATATAGTGAGTGAATACGTATATGTATATACATACATATATACATACGCATATATTTTATGTATACATATATACATGTATATGCCCGATAAAAGTTACAGATTTTATATAAACAGATTCATTGGGAGGGAGAGAGGGAAGGGGAGAGACGGAAAGAGAGACAAAGAGAGAGAGAAACATAAGAGAGAGAGAGAGGAAGATCATTTGGGACATGTGAATAGAGACATCCTTGGAGCCAGGAAGACCTGAGTTCAAGTCTTACCTCTGGTCTCAGAGTCTCACTTCTGGTCAAGTCATTTAACTTTCCAAGGTTCTAGATAACTACTTAAGACTAAAAGGTGCATAGAAGTTTCCAAACTACATTGGTAGAGGTGGTTTTCTCATCCAAGAGTTTCTTATAACAAAGAAATCACAGTTCAAGTAATTGTCCCTATCACTTAGTCACTCAGTGAATAAACATTTATTAAAGGCCTACTATATGCCAGCCAATGTGCTAAACACTGGGATAAAAAAAAAGCCAAAAATAGTCCTTGCCCTCAAGGAGCTCACAGTCTTATGAGAAAAGACTACACATGAAAAAGAAGCTAAAAAGCAGTGGGACATGGAAATAGAACACATGTAGGGGCATGGTGAAGTCCATTAGTGTAGCCACATGGGAAATTTTGATATGGCTCCAAAACAGAGGGATAGAGGAGCCCCAGGGAGTTCTGATGAGGAATGAATTTCAGATTTGATGTTATCTTGCAAGATCATGTTTTAATAGTGGAGTATTGAAATCATAGGAACATAGATTTAGAGATCTGAGGGAACTTAGAGGCCACTGAATCCAACCCTCTCATTTTATAGAAGATAAAAGGGAGGTTTACAGAACTTAAGCAGCTTTTCCCAGTGTCACACAGCTAGTTGACACCTTCACTGGTTACCTTGCACTAGCCACTCTCTCCCTTTTCTCCATTGTTATCCCTTGGTTAACTAACTCAATTCCATACTGCCTTCCTCTCTTGAATTCCTAGTCCCTTTTTCATATTGCCAGTTATACCTCACTAAACCTCAGCCTTGGATTAATCTTACAATTCACCACTTTTGTTCTGATACATGTGCTGCTGAACAAAGGTGGTGTAAATCACCCAAATGTTTTGAGTCCACTACAAATTTATGTTATACAACTTAACCTGGGCCCTTATTGCTGAAAAGCAATTTTTCTACAACTCCCTTTTCAACTCCCTAACCCATTCTCCAGAGTGGCTTTTCCAAACCTTTCACCCCTCCTCAAATGTTCAGTGGCTCCCCTTCTCTCCACCCTCTCAGCTTAGAATCTTGACTAATATTTTACTGAAAAAATTGAAGCCATTCACCATGATTTCACTCTTCTCTCGTCTTTCTCATCTTTTATCATTCAGATGCCTTCTGCCACTACCTCATTCCTTCCTGTCTCATATGCAGAAGTGGCCTTACTCCTCACCAAGGCAAACCCTTCTACCTGCACAAATAAACTAATCCCATCCTATCTTCCTCATCAATCAACAGATTGCCCTCTTTGTTATCCTTACTCTATCTACTTAGCTTCAATCTCTCCCTGACTACTGCCCACAAACCTGTCCATCTTGCCCCAGTCCTCAAAAACCTCACTTAACCCTTCCATCCTTGCTACCATCCTATAGTAATTTTGCCTTTTGTGTCTAAACTCCTTGAGAAGATTGTTTTACAATTGGTGCTTTCATTTCCTCTCCTTTCACCCTCTTCTTAATTCTGCTCTTGACCTCATAATTCCACCAATGCTGCTTTCCTTAAAATTACAAATGATCTCTTAATTTCCAAATCCAATGCCCTTTTTCTTTTCCTTTTAATTTCTAGAATAAAACAAGTATTTCCATAACATAGTATAATAAAAAAGATGATTGCACATGAAACTACAAATCTGCTATGAACAACTTGCTACTTCTTTCAAATATATAACAAAATTATCATGTAAATTTCTTTTTCCTCCCTCTTTTCCTTTCTTCCTCCTTCTTCCCCCAGAAATGGCTACCATTAGATGTGCACACACGCACACATGCATACGCACATGCCCACAGGCACATAAAATTGTTCTCTGCATACCTCTACTTACCAGTTCTTTCATTAAAAAACAACGATAATGTTTTAAAAAGCTCTTTAAAATTTTTGCTTTATCTCTTCTAGGAATTCTAGTTGAGTTTGTGGTCAAGCTGTGTTTTTCTCTAAGGTACTGCTTGTAGATTTTCTGGAATAATTTTCTTCTTCTACATTTGTGTCTTGAATGGCCCTGCCACCATAATATAGCTTGTTTTGGTAGGGTTCTTTTTTATTTGTCCATTTTTTCAGTCTACTTCCTTGGATTTGATGTTAGGGTTGGGCTCTGTCACACTTTTGGAGAGAAGATCTGGGTTGTTCCTGTTTCTACTTGTTTATGGTATTGAGCATTATGTTATATCAAGATCTCAAGGCTAGGGTAGGAATTTGTAGCGCTTCCAAAGGGTTCTGATGCAGGGCAAAGACAGATTGCTGCTTTATTAGTCTGAGATCTACAAATTCTTAATCTGGGTTTAGGCCTGTGCAACAATAGACTGTTGCTAAACTCTGCCCATCAACCAGCTAGAAAGCTCTATTGATTCAGTGTGGTAGAATTGTAGACTCCTCTTTGGTCTGGTTTCCTGCCTTTGTTATTCTAAGGCTAGGCTAGTGCTGGAAGTAAGACTCTTCTCTCAGCTTGGGGTCTGAGTCATACCACTGCTGCTGCTGGCTTCAGAACTTCCTCTTTATTAATAGATCACCCAGGACCTCCCTATCTTGGAAAGGCAATGCCATCACTGTGCTGTGAGCTGATCCCTTCTCACTCTGCCCTAGGTCTGTGATACAGAATTGGGTAGTGGGTGTCAAAGCTGTCGGTTGGCACTTGTCCTTATTACAGAACCCTGGTTTGAGTCTGAGGGTGCCCTAATAGGGGTCTGGGACCTTCCACTGTGCTGGTGTGCAACTTCTCCCTGGGCAGTGGAATGTTTTGTGTTCCCATGTTCACCTGGGTTGGACAAAGGATTCACTACTTTTTCTGACTTTCTTCATCAGGATTCAGTCTGGTCCAGTTTGTAGATGTGTTTGGAGGTGTTATAATGGGAGCTCAGTTGCATTCCTTCCTTCCACTCTGCCATCTTGGTTGCCATACAAATGGTAAAACCAATTATATTATTATATGTAACCAGGTCCGGTAATGCCATTTTACATTCAGAAGAACAAAGCAATTATGGCACCATTTGTAGTAACTTTCTCCTATGTCTTAATAGTTCATAGACTCCTAGTTTAGAGTTGGGAGGGATCTTTGAAGTTCTCCCATCCAATTCTTTGCAGATGAGGAAAATGAGGTCCAGAATGGTGAAATGAATTGTCTAAACTCACATAGGTAGTGAAGTGTAAGAACCAGGAGTGAAACCAAGTCCTCTGACAACAAATCTAGCGTTCTTTCTTGGAACCATACTGCATCTAGTAATAGGTATATTTGGTCATCAATATGATAAGATGGTATTAATGACTAAGAGTTGATACCATTTTCCTGACTGCTGAAAGGAGGTTTTCAAGCATAATCTGAAGCAACCTGGGGAACTGAATCTTTTAATTAGGATTTCTTAGGTGAGGAAACCTAGGTCCAAGGGAAGCCCATACAAGGTGGGCACTTGTGTGGTCTTTTACTTAAAAAATATATTGAAGGGCCTCTAGGTGACACAGTGAATAGAGTACTGGTCCTGGAGTCAGGAGGACCTGAGTTCAAATCTGACTTTAGACACTTAACACTTACTAGCCATGTGACCTTGGGCAAGTCATTTAACCCCAATTGCCCTGCCTTCCCCCCTCCAAAAAGCAAGAAAAAAAAAAACAAACTAGATTGAAATTATTCAAAGTTCAGTTGTTAAAGTTCACAATTAATTCTATAAAGATGGGAATTTATATCATACTACTAAACTAAAATAAAATAATTAGATAAGTCAAATCCATAAAGGAAATGAATGTTACAAATGAAGATTCATATAACTTAGTGAATATTTTAAAGATATTAGAAATAGAACTAAAGTTCTTTTATAAAAGATGAATCACAATGAATCAAATAATTAATTCTCATTTGCTAAGATATGAGAGAGAGAAAGAGTTAATGTCATTTGGGCTCCATGTTCCTTTCACACCCACACCTTTCTAAGTGGAGGCTGATTAAATTCTTTATTGGACACCTTGTGACACTCAGAAGAAAAGGCATTTTCCTTTTTCAGAGCTGCATGGTAGCATCCCTGCTGAATCAGAGAATCACCACAGCTATTGCTAATAATACCTCAATAATATAACACTTTACAGTTCACAGGCTCACAGAATCTCAAAGCTGGAAGGGATATGAATGGACATCCAGTACAAACCACGCCTGAATGTGAATCCTTCTTTATATTAAATGGTCATCCAGCTTCTCCTTGAAAGCTCCCAGGGAGCAAGAACTCACTGCTTCCAAAGTCAGCCCATTCTGGGGATAGCTATCATTATTAGGGATTATTTCATTCAATTTCTCTCTGTTGCTCCTATTTCTGCCCTCTATGGCCAAACAGAGCAAATCTAATCTTTTTTTTTAATGTACTAGTCTTTCAAATACTTAATGGCAGCTACAATATCCACCCCATTTCTTTACCCTATGATTGGTTGGTTGGTTGTTGTTTTTTGTTCTTGAAGAGGACCAAAATGACATCACTATGCTAAAGTCAAGTTTCAGTGAAGGAACAATGCATTCAAACAGCATGGTCAGCCCATCGGAGTTGTGCTCTCTGAAGCAGAGTTTGAATGAATCAAAGTTTAGTTTGAGAAAGGATTTCATTGTATGGTTTCTTATCCTGCGACGTAATCTTCAGAATCTTCCTGAAACAATTCAAATGGAAGTGATTCAGTTTCTTGGCATGGCAGTAGTAGACTGTCCAGATTTCATAGGCATACAACAATGAGGTCAGTGCAGTGGCTCTGTAGACCTTCAGTTTCATAGTCAATCTAATACCTCTTCTCTCCCATACTTTCCTTTTGGAGCCTCCCAAATTCTGAGCTAACTCTGGCAATGTGTGTGTCAATTGCATTATTAATGTGTGCATCCTTGGAAAGTACACTGACAAGGTAAGTGAAATAATCCACAGCATTAAAAACTTCTCCATTTGCTGTAACCTATGGTTCCTTGTATGGAAGATGTGGTGGTGGCTGATAGAGCTCCATTTTCTATCCTCCAGGCTAAACATAACTAATTACTTCAAGTTATCCTCATATGAAAGTTTACACTTTACTTTCTCATGATCTCATTTGATATTCAGAATAACTCAATGGTGGGTAAGAGTGTTATCTTGCTTTATTATAGGTAAACCAATATGTCATGTACTTACCCAAGGTCATACATATTGTAATGATATGAGTAGATGTGGGAGTAGAATGCAGGTCCTCTCACCCTCACCTTCCGTTCTCTTTCTATTTGACATGTATGGCCACACTTTTTAAGCTATTCAACCACATTTATCATTGAGGTGACATAGAAGCACGTCCCCTAGCATGTAAGGATGTTAAAGAGAGCACATGGGTAAAAGGCTGGGCAATCTGGTTCCGTCAAAATATCTACAGGAATACTTGTATACTTTCCCACTTTGGGAGATGAAAAAATCAGGCTCCAAAGGTGCTAATAAAATTGTATAGTAGGATTATTTCCTCTACAAGGTAGAAAGAAAATCATGTATCAAATTATATGTCTTTCCTTTAAGTCTAGTTTTATCCTCCTTCCTTGTTCTGTATGAATCATGTTCTATATCAAGACCATGTTCTAGTTTTCATTCTCTCTTCTCATTTGATTTTACTTTCTTCAGTAAGTGTTTTACTGCTAGTTATAATGACTCTTAATTGTCTCCCCCCTCCTCCAATTCCATCGTAAAAGTAGTTTCTAAAGCTTTCAGAGTGACTTTCTTTTATTCTTTTGCCATTCAATAAGTATTTGTTTAATTCCTACTAGGTTCATAATGTTGTGCAATATGGGGAGAATAGAAGGAAAAAAAAAAACATTTAAGACATAGTCCTTACTCTTCAGGGGCACACTTTCCAGTTGAGGGTACATGACACAGATATAGGTGAAAAACAGTTAAAGAATAATTAAACATTCATCCAATCACTCTTTTTAAATAATAAATATGAATTGTTAATTCACATCCACACAAACACACATGTATACCACTTTCTGTCTCTGTCTTTGTCGCTCTTTTATTTCTGTCCCTGGGTCTTTGTGTTTGTCTGTCTGTCTGTCTGTCTGTCTGTCTCTCTCTCTACCTCCCCCCTAGGAGTAAGACTTTGTTCTAGCTACTAAGTAGATTGGCTGGAAACCCCATAGTGTCATCAAAGGGAACAGAAGTATAAATGAAATTTCAAATAGGCAGACTCTGAAATAACAACATTCCACTTTCCATTTCCAACTGTGAAACAAGTTATGTATTGGACTGAGCATATCACATAAATCTATACCTCCCCATATTGATTTCCCAGTACAGGTCATACAGTCTCATTGCCTTAAACATAAACTTTATATTCCTACTACCTCTGCTTTAAACTCTCACTCCTGTTCTAATTAGTCCTATTCTTCCCCATTTCTCTCCAACCTGGTTTTTCAATCTCCTAATCTATTCAATGGCTCCCTTTGCAACCCCTAAACTCCCTTATATCCTAGATCTTTTCAATGCACACTGTCCACCAAACCTTTTTGACTAAAACTTTGCTACTTTCAGAATAACTGAAGACCTCGAGGACAAACAAGAATCAAATGAAGTTCAGATTGTTCTTAGGGAGCCTTTTGGTTTGGGAAAATGGCAGACTATATTGGTTTAAGTGACCGGGTCTTTCTATTTATGGCTTTCTAGAGAATGTGTCTCTCCTACCTCAACTGCATGTCAAACTTTTGAACTGACTTTCCAACTTCTTGATGGGGTCTCTCCTTCTGAATATCTTTATCCTTATATGCCACAGCCAATGAAGGAGAAGAAAGAGAAATCTCTCTCCTACTCCCACCCTCATAGTTGGCCCCTGATTTATATTCACTTCAACTGCTGGATTTGGCTAATTAAAGCCTGTAAGAGTATATCACCAAGACAAAAGAAACTCTAAAGGAAAGAAGGAAAGTATCAAGACACAAAGACAAAGGGAAAAAACCGCGTGGATAAAGATGACTTCACCAAACTTAATTTTGAAAAGTGTACAGAGAAGAGGGAAACAATGGCAGAAAACAAAGAATGAGTTCAAATGAATGGTATGATCCTATAAGAATAGTTCTTGGGCTCCTAAAGCTTAGGAAGGAAGGACACACGAATTTATTAGGCACCTACTACATGCCAGAAATGAAGCTTTTACAAATATTATCTCATTTGATCTTTACAGCAATCCTGGGAAGTCGGCCCTATAGGAACCCGAGGCTGACTGAAGTTAATTGTCTTGCCCAGAGTCACACAGCTAGTAAATGTCCAAAGTTAGATTTCAACTCATTTCTTCCAGAGTCCAGATTCAGTACTCAATCTATTGTGCCACCAAGTTTCCGTGCTTCTTAGAATGAGTAAAAGCTAGTGAGAAAAAGTAAAGATAAAAAAAATGAGGAGACAAGTATAATTTTAGCTTTACTGTAGAAAATACAAAAAATAAAAGAAACATTGACTACTATATAGGTGAACAGGAAGATAATCACTGAATAAAAGAATTGAAGAATCAGAGGAATTCAGAAAGACCATAGTGACCACACCTGCTAAAGTATTTGCTCCACTAACAGGTATCCTTAACCTAGGATCCATTGATAGATTCCAAAGACAATCTGTGAATATGGATGGGAAAAGTCTCCCTGTAACATCTAACTTAAATTTAGCATTTTTTTACTTGTTTGAAAAATATTTTTTTAATTTTTAAAAATTCATTTATATTTTTAATTTACAGAATAAAACACGCATTTCCATAACATAGAATAATAAAAAAGATGATTGCACATGAAACTGCAAATGTACAACTTTGCATTCCCTTCAAATATACAACAAAATTATAATGTACATTTTTTTTCATTTTTTTCTCCCTTCTCCCCCAGAGATGGCTACCATTAGACACAAATAGGGTGTATGTGTGTGTGAGACACACATAAATACATACATATATAAAATATGAATGAGAAAAATTATTCTATACATGCTTCTACTTAATTCTTTTTCTGGATGTTGATGGCATCTTTCTTCATATATCCTGTATTGTTAATTTTGTTATTTATAATGGACAAAATAGCTTATTCACTCAAATTCATTCTTAAAACAATATTGCTATTATTGTATACAATGTTCTATTCATTTTACTCTTCCTCATTTCATGCCAGTCTTTCCATTAAAAAAAAAGTCATTGAGCTTACTATTACTTAAAATACAGCAGGATTCCCTCATTCCATTATGACTGCACCCATACCACCTGAACATGCCTGATCTCATCTACTCTTGGAAGTCAAGCAGGCTTGGTTATTACTTGAATAGGAGAAAACATTATTCTGAAAAGAGGTCCATAGGCTATACCAGACTGCCAAAAGGGCCTAGTATGCAAAAGAAGTTTTAGAATCCCTGCTCTATAATCTATCAGACATGTGGTTATTCAGCTTCTGTTTGGAACTCTTGAAAGGGGGGAACTAATTAATGTTATGAGCTAACATTTCTATAACCTTTAAGAAAAACCATATTATTGACTACATTGAACTTGTTGTTCATTAAAACCTCCAAGTTTTAGAAAAACGTATCCATCATGTTTATTTTTTCTCATGTTTTATATAGGTGAAGTTGACCCCTATATAAGACTTCCCATTTATTCCTGTTAAATTTCATGTTATTAGATTCAATGATCTAGACTGTCAAGATATTTTACCATTCTGTTATTCATTGTATTACCTATCCTTTGCACATCATATACAAATGTGAATAGAATGCTATGTGTTCCTTTATCCTAGTCATTAATAAAAATATTTCATAAAACAGGGCCAAGCATAGATCTCTGGGACACCTTTTTCCCAGCATGATCTTGACTACTCTATAGATCTGATTGTTCAGTGAGTGGTAAATCTCCCACTGTAACCCATATATGTCTGTCTTTTCCACCAGAGCCTGAGAGGCTTATATGGCGTGTTTTCTTTCTTTGATATACATGTTTAGCAAATTTGCCCTAAAACAAAAAAATGGTCTTACTGTGACCTGTTATCCATGAAGTTATGTTGATTCTTTGTAGTCAAAGTTTCCTTTTCTGGAAGTTCACTAAAAATCCCATTGAGTAAAAAGTTACAGAATTTTGCCAGAAATTAATGTCAAAATCATTTGAACATGGTTTCAGTCTCCATTCTCCATCTAAAAAATAGGAAAATACGTTGAAGTAAAGAATGGTTCTCCAGGAGTGGAGGATTCAGAGGAAAATCTAGACAATGTAAAAACAAAAGACCAAAATCTTTTAAAATGGAACAATTGTTACCTTTCACAATCCTGTGATGCCCTTTACTCTCTTTCACAATCTTTAAAATATTACTAATCATAGCAATCACAACTGATCTTTCTTTCAGACCCCAATGGCATAGTCCATTTCATCCAGATGAATTCATCAAAGTCATCTAGGTACTACCCTCTTCCTGCCTCCTTACTTATTGTAACTATCAGCTCCCTTTCATCCATTTTGACTTGGCCTTTCCAGTGAAAAGTTCATTCTCTTTGGCAGACAAAGAGAAGCAAAACAAAATTGAGCAGCTCTGCTTTATCTTTGGTCTGCATCTGCCCCATACTAAGTAGTGGTACTATGCCTTCTTTGACCCAATTCAACTCAAGAAACATTTATTAAGCACCTACTATATACCAGGTATTTTTCTTCTGTTCATTACAGTTAAAGCCATTTCATTTTCTTTAGATTTCCTCATCAGCCTCAGATTCATTTTGAACATTAGCACTTCTGAGACAATTCTTTCACCTTGCTAGGCCAGACTACTGTATTTATTAATGAGGATAAATCTGCATTATACAAGTGGAGTGTGGGTAGGTGTGATAACAATGGAGAATTTCAGCCAGAGTTGAAATTAGTTATTTTTCACCTGGGGCAAAAACTACTTAGTCTCTCTGTGTGTAGAGGCATTGCAGAGCACAGGACAGGCTGATGGTGGGTACAGTCCCACCTAGCAGAGACATAGCATTTCTGCAGAGCACAAAACTAGTTCGGTTCCACTCCCTGTTTCTGCCAGTTGGGAAGAGAGGTGGTCATCAGGAGTTGGGGTAAGGGTAGCCCAGGGTCTGATGTGGGAGTAATGTGTTCTGGGCTGGTGGAGGACTGCAAAGTCAGGTACAATGCTGCTTCAGGCTGGCAGCTCCCCACCCACCCACAGGTTCTATCCCTAGAGCAGTGTCCTATGGGAGAAGTAGGTATAAATACTCTGGTTTAATTGTCATTGCTAGGTCATGATCAGTCGAAAGTACTACATAGAAAGCAATAAAGCAAATGCAAACTTAGGATGCAGGCTTTAAGAGAGATATTTTTTTGTTGTCTTTCATTGTTTCAGTCATGTCAGTCTCTTCTTTACTCCATTTGGGGTTTTCTTGGCAAAGATACTGATATCGTTTGCTGTTTCCTTCTCTAGCTTATTTTACAGATGAGTAACAAGGTTAAGTGACTTTGCCATGGTCATACAACTATTAAGTGTCTGGGAGCAAATTTGAACCCAGGTCTTCCTGACTCCAGGTCTGGTACTGGTACTCTATCCACTGTGCTATCTTGTTACTCTAAGAGAGATATAATGGTCTGAGTGAAGACAATTGTTTCTTTGTATTCTGCATTGTTTCAGAACAGCAGGACCATGTCAGATTAAGAGTTAGAGGGATTTCAGAGCCCAACTAGTTCAATGCCTTTGCCTTAGAAGAAACTAAAGCCTAGAGAGATTGTATCCATGGTCACACAGCTAGAAACTGGTAGAATCAGAATTTGAATTAAGTCCCTCTGACTACAAATCCTGCACACTTTCTGTATTCTCTTCTGGGTATCACATTTCAGGATTGTGTTGGCAAGCTGGAGAGCATTCAGAGAAAGATAATCAAGAAAGGAGGCAAAAAATATATTCTCGGGGCAGTTAGGTGGCGCAGTGAGTAGAGCATCGGCCCTGGAGTCAGAAGGACCTGAGTTCGGATCCGGCCTCAGACACTTAAAGCACACAAACAAAAAAACCTAGCCGTGTGACCTTGGGCAAGTTACTTAACCCCAATTGCCCTCCAAAAAACAAAACAAAACAAACAACCAAAAAATATATTCTCTCTTTCTCTCTCTGGAGAGAGGGGAGATATGTTTAGCCTAGAGCAGTAGTTTTCAAACTTTTTGGTCTTAGGACTTCTCTAATTTAAACATTATTGAGGACTTCCCCCAAAAGCTTTTGTTTATGTGGGCTACATCTATTTATTGTTATCATATTAGAAAATAAAAAATAAAAAAAACATTTTAGCATTACTATGAAAATAATGTTTATCTTGAGGATCCCCTGAAAGGGTCTTGGGGATCTAGGGGTTCTGGGACCACATGTTGAGACACACTGGTCTTAGAAAAAGAATATTTGGAAGGAGCAAATTAGTTGTCTTCAACAACCAGAAGGGTTTTCATATGGAAAATGGGTTAATTTTACTCTCTTTGGCTCCAGATGTATGAACTAGCATTAGTGGCAGAAAGTTGAAGAATAGTCCATTTATCCTTAGTAAGTACCTTAATAAATTCTTGTTGGACATGGGATTACTAAACTCTTTTTCTGAATGGTTAGATGACAACCCTGATATGTGACTCAGTATGAGTTATGTTCCAGTATTCACCAATGCTGGGGATTATTCAGGAATTGATTGAAGTCAGCCTCATTATGGCCTGCTTTTTGGGCCAGAGTGATCATTGGGGCATTCCAAACCTGACTAAAATAATGTGGAATTGGGCCACATATAAGTATTTTTTAGGAATTCAAGTATATTTTTAACATCTCAATATGGGTCAAGATTTCCTTGCTTCAGGAGGTGAAAGAGACCACAATAAACTCTCCTGTATTTTATTTTTTTTCCTAAGATTTTATTTTTTTTTACTTTCATTAAACAAATGCTTTATTAACTTCTGGTTTACATCATTCATTTCCACGAGATTTTGAGTTAAAATTTTCCCCCTGTTTTTCCCTAACCACCACCCCAGAATAGCAGTCCCACTAGATATCCCCTCATCCAATCTGCTCTCTCCCATATCTTCTCCCATACCCCCATCAACTTTGCCATTAGGGCAAGGTGAATCTCTGAGCCCCAATGCCTGGACATCTTATGAAACATTTAATTTTAAAACTTCGATTTTCATATCTATTCCCTTCCTCCCTTGTCACCCACTCCCTCTGAGAAAATAAGCAATTCAGTATGTGTTGTACATGTATAGCTATGCAAAACATTATCCTAGTAGATATATTGTAAAAGACTGCTTATGTTTCCCTCCTACCCATCTCACCTCCCACCTGGTCCATTCCCTACTTTGATCCCGTCCCTCTTTGAAAGTGGGTATTTCCAACCCCCCATCCCCCTAGAATGCTCTCCCCTCCATTATCCCCCCTGGCATCCCCCTTTCACCTACTTTCCTGCAGGGTGAGATACCCCATTTAGTATGTATGTGATTCTCTCCTTGAGCCAACTTCCATGAGAATGTGGTTTTGCCTTTTTGCCTTCCTATTCTTCCCCTCCCTTGCAGCCTCTTCCCCTTGCTTCTTCCACATGAGATAGTTTACCCTACCCTGTCTCTCCCCATCTCCTCTTGCCACTTTCCTCTCTCACCTCTTGACTTCACCCCTTAAGAATCATCCCTTCCCATCAAATTCAACCTGTGCCCTCTATCCATGTATACCTGTAAACATATGCCCATATACCCTTATTCAATTATTTTCATAATGTGAAAGGTTTCATCAGACACAGTTATTGTTTTTCCATATAGGAATATAAATAGTTCAACTTTGATAAGTTCCTTTTGATTTCTTTTCCTTGATTACCTTCTCAAGCATCTCTTGCTTCTTGTGTCTGAATGTCAAATTTTCTCTTCAACTCTGGTTTTTTCTTCAAGAATGCTTGAAAGTCCTCTATTCCACTGAATGACCATATTTTCCCCTGAAACAAGATACTCAGTTTTGCTGGGTAGGTGACCCTTGGCTTCAATCCCAGCTCTTTTGCCCTCTGGAATATCATATTCCATGCCCTTCGATCCCTCAGTGTAGAAGCTGCCAGGTCCTGTGCTACTCTGATTGTGTTTCCACAGTATTGAAATTGTTCCTTCCTGGCTCCTTGTAGTATTTTCTCCTTGATCTGGGAATTCTGGAACCTGGCTATAATATTCCTAGGACTTTTCTTTTTGGGATCTTTTTTCAGGAGGTGATTGGTGAATTCTTTCAATCTCTATTTCCGCCTCTGGGTCTAACATATCAGGACAAATTTCCTTGAAAATTTCTTGAAGGATTATTTCTAGGTTTTTTCTTTGATCATGGCTTTCAGGTAGTCCAATAATTTTTAAATTATCTCTCCTGGATCTATTTTCCAGGTCAGTGTTTTTTCCCATGAGATATTTCACATTGCCTTCTATTCTTTCATTTGTTTCAATCTTTTTAACAGCATCTTGATTAATCATAAAGTCACTAGCTTCCATTTGCTCCAGTCTAACTCTGAGGGAATGAATCTCCTCATTGAGCTTTTGAGATTCTTTTTCCATTTGGCAAATTTGTCTTTTTAAGGCATTCTTCTCCTCATTGCCTTTCTGAGCCTCTTTTGCCATTTTAATTAGTCTATTTTTTAAGGTGTTATTTTCCTCAGTCAGGCTGTTGACTGTCATTTCATACTTTTCTTGCATCTTTATCATTTCTCTTCCCAATTTCCCCCCCCCCACTTCTCTTATATGCTTCTTAAGGTCCTCTATGGCCTGTAGCCAGCTTGTATTTTTATTTGGGGCTTTTGGTGCAGGAGTTCTGACCTCACAGTCCTCCTCCATGCTTACGTCCTCTTTGCCCCTAAAATAGGAGTCCAATGTTGAATTTTTCAGTTTATTTTGTTTCTTTTGCCTAGGCATGTTGCCACTTAATTACTTGATTTTGGGGCTTGTTGCCACAGTAGGACTCTGCCACCAGACAGGGGAGCTTCCATCCCAAACATGGGGTCTTCACAATTTCCACCTGTTGGGTGGCCTCTGTAAAGCCTCCACCCACTCTGGCAAATTGGATATCCACCCCAAACTTCCCCCCCAGACCACAATCCAGATCCAGGCAGTTTAAAGCAAGAGTGATTAACCCCCAAAGTGATTGCTGGATCTCCCTAGAGTTCACAGACCAGGAGCTAGAGCCGACACTGACACTGCAAAATGGTCTCTGTGCCATTTTACTTCAGCAGCTTTTTGCCCCCAGGGGAGGAAGCCAATGCGTTCCCCAAATACTGGTCCCAAAGTCCATAGGGCACTAACCTCTCACTTTGTCCTAGGTATATCTGTGCTGATAATTCTGGAATCCCCACAGCTGCTGGTGTTCTGGGGTCCCTCCAGCTGGCTGCTGGCCCAGCTGCCCTAGGGCTAAAACTGGGGCTTATGAGGGCCTGGGCTTGGCTCCCAGAGTGCTGCACTGTCAGTTCCAAGCGAGCTGTGCTGCCTGCTCTCAGAGTGCTGTGCTCTCCACTCCCTGCAGGGCTGCTGGGCTGTCCTCAGTGGGAGGTTAGCTTCTCTGTGTAGTTCTGTGGTTGCTGGGGCTCCAGAAGTTGTTCAGAGTCCTCTTTTACATTGTTTGGAAGTTGTGTGGGGCAGAGCACCTTGGAAGTGCTGTTTCTACCTCCTGTATTTTAAGTGAAGATTTATTATAGCTTCTATTTATTCTGGTGGGGAAGCTTTTGAAGGACTTGGCCATGCCCATCCATGGTGTTTTAATCACAATAGGCACTGACATTGCTTATACTTACACTGGAGTTGCTTTTTACCGATTGTGGTTATAAATAAACTTACGGTAGAAGCTTATAGCTCTCCTATTTGCCTATCAGCAGCTAGTTATACAGTAAGGAAAATGAAGTAGATAAGGAGTCCATGTAGTTTATATTCTATTATGCTTACTGCTGAGTTGGCTGCCACTGAGTACCATTCTAGTCAAGTCAGAAACTACTCTTAGACTGGCCTTCCATTCCCTTTTGTACCTTTATTCCAGCATAGTGATGTCATTTTGGTCTTCTTCAAGACAAAGGACACTAACCAACCAACCAATTTGTCAGGAACAACATCCCTTCTTCATTTCTCTAAACCCATATCCATTGCTCTATGGCCTTTGTTGCACTGGGTTAATCTTAGGTTTTAATTATTCCCTCTAAGTCCCCACCTTATTTACAAAAGCTAATCATGGGAACAATACATTTTTCAAGGTATCTTTGCCTATTGGGAGCAATGGGGCTACCTCTGGTAACTGGCAGGTTGCTGAAATAGAATGCAGGGGAACTACTGTGCAAAGTATAAGCTATCGGCTTGTAGGGACCTTCAAAAGATATTTTCCCAGAAAGTCAAAGTTTTAAATCTGGGGAGTCATTCTTGAGGATCAATTAGTATATAAAACTATTATTTGGTGGGCGTGACTAATTCAGGAGGAGTTCATTTGGCAGTATCAAGAGCTATCATAAAAACATCTCCATAGACATTTCTGCCTCAACATGTCCAAATGACAATTTGTTATCTTTCTCTCTAAATTCATACCTACTCCTAATTTAATTTTTTCTGTCAAGTACACCATTATCCTTCCAGGTCACATAGATTCATAACTTCAAAGTCAATCTTAATTATTCTCTCTTTCATTCTTATATGTAATGAGTTTCCAAGTCTTGTTCATTCACAAAATATCTCACATCTTTCCCCTTGTCTCTACTCATAAGGACACCAGCCAATTTCATGCTATTATTGCCTCTTAGTCTTTTTTAAATGTGTGGCAGCTTTATTTTTTCTTTTCTTTCTAATCACATGTAAAACCATTTTTATTTTTTTTAATTTTTGAATTCCAAATTCTTTCCCTCCCTCTCCTGTCCCTTCTCTGAGATATTAACAATTTGAACAGATTATACATGTGCAGTCATGCAAAACATGTTTCCATATTAGCCATGTTGTGAAAGAATGCACAGATAAAAAGAATAACACAACAACCAAAGAAACAAAAAAGCAAAGAAATTAGGAAAGCAAAAAAATATATGCTCCAATCTGCATTCAGACTTTATCACTTCTTTCTCTGGAGGTAGATAACATTTTTTATCATAAGTCCTTCAGAATTGTTTTGTATCATTATATTGCTGAGAATTGCTAAGTCATTCACAGTGGATCATGATATAGTATTGCTATACTGTTATATAGTATAGTTTTATATATATATATATATATACATATACATATATATACAAGTATAACTTGCTGTTACTGTGCATAGTATTCTCCTGGCTTTACTCACTTCACTTTGCATCAATTTATGCAAGTCTTTCCAGGCTTTTCTGACAGCATCTTGTTCATTATTGCTTATAGCACAATAATATTCCATTACAGCCATGTACTACAACTTATCCATCCACTCCCCAATTGATGGACATTCCCAATTTTCAATCCTTTGCCACCCCAAAAAGAGCTGCTATAAATACTTTTGTATATAAATCCTTTTCCTATTTTAAGAAAAATCTATTTGGGATATAGACCTTGTGCTGGTAGTGCTGAGTCAAAGGTTATGCACTTTTTTATAGGCCTTTGGACATAGTTCCAAATTGTTCTCCAGAATGGTTGGATCAGTTTACAGTTCCACCAACAGTGCATTAGTGTACCAATTTTTCTTATGTGATAGCTTTCTAATTGGTCTTGCTGTCCCCAAAATCTCTCTTCTGCAATCTATACCCCATATAGCAGCTAAGTTGAGATACATGAAGCATGGTTCTGAGTATATCACTCCTCTGGTCAATAAGGTTCAGTGGTTCTTCTAGGATCTATCATAAAATCTTAGGCATTTAAAGCACTTCACAATCTGGCTCCTGTCTTTCTAGACATTCCCAAAAACTTACATCATTCATTCCATATTCAGCCAAACTAGTATTCAATTTCCTATTTCTGTGCCTTTGCATGGACCATCTTCCATTCCTTGAATGCTTTCCTGACTCACTTTCACTTCTTGGAATTTCCAACCTCTTTCAAATTTCAGCTGAAGTGCTCCTCCCTACAAAAGGCTTTTCCTGATTCCCTTAGATCATAGTATCTCCTCAATATGACTTCAGGCTGATTTCATCTTCATTTTATATTTATTTTTTCTATTCACATCTTGTTCTCCCCAGTGGAATGAAAGTTCCTTGGGAGTAGAAATTGTTTTGTTCCTGTCTTTGTATCCCCAGGATCCAGTACCTTTCCTGGCTATCATAGTTATTGCTTAATAAATATCCATCATATTAAACTGAATTGATTGAAGCTGTCTGGCAATAGGTAAGAAAACAATCTTTTCCTCAGTGTTTAGCAGCTAGATATACAGCAAGTAGAGCATTGGACCTGGAGTTAGAGAGTCCTGAATTCATACACAGTCTCAGATACTTATTAGCTGTGAGACCTTGGGTGAGTTCCTTAATCTCTCAGTTTCTTCATCTGTAAAATGGGAATAATGATAGTACCTACCTCCCAAGATTGTTTTGAGTATAAAATAATAGTTTTAAAGCCCCTTGACAACTTCAAAGTACTATATCACCAGTAGTTATCTCCATCATCATCATCATCATCATCATTTCCTAATATTGTACTGACTTCCTCATGTGAACATCTCCCAAAAAAATGGTTTTCCTGTTTATCTCAGCTTTTAGGTTTCTATACTTTGCCACCACACTGTTACTGACCTAGCCCAGTTTTGATTTGAAACTCGCTCTCTTTACAATTTGGACCTGAGCTGTTCTATTCCTATTCAGGGGTTGTGCTTCTCTTTCTTACTCCCCTATATATGTTAGCCACAGATCAGGCATGCTATCAACATATAATATTATCTCAGAATCCTTAGATTTCAGCATTGGAAAGATCTTTGGTAACCATTTAATGCAATCCAATCCAAAAGCGTGCACAGTGCAACAATTCCTTTTCAGGGGGCAGTAAGCCTTTGTTCTATGATTCACTGCCTCTGGGGGTGGCCCCTTCCCATCTCAGAAAACTTTATTGTTTGGAAGTTTATCCTAACATTAAGCCTAAATACCCACTGCTCCCAGTTTTGTTGTTTGGGGTCAATCAAAACAATCCTTCTTCCTCCAAACAGCCTTTCAAGTATCCAAAGACAGCTAAGAGATGTTTCTCTTGAGTCTTCTCTTCTCCAGGCTAAAAATCCCCAATTGCTACACCAAGTTGGTTAGACTAGAAACTCTTTGAGGACTGGAACTATATAAATATACATACACGTTGGGGCCCTTTAAGACTCTACCCAAACTCTGAGAACCCACGGAAAACTCACGAAAAGGACAGAGCAACTCAAGCAGGGTTGGAGGCACCTGAGAGTGTATTCTACTCCCGTGATTTTGGGGTATTGAGTATGCACTGCTAACAGGGGAGCACTCCCCTGCTATGAGAAGCCTGCTGCTGCTGAGGCATGTGGGAGAACAGAGTCGGGGGAGGAGAAAGGAGCTAAAAGGAGGGAGGCAAGGTGAAAGGAGGAGGAGGGAGAAAAGAGGGGATTGTGAACGAGAAAGAGATTAAACGGCAAGACATTACATCTTGGTGTCTGGACTCGTTTGTCTGTTTGGGAGGAGCAGGCTCCCCCAAGGGGTTCGTGGGGGCGAACCAGAGGTCGCAGTGGGGTGACTGGGAAAGGAACTCTCCGAGGGGTCGAGGTGGGGTGACCATAAGGGTCGTAGTAGGGTGACCAGAATCACAGAAGTTGATTGGAGTGCCGCTGAGGCGGCTGAAGAGGTGAGTTTAACGTCAGCCCTGAAAGGCAGGCCCAAACACATACATACATACATACATACATATACATGTATATTTACATTTATTGTAGCTGGCTAGGTAGTGTAATACATAGAATTTTGGATTTAGAATCAGGAGGATTTGAGTTCAAATTTTGATTTCCCATTGATAAGCCACATGGTTTGGGGCAAATCATTTAACCTCTTAAGCTCTTTTTCCTCACCTACAAAATTGAGATGATAATAGCACCCATAATATTGGATTATTGTACTGATCAGAAGCAATAGCCCATTAAAGCACTTTGCAAACCTGAAGCACCATATAAATGCTAGCTATTGTTTTTATCTTTATAGTCTTATGATATTTCCCTGATTCAACTTCTTTCTTCACACCCTCAAAATGGGAAAGTTTTACCTAAAAGAAGACAAAGGTATCCCCAGGGCCTGATTGATCTGCACTGGTACAGATTTGTTCCCTGACTCCCTTAGCCGAAGTTTGGGGGGATCAGGATAAACTGCTCCTGAGACTAGATTGACCCCAGCACCCCTGCTACAGTTTCCTGGTCATTAAGGGGCATAAAAATTCCCAGTAATGTGGAGTCTTGGTCTCTCAGAATTGGTGTGTAACACCATGGGAGTCACCTTGCCCTAATGATCTCTAGATCACATCATGAAGGGGTCCCATTCAGAGAAGCTAAGTACCACCATATTTTTGTTGCATATTCTCATTGTGTGAAGGCAAAGTAAAACTCCATTTGTAAATGTTCAGTGACTTGAGAATGCCTCATTTCATCCCAAAATGGAGCCTGGGCTGTGCTAGTACAATGGGTAGAGCACTGGGCTTGGAGGCAGAAAGTTCTTAGTTCAAATCCAGTCAGATACTTCCTTGGTGTGTGATCCTGGGCAAGTTACTTACCTTCTCTTTGCCTCAGTTTCCTCAAATGTAAAATGGGGATATAGCAGTACCTGTATTACAGGGTTGTTGTGAGGATCATATGAGATATTTACAAGATGCTTATCATAGTGCCTGGTACTTTGTAGAGGATGTGTAAACTGCTTAATCCTTCCCTCCCCTCTGTCACACATACAACACTTAACCACATGGTAGTTATATTGTTTAATTGAATTGAGTTGGTAGGAGCTGCTAGAGCTTATGCCCTGTCTACAAATCCTCAGAGAACCTAGGTTCTTGTCTATATGGCATGACATCAGTCAGAATAAATCTTTAGTTGTTCTATAGGGTAGGTCATTCTCCATCTTTTTTTCTGCCAGTGACAATTTTATGGAGGCATATAAATTTGAGGCCATGTCAAATCAGCAAAGCAAAATGACATAATTAAACAACATAGTTTTTTTTTATCAAGATATTAGGCCCAACTGTCATGGGCCCTAAAATCTTCCAAGGAGCTATTAAAGAGACATCAATTAAGAAGAGAAATGCAGAAAATGTCTGTAACCACATGAAATCAGACTATCTCTTACAGAGAACAGAGTTCAAGTGTTCCCAAAAATATGAAGTCTGAAAGAAGGTTTTCATTCCATAATTACATTTCAAAGCAGCAAATTCTTACTGCCTTCTAATGAAAATTTTAACAAGTGAGTATTGAAAATGTCAACATTTGCTTTTTGTTTCTAAATAGAGACGATCTATTACAAGTTATTTTCTTTCCCCTGAAGATGATCTTCAGAGATTATCTGGATTGTGGTTTTGCTGAATGTAGTTTTTTTTTAAGAATTTGGACTTCTTTTTTAACAGTAATTGTATATATTTAGAAACTATATTTATGACTCATGAAATGATTTCCTCACAACTATTTTGTGAGGAATATAACTATTTAAAAAGAACTGAACTTGTGATTTCCTTAGTATGGGAACTCCCAGTGATGAAGCATCTTCTACCTATTCTTATTGGCACTTGTTCTGCAATTTATAGTATTATAGAGCTGCCTAAGGACACTCAGTAGTAAATGAGTTTACCAGTGTCCCACAGTCATTATATGGAAGAGTTGGAATTTGAATACAGGTCTCCCTGACTCAATAAACCAACTCTTTAGTCACTGTACCAGAGACTCTTAGTGTGGATCCATGGATAGATTTCATGAGGAAGGTTTGTGAACTTGAATGCAAAGAAAAAAATTATAAGCATTTATTAAGTACCTACTATGTGTCACAAACTATGCTAATCTCTGGGGTTTAAAAAGAAAGGCAAATATTTTCTTCCATCTAGAAGCTCACAGTTTAATGGGGTCAACAACATATGAACAACTTTATAGAAACAAGATAGAATGGGTATATCTATGTGTATGTGAATATGTGTAGGCATGTGGATATATACACATACATGTGTATGTATGTAAAATGTCAACCTCCAGAGTTTTGTCTAAGAAAGACAAACAGAATTTAAGTAATCAAAAGTTACATTCCTTTGGGCAGTGCACCCACAGGTAAGGATATTATATATAATATGGATATATATTATAGATTATAAAGATATAATAAGGAAATAATAGGGATATTATACCCCATATGGACCTAGGCAGAGGAAAGAAGAAAGAGAAGGGAAAGGAAGAGGAAAGAAGGAAAAAAAGAGGAGGGAATAGAAAGGGAGGAGAGGGGAGCTAAAGGTCTGGAATTCACCTAGATTAGATTCTATTTACATTTTAATCAGAAGTAAACTCTCCTAATTGGTTGGGGTACCAATTGAAGACTTCAATTAAGATTGAGGAAAATATTCCCAAAGAATTAGACAAACTTTCTTCATCAGCATTGTGCATCAGAGATTGACTGACCTACAAGGCCTGCCCTTGGAATGAGGAAGTAAAAGGAGGAAAAAAACCCTGCATCTCCATACTAATAATTGGCCATACATAAAATGGAAAAATAAACACTTCTTTCAATTGGATTTATTTTTCTGTATACCAGCGATTTTCTGGACCCTGGAGGTTATGTGTTATATTTCATACTTCCCCCAGAGTTCTTTGAAACCATTAGGATTTTGAGGTTCTCTAGTCTCTGTCACTGACTCTAGCCCCCAGGTCCCAGGGGTCCAAAAATGCCAATTTCATTTAAATACTTAAGAATCAGATTAGTTTTTACATAAAAATATTTACTTCAAAGGTATAGCCAAAAATATATATACAAACATTTTCTGAGAGGAAGGGAAATGGGTTCTCAGTTCTTATAGCATCAGTCCCCCACATGTTCCAAATCCAAAGCACCCCAATTCCCTGGGTTGTTGTTGTTGTTGTTTTCAGTCATGTCTGTTTCTTTGTGACATCTTTTGGGTCTTGGCAAAGATAATGGAGTAGTTTGCCATTTCCTTCTCCAGCTCATTTTATAGATGAGGAAACCGAGGCAAGGTTAAGTGACTGACCAAGTTCACACAGCTACTAAGTGTCTGAGGCCAATTTGACCTCAGGTCTTCCTGACTTCAGGGCCCATGCTCTATCCACTGCACAATCTAACTGTCCACCAAATCCCTGTTGCATCTACTTAAATGTCACATCCTCCTTCCTCCTAGCAGAATGTAAGCTCCTTAAGGACAGTTGACTGTTTTTCCTTTTTTATGTCTATCCCCCATGCACAATATAATACAGGTATTTAATAAATATTTATTGACATGCAGAATTATAGCAGCTGAAAGTCACCTCAATTCAGTCACATGGCCCTATTCCTGACATCTATTATGTTGGCATTTTATTCTTTGATTCCAATCAGCTAGAAGGTAGCAAAACTTTCTTTGACGATTACAAAAGATCAATAATAGTTATATAGATAGATGCTTAAAAGAAAAGAAAGAACATAACTTTTACTAATAGATCATTATCATATTGGAAGGGGGTCCTAGACCAGGCACTTTACTCAGGCGTATCCTATTTAAAAATTTAATCAGTGATTTCAAAGAGGACAATAGGTTTTCTGTTGCTATTCAGTCTTGTCTGACTCTTCATGACCCCATTTGGGGTTTTCTTGGCAAAAAAAAAGTGCAGTGATTTGCCATTTTCTTCTCCTGCTCATTTTACAAATGAGGAAACTGAGGCAAACAATATTAAGCAACTTGCCCTGGGTCACATGCTAATTAGTGTCTGAGGCCAGATTTGAACTCAGGAAGATGAGTCTTCCTGACTCTTTGCTTGGTGCCCTATCCACTACACCACCTAGTTCCCCTATAACATCCTATTTGAAAATTTAATCGATGATTTCAAAGAGGACAATAGGTTTTGTAGTATTTGTCAAATTTTCTTAAGACACTAAGCAATGAAGAATAGTTTATATGCTGGATGACAAATTTGGATTAGAAAAACAGGTCTTCACAGTAGGCAGCAACTAGACTGATGAAATTCAGTAGAAATAAATATTGTGCATGAACAGAAAAAAAATACAAACCATTAGCTAAACAAGTATAATTTTAAAAAGACTTAATTTTGAAAGAGAAATGACTATGCAGTCAGAGAACTCATGTTCAAATTCTTTTCCAGACTCTTACTCCCAATATGCCTTCGGCAATTTAACCATCTTCAG
The DNA here is from genome assembly GCA_011680675.1 of Gymnobelideus leadbeateri. Classification (NCBI taxonomy): domain Eukaryota; kingdom Metazoa; phylum Chordata; class Mammalia; order Diprotodontia; family Petauridae; genus Gymnobelideus; species Gymnobelideus leadbeateri. The sequence goes on from WOXC01000898.1 coordinate 54,031, forward strand.
TCTTGGTTTTCTTTTTCTTAAAATGAGATTAGACTAAATTTGAGAAGTCTTCTGTCTCTTGAACTCTAGGACACTATAATACTAAATAAGGTGAATATTGTGGTCCATGGGAGGGAAGCAATTTGCAAAAGGTCAAGTAGCAAGTTAAAATAAGAAATGGAACTATATGCCAGAAATCCTAAATCTGAGACTTAGTGCTGTCTGCTTTATCGACCTTCAGGCTTCAATGAGAAGTTGGCACTTTAGCTGAACTTTAAAGGTGTTCATGTAGAAATAACTGAGGGATTTTTAGTAGATTTCAATATCAATGAATCAATAAGTCAGATAGCTTAAATATAATAGTTCCTGCAATAACTTGTTCTAGCCAGAATATACAATTTTGTATGCTAAGTAATTGCTCACTAAACAGCTCCCTCATGGACTAAAATATTTAATAATGTTGCCAAAGTGGACAAACTTTAAATCAGGGAGCAGAATCATAGATTTAGAATCAAACCATTTAGACTTACTTCTTCATTTTAGAGAGAAGGAAATTGAGGTTTAACAACTGTCCAATGTCACATAAACAGAGCAAAAACTCATTGGACCACACTATAGAATAGGGATGGTAATTAGAAATAAAACAATAACTACAATTACAATAAAAGTAATAATTCTACTAAATTTATTTATTTTCTTGTTGGTATTGATCAAATACATGGAAGGAATTTTAATGTATGATAACTAATTTTCATATTATTCATTTAAGACTATTTGTACCATACACTCAATTTCAAAAAAAAATTCTAAAATGAATCTAAAAAGCTTGTGAGAAATATGAAAATAGAAAGGGGTGATGTACATTTTAAATATGATCATTTAGAATCAACATTATACATCATATTTGGCATATTTTGTTTCATTTTAGTGTTGTATTTATTTACATTTTAAAAATCATTTAAAATCCTTCCTGAGATGCTGCTTTCTTTGCTCTGTATCAATTTATATGAGTCTTCCCATATTTCAGGGAATTCTTCACTTTTGTTCATCTCTATCACACAATTATAGTTCTTTAAACGCTTTTAACACAATTTATTCAACCATGTATTTGCTGGACACATTTTGTTTCCAGCTGTTTTTTAAAGATATATTGCTTCAGATAACTTACTACATGAGAGCTAGTTCTTTCCAATACATTATCTTTCTGTGCCATAAACCAAGTAAGAGAATCAACAGATTAAAGAGTATAAATAATTTAGCATATTTTCTATTTAATTCCTAACTGTTTTTTGAGAATTGTTGGACAAATTCACAGATCCACTATTAGTGAATATCCTGTTTGATTTTTTCATCTGTGCCAATTTCATTAATTAGTTCCTTTAATTTTAATTCGCCTCATTAATAGTTATTTTGGGTTATGTGACCCACAAAAGTTTGGTTGAAAAGTTTTCTCCCATTCCCACTAACTGCCAAAAAATCCTCAAAAGAAGAATTATGCCCTAGAGAAAGAGCAACTACAGCTGTTCCCACAGGATAAGAAAATGCGTATCCTCACAAGGCCTTATGAATTAACAGTGGAGAATGTTAATCCTTCATATTTCCTCATCCTTTCTCCTACTCTACCAATCTCCATGCTCTGGCAGGGTTTGCAAGAGGACCCATGGGCTTGTGCTCTGGGATGTACTTAAGTATTTTGCTGCCATTGCAGTCTCTGAAAATATACACCAACTTCACCCTTGAGTGTTTCCTGTTATAGGAAGCAGAGAACCTCAACCGTTCCTGGGCATTTGCTGAGGAATAGAAGATGTTAGGAGGGGTGTGAACTTCCTGGGACAGCCCTTAAGTTGGGAGAACCCAAGCTGGAAGAAACTGTTTTGAAGACCCATTCTATGCTCCTTCAAGCTTCTGTGAATTGTAAGACTTATTCAGGATATCCAGAGAACTAAAGATCTAAGGAGAGGAGGTCAGTGTGTATAGCTTTACCAAGCTTGAAGGAAAGTGGACAAGAATTCATCTCGGGCCAGTCTCATTCTCGGATGCATTACTTGGAGTGAACTGAAAACAGTTTGCGGGCGATTCTGCCCACAGCGATGGCCGCAGCTGGACGGGTGAGAGCCTGCGGGTCGGGGTCTCGGGTCACCTCTCCAGTCGGATGGCCATCCTCTAGATCTGAGCTCTCAGAGCCGCCCCACCCCACCTCCACCTTGGGGTGCTTGTATAGCAGTGATGAGGACTAGGACCAGGACCAGGATCTAGAGGAGTGGCAGCTGCTTCTGGACCCCGGCAGTCCCCCAACCAAGACCCTAAATGGAGCAGAGCCCAACTACTACAGCCTGCCTGTAGCCCGTCTGGATGAGTGGGCCTTTCAATCCCTGCCAAGACAGCCAGCAGCATCATTTATTTACCTGCAGCAGATTCCCAGGGCATGGAGCAGCATTAGTGCATGGACCAAGCAAGACAATACAGTGCCGGCCTGGCTATCCTAAGTAGGAGCTTGATTCACTGGAAGAAGCTGCCATCACTGCCAGCACTCACCAGCCACTCCCACCAAGTGCTTGTGAGTGACCCTGGCCCCTTTGCAGATTTGCAGCAGGTCTCCAGAATAGATACTTATGCCTATAATGCATTTTCTCAGATCCTGGTTGTCGCAAAAGAGGAGTTGGCTGTGCAGTTTGGGGTGCCATGAGGACAGTTTCTGGAGCCCTCCCTTGTGCCTGCCTTCCTTTCACTCTATTTCTTCCTGCTTGTATAGAAACCTAACTTATGGGGGGTGGAGCCAAGATGGCAGAGTAGGAACAGCATTTCCAATGTGCTCTGCCCCACACAATTTCAAACAATGTGAAAGGGAGCTCCGAACAACTTCTGGAGCCACAGCACCCACTGAACGGCACAGAGAAGCTAACCTCCTGCTGAGGACAGCCCAGCAGCCCTGCAGGGAGTGGCCAGTGCAGTGCTCTGAGAGCAGGCAGCACAGCGCGCTGGGAACCAACAGCTCAGCCCACAGAGCCGAGCCCAGGTCCGTGGTTTTAGCCCCAGGGCAGCCAGGCCTTCAGCCCGCTGGTGGAACCCCAGAACACCAGCAACTATGACGATTCCAGAATTATCAGCACAGATATGCCTAGGACAAAGTGAGAGGTTAGTGCCCTATGGACTTTGGGACCAGTATTTGGGGAACGCATTGGCTTCCTCCCCTGGGGGCAAAAAGCTGCTGAAGAAACAGCTGCACAGAAGCCATTTTGCAGGGTCAGTAGTGGCTCTAGCTCCTGGTCTGCGAACTGTAGGAAGATCCAGCAATCAGTCTGGGGGTTAATCACTCTTGCTTTAAACTGCCTAGATTTGGATTGTGGTCTGGGGGGGAAGTTTGGGGTGGGTATCCAACTTGCCAGAGTGGGTGGAGGCTTTACAGAGGCCACCCAACTGGCGGAAGTTGTGAAGACCCCATGTTTGGGCGGAAGCTCCCCTGTCTGGTGGCAGAGTCCTACTGTGGCAACAAGCCCCAAAATCAAGTAATTAAGTGGCAATATGCCTAGGCAAATGAAACAAAATAAACAGCAAAGTTCAACATTGGACTCCTATTTTAGGGGCAAAGAGGCTCAAAGCATGGAGGAGGACTGTGAGGTCAGAAATCCTGCACCAAAAGCCCCAAATGAAAATACAAGCTGGCTACAGGCCACAGAGGACCTTAAGTAGCAGATAAGAGAAGTGGGAGAAAATTTGGGAAGAGAAATGATAAAGATGCAAGAAAAGTATGGAATGACAGTCAACAGCCTGACTAAGGAAAATAACACCTTAAAAAATACACTAACACAAATGGCAAAAGAGGCTCAGAAAGGCAATGAGGAGAAAAATGCCTTAAAAAGTCGAATTTGCCAGATGGAAAAAGAATCTCAAAAGCTCACTGAGGAGATTCATTCCTTCAGAGTTAGACTGGAGCAAATGGAAGCTAGTGACTTTATGAGAAATCAAGATGCTGTTAAACAGATCCAAACAAATGAAAGAATAGAAGGCAATGTGAAATATCTCATGGGAAAAACCACTGACCTGGAAAATAGATCCAGGAAAGATAATTTAAAAATTATTGGACTACCTGAAAGCCATGATCAAAGAAAGAACCTAGAAATCATCCTTCAAGAAATTTTCAAGGAAAATTGCCCTGATGTTTTAGATCCAGAGGGCAAAATAGAGGTTGAAAGAATCCACAGATCACCTCCTGAAAAAGATCCCAAAAAGAAAACTCCCAGGAATATTATAGTCAGGTTCCAGAATCCCCAGATCAAGGAGAAAATACTACAAGCAGCCAGGAAGAAACAATTTCAATATTGTGGAAACACAATCAGAATGGCACAGGACCTGGCAGCTTCTACATTGAGGGATAGAAGGGCATGGCATATGATATTCTAGAGGGCAAAAGAGCTGGGAATGAACCCAAGGGTCACCTACCCAGCAAAACTGAGTATCTTGTTTCAGGGGAAAATATGGTTATTCAGTGGAATAGAGGACTTTCAAGTATTCTTGATGAAAAAACCAGACTTGAATAGAAAATTTGACATTCAGACACAAGAAGCAAGAGATGCTTGAGAAGGTAATCAAGGAAAAGAAATCAAAAGGAACTTATCAAAGTTGGACTATTTACAGTCCTACATGGAAAAACAATAACTGTATTTGATGAAACCTTTCTCATTATGAAAATAATTGAAGAAGGGTACATGGCATATGTTCACAGGTATACATGGATAGAGGGCACAGGTTGAATTTGATGGGAAGGGATGATTATTTTTTTTTTTGGAGGGCAATTGGGGTTGGGTGACTTGCCCAGGTTCACGTGGCTGGGTTTTTGTTTGTGTGTTGGGTGTCTGGGGCCAGATCCAAGCTCGGGTCCTTCTGGCTCCAGGGCTGGCTCTCTGCTCGCTGTGCCACCTAGCCACCCCAAGGAAGGGATGATTCTTAAGGGGTGAAGTCAAGAGGTGAGAGAGGAAAGTGGCAAGAGGAGATGGAGAGAGACAGGGTAGGGCAAACTATCTCATGTAGAAGAGGCAAGGGGAAGTAGTTGCAGGGGAGGGGAAGAACAGGAAGGCAAAAAGGCAAAAGCATATTCTCATTGAAGTTGGCTCAAGGAGAGAATCACATACATACTAAATGGAATATCTTACCCTCACTCACTCTCCTGAGTACGGGAAAGGGGGATGAGAGTGGGGATGATGAAGGGGAGGACATTCTGGGGACAGGGGAAGTTAGAAGTACCCACTATCAAAATAGGGAATGGACCAGGTGGGAGGTTAGACAGGTGGGAGGGAAATATAAGCAGTCTTTTACAATATATCTACTATGGTAATGCTTTGCATAGATATACATGTACAACACATACTGAATTGATTATCTTCTCAGAGGGAGTGGGTGACAAGGGAGAAAGGGAATGGATCTGAAAATTGAAGTTTTAAAATTAAATGTTTCATAAGATGTCCAGGCAGTGGGGCTCAGAGATTCACCTTGCCCTAATGGCAAAGTCGAAGGGGGTATGGGAGAAGATATGGGAGAGGGCAGATTGGATGAGGGGATATCTAGTGGGACTGCTATTCTGGGGTGGTGGGTAGGGAAAAAATGGGGGGAAAATGTAACTCATAATCTGGTGGAAATGAATGATGTAAACCAGAAGTTAATAAAGCATTTGTTTAATTAAAAAAAAAAAGACAGTAGGTAGCAGGTTCAATAAAAAATCAATACTCTGAAATATCTTAAAAAAAAAAAAAGAAACCTAACTTACTACTAATCAGGAAGGAGAAACTACCACAGGAGTCCAGAGGTGTTTGGGGGTTTCATGTTGACACACAATGAGTTCCCAAGAAGCCCCTGTGCCATGTGGCCCTGGCTGAATACTTTGTGGGGAGGATCTATGATCATTTTGCCACTTGGTACTAGGGGGTGAGGCAGAGCTAGAGAAGTGGGAGCATAGGGATTTGGATATGAATTATTATTTCATGAGTGGCGGTGGTAGTTAGTAAGAGGTTTGGCTTCCTTGTGATCATCCTTCTGTGTTGGGGCTAAGAACTAAATTGGTTGTTTCTATTTCTCAGACTAGTTTTTACATGTTTGATCCTTTAATTTTATTTGTTTGGGTTTGACACCCTCCATAATGGACATCTATCCCCCCCCCCAAAAAAAAAAAACAGGAAAGAAAGAAGTCAGGGACTAAGGCCAGTGATTCTCCCATGTGGAAAAATCTGAGATAGTTTTGAGTTCCAGCGGTGGGGGTAAATCCATCATCAGAGTGGGCAGGACTCAGAAAATGAGGGATGGATGAATAAAAGAAAAAAAATGAATAAAACCACCAAAGATTTTAAGAGGAAGAAAATTTGGTTAAGAACCTATAGCACACAGATAAATCATCAGGGAAGAGGTAAAAAAAGACATCTAAATGATTGTGGTTATGTGGTTGTGGTTTGTCCTTCATTCTTGAAGGGGACAATGACATCAGGGCGATGATGACATGACTTGCAATTGACTGATTTGAGTGAGGGAGGGCTGTGCATGGTCACCAGCCTCACTTTTTCCTCCACAGCCATCTGGGTCCAGTGTCCAGATATCATCAGGATGACTGCAGATGATGGCCCAGGATGCATAAATGATTACACACACCCCTAATGACTACAAACATCCCTAGATGAACATTGCAAGAAAAAGGAAATTGAACCAATGCTTGGTGAAATACAACTATTGCTGTTTAGTCATTTTTTCAGTTGTGTCTGACTCTTCATGACCACATTTGGGGGTTTCTTGGCAAAAATACTGGAGTGGTTTGCCATTTCTCCAGTTCATTTTACAGATAAGGAAACTGAGGCAAACAGGGTTAAGTGACTTTTCAAGAGTCATACAGCTAGTAAGTGTCTGAGGTCAGATTTGAACTCTGGTAGATGAATCTTCCTTATTCTAGGCCTAGCATTCTAGCCACCTGGCTATCTGATGAAATGTAGAACCTCCTATATTCCAAATTGAACATTGATCCAAGCAGGATCTTCCAGAGTAATTCAAAAGACAAATCAAAACTCCAAGAGAAGAATTTAGAAGAGAACAAATTCCAGAATTTATGCCTCAAATATACAGAGAATTGAATTAAGTTTATAAGAAGACATGTCATCCTCCATTTGACAAATAGTCAAAGGATATGAACAGGCAGTTTTCAGACAGAAGTCAAAGCTATCTATAATCATATGAAAAAATACTTTAAATCACTATTGCAGATTAAAACAACTCTGAGGGAGCACCTCACACTCATGAGATTAACTAATATGACAGAAAATGAAAATGAAAAATGTTTCAGGGGTTGTGGAAAATTCAAGTATCACAAGACTATGTTATGTCCATCAGAAGCTGTAGAGGGGAATAGATTAATATATTCTGACAAAGGAACTCAAGATGAAAGCCAGAGTGCTATACTCTGTAAATCCAAACCCAATCATCAATGAAAGAATGGTTACTCAATTAAAAGTAAGGAATTTGAGGCAGCCATGGCCCTCTCCCCCCAATGCTAAAAGATTTATTCTATTCACAAGCTCTCCAATCAAAGAAACACAAAGGCAAATATATATGTATATATATATATATACACATATATGTATATATGTATATTACATATATGTATATACACACATATACACATATATGTATATATATGTACCTTTAAAAAGCACTAGTAGTGAAATAAATTGCATCACTTCTAGAGATTATTAAAAGAAAAACAGCTAGAAAGAGAAAGATACTCAGATACATGAAGAGAAAAGAAACAGCAGAGACTTTAAGAGATAGCTTTCTAAAAGTACATAAGGAAATAAAGATGGAAACAAAAATTGAATAAATTTGAAAAATAATGGTGGAGAAATAAACTTGAAATGGTCTCAACCCCTCCATCTTCACTGGAGGTAAATGAATGTATTTTGTGGGAGCAAATTGTAGAATGGTAGGGTACACAAAAGAAGAGAGGGGACATGGAAGGTTAAGGGAAATGTTTGTTGTATCATTATTACTCTAAAAAGTAAAGAGAAAATTGTTCCCATAGTTCCTCAGGGAGATGCAGGGCTATTAGAGAATTTGTAAGATGACAAAGGAAGAAGTAGAAACAGAAGGGAAAAACAAAGGAAGTGTCAGTTCAGTGTGGGAGGGATACCATTGAAGAACATTACCATGAGGAGAGAGATGTGTTTATTCCCTAATAAGGAAATGTCCTTATAACAATTTTTAATTTGTAGGGACTTGGTACAGAGGGAGACCAGATCCTCTTAGACAAAGTTATTCCTCTGTGGATAACATTTTACCTCAGGAGAGGGGAAATCAGAACTCCTGGAGACAGCCAGCATCAAGAAAGGTGAGGAGAGGAGGCTGCATGCTGAATAAGAAAGAAAACAATTGTGGGGAGAGTCAAAGGTAGAATTGGACTGCATAATTTGGGGACTGGGAAGATTTTAGCCATTGGACAATATTTTTATGAATTGATACTTCTAAGTGTGAGACATAACAGGAAAAAAAGAGTAAGGGGACAAGATGAAACAATATTCATATATACTTTGCTAAATATTGTTGCACCCAAGTGCTTACAGGAAAATGTAATTGAAAAGAAAAAAAAAACACCTTGATAATAAGGATAATTTTAGGTGAATTTAGCATTACACTTTCATAAGTTAATATAGTTACATAAAAAAATAAGAAGAAAATTATAGATCTGAAGAAAATCTTGGAAAAATTTTATTTTACAGACCCATAGCGTTTATTGAATGAAAATAAATATTAAAGCATATCTATTTGTAGCAACACAAAGCACCTTTATGAAAACTGATCATGTGATATGGTATGCATAAGTTATAAATCAATGTAGTAAAGAAGTAGTATTTTACATACTATAAGCAATAATGATAATAATAATCATTAAAGAAAATAACTGCAGACATGTGTGTGAATGGAATGAGGTGTTTTATTGAGAAGTTATGGCAATTCGAAATAAAGGAAAAACAAAATGTTTTTAAAATAAAAAGAAAGAGTTTAATGGAGATGAATTAATGTTATCCTAATAATGAAGCAGTAAAAGAACCAATCATAGAAACAATAGATAATCATTAAAAAGAACAGGAGATATTAAGTATCAGCATTACTAGGATCTGCATATAGCAGTGTTTAAAAAAAAAAAACAACCTGTTTCTAAACCTTAACAGAAGAGAAAAATTGATAATGTAATGATCATTTGAGTGAAAAATAAGAAAAAATTGACCTGAGGCAAGCATCAAAAAAGAAAACATTATAAAGGGTAACACAATTAAAAGGCTAGGATCCTGATACATTTTCAGGTGGAGTCAACAGAGGACTTACTTTGATTTTACTTCAAGAGAAAAAAAAAGGAGGAAGAAATAAAGAAGTCGGGGTCAATAAAGCATTTTAAATGCACAGAAGAGAAAAAGAGGTACAGAAGACATAAACTAAATAACTTTAAAACTAACGTGTTGAATTTATTATATTATTTTTAAAAATTCAAGCTTTACATAATAGGGATTTGTGGCTTCATGGACAATCTTTTTGCTCTTCTTATGTATACATGTATACAAGAAAAATGTACTTATTGACCAGTGAAAGTGAGTGGTTCTTTTTGATGGTCTTCAAACTGAGATCAACATTAAAATAAATATGTATCATGGAGGTGGCGGTAGTTGTCATGTCATTGAACAACTTCCAGTCATAGACTAGCCACTTCTGGAACAAAATGTTATCTTGGTTAGCAAATCCTTTGTTTTGTCATGAAGTTTCTTGTGTGGTTCAAGTTTATAAATGATTCCAAGGGGTGGGTAGTCCAGAACTCACATATGAACGTGAGCAATTTGAGGGAAGCGATTCTTGAAGTTATTGGGATGTGAAAGAATGGAGAAAAAGGTCCATCCTAGAATGATGCATTTGATTGAATTCAATAAACATTTAAGAATCTTCTTTGAGCAAGATGTTCAGACAGAATAGTGTGGTAGACATTGTACTTAGAGTGAAGTAGCTCTGGATTCAAATCCTGCCTTGGATAGTTTCTAGCTGTGTGACCATGTGCAAATAACTTAATATCTGTGTACCTTCAGCAACTTCCTAGGATTTATCTACTAAGTCCCAAGTGAGCTACAATCTGCAGATGAAGGGAGAAAGTTTATCCCTCCTAACCAAAGAAAAACAGATCATTTCTGTATTTGACTATATACAAAGTATTGCAATAGGTGCTGAGGCTAGTACACACACACACACACACACACACACACATATAAATCTACGTACACATATGTGTGCATTAGAGTATTAAATGGTAAGTTATAAATAAGTGTAATACATGTGAGGGAAACTTTAAGTGCATAGAAGAGTTTGATTTGAAATTCTTTTTTTTTTTAAAGCAATTGGGGTTAAGTAACTTGCTCAAGGTTACACGGCTAGTCATTTGATTTATGCGTGGGTGCTCATTTTCTGAGGCCGGATCTGATCTCGGGTCATCCAAACTCCGAGGCCGGAGCTCTTACTCACTGCGCCACCTAGCCGCCCCTTTAGGGCAATTGGGGTTAAGTAACTTGCCCAAGGTCACACGGCTAGGTTTTTGTTTGTGTGGATTAAGTGTCGGAGGCCGGCTCCGAACTCAGGTCCTTCTGATTCCAGGGCCGGCGCTCTATTCACTGCGCCACCTAGCCGCCCCTTGATTTGAAATTCTTAAGGAGGAAGCAATGGCTTCTAAAAATATAGTGAGCTTAAAGGCATGTTGGAGTGAAAGTGTGGAAGATCTTGACTAGTAGGTCTTATACAGTATTTGTATTTTATTTAATAGGCACTGGAAATCCACTGAATCTTGGTGCCTGGTTGGTATTGGTGATGCCATCGATGGAAATGGGAGATTTGAAAATGGGACTGATTTAGGATTAAAAACGATAAGGCAAGTTTTGGACATTTTGAGTTTAAAGTATTTGTAAAATATTCAGGTGGAGATATCTAGCAAATTGTTGGAAATAATGATAGTAACTCTGGTATTATGATAATGGCATTGGTAGTCGTGATGTTAACATAATTTTTATTGTTCTAGTCAGGTCTTATGGATGGAGTATATCAGACTTCTAAGGTGAGTAGTCTTTGGGCAGCTTTGTGACACAAAGCATCCCATTTAATATTCTCTTAATTATCTGAAGCATATATAATTTGTATGAGTCTCATCATCTGACAGCAGAATCTGCTTGGGGTTTGGGGGTCAGGACTTAATGACATTTCTTGACACTAAAATCTTGCCATAGGAGCGGTGTTGGCTGGCAGAACAGTAAACTATCAGTCAGTTAATAGTCCTGCTCTTATTTTTTCATGTTTTTTTTCCTTTTTTTTTGCTTTTTCCATTATCCTGATAATTTGTTTACATCTTAAGTTCTGTTTGTGTCTGCCTACATCTGCCTGTGCACAGAAGCCATATGGTACAGTGGATATATCCCAGGATTTGGAGTTAGTAAGATATGAGTTTGAATTCTGCCTCAGATACTTAGTAGCTATATGCCCTTGAATAACTCATTTAATTACCTCAGTTTCTTCTTCTGTAAAATGGGGACAATAAATTATCAAGCACCTACCTCTCAGGGTATTTATTTGTATTAAGAGGAATAATAAACATAAAGACATTTATGAAAAAACTCTATAAAATATATATTGTTATTTTATTGCACATATCTGTGACTGCATTGTATAGAAAGCTCTGGGGTGGGAGGGGAACATTCCAAATACATGTTGACAACTGTTATGATATGCATGCAGTCCTAGAGAGTTGCTGACCTAGGGTCATATATTCAATATGTGTCAGAAACTAGACTTGAACATGGGTTATCATTATCCTCAGCCTAGCTTTCTATCCATTTTGTCATACTACCTTTTAATATTGATGTTTTTCAATTTGTTTAATTATTCCCTGACCACAGCAAATCTTTTCTGTATTGCTATGGACACACCTCTTTCTAATTTTCTCAGGTTTTCTTGCTTAATCTCTAACAATGATCAAGAGATTACTGCTCCTACTCCTGGTTTCTGATGCCTAACTCCTTCCAAAATTTACCTTCAGGAGCTGGAACCCAAAAATATATTCTATATTGCTCCTGTTAGCCTGGATGATATGGTTAGGTTACTGAAAGTTCATTATAGGAAGCTGGTAGGTACCAAGAGAGAAAGTACAAAGCATCATTCCAGTGTGATATATTAAGGGTAGCTATGTGACCCTGGAAATGATGCCATCCATATGACCATCAGTCCATCAATTAATAATTATTATCTATTATGTGTCAGGTGCTGTGCTAAGTGCTAGGGATACAAATAAAGTGAATGTGAAAATACCCAAAAGGAGCTTAAATCAAAAGTATTAAATTGCTGACCCCAAGGATTTCTAATTTTCACCCTGTGACCTTTGGATTCCTTGGGTGCCATGAACTAGCTGTAAGAGATCTATGAATCCATATGCCTAAGAAACTTTGACATTTTGATTTTATTTACCAATGATTGAATGTTCACCATGGCTTATAATAATAACTAGGCAAGCATGCATTATGTTGACTGAATTAGTAATAATGTCTGGCATGTGTACATATTACTCCATTTAAATGCCTATACATAATATAACAAATAAAATAAGAAATCATTTAACACCATTATTAAATTCATAGTAGCTCTCTGTCACATTTTCTCCTCAATGCACAGATATTAATACTCCAATTGCTATTGTGTGGGAGTCTAAAAAATGTTTTGACATTTTGAAAGGGATCATCATACTGAAAAGGGTTGGGAAATACTGGTTTACTCCATTTGGTACAATAAATAGAAAAGTTTCCATTTCGTTTAGATTTCCTAAAAGTACTAAAGTACTTCATTGAGAAAGATGCTAATTTGATTTGTTTTTATTGTCAATCACTAGGAACACAAGTTCCATTTGTCATATATTAAATGCATTGGAAAATGTAGGTGGTGATAATTTCATCTCCGCCTTCTCATAGTACCCCATATGTTGCTAACCTAACAGGATATATTTGTATATAGCTGTTAGGCCAGGTACCATATTCACAAACAGAAGTGAAAAACTGAGTATATGATCTAGATAGTTGAGGCTATTAAAAACTATTTGGTAGAAATATATAGATATTTGGGGATAGTAAGACCTCTGGGTTTGGGAATTGAATTATCTGCATATTGGCCTACATATCTACATATGTCTACTTTTGTAAATTTGATTTCATAGTTTTCCTGCCATTGCCATCATTATCATCTATAAATGGTACTTATTAAGCAACAAATTGCATCTGACTAGTCACAGAAGTATTTAGAAAAACACATTTTCTTTCCAAGGTACTGACTGGGAAGTCTCAGAATTCCAAACTAGCAAAATGGAGATAATTATTATACAGTATATTGAATCATCTTGATGCATGACTTTCCCCTGCCCCCATTCTGTTTACAGTTTTCCTCTTTTGGGATATTTTTGCATTTAGTTTGGTGTTATTTTCATGGCTTGATAAATATACACATGCAAACCCCAAATTCCATTATTTTTATGTATTAGAACTACCTAGTCATAGTGTTAAATGAATTTTTGACTTCGTGAACATTTTAATTTTATAATATAAATATTCAAAGCTTTTAAAATTTCTTTTTCCAACTTTTTGGCACCAAAACTTGTCTTATTAATTTGTGTGCAACAGGAGCCAGAACTTGGTGAAATTTCAAAGTATCTTAGTAGACTTATCACCAATAAATAAAGTGAACACAAGAGACTGAAAATAGCCTTTTTTGGCTATCAATGTGACATTAGTTGCTCCTTTTATTTAAATATTGGGTTAAACAGATGGCCAAGATCCCCATTACTGTTGAGGAATGGGCTTTGTTTAAAATGTTATAAAATATGAGACCATTCCAAAGAAGGTCTGTGTCCATATGAAATATCCTAACATATTTTAAAGTTATATTTCATTTGTTTCTCTTTCTTTCAATCATTTCCTAATATGGCTAACTGAGCAAAACCTTTCTGATCATATATTCTACTCCCTCTTCTCTCAAATTTGGTAAATGAATATATAATGACTTATTCTTTTTTGTGTTCCCTATCTTCTACCAAAACATTGACTGGATTGAGGCTAAGATGTGTGAAAATGGGAAGAAAAACTCAACAATCACTTTGGAAACTACAACATTAACTTAATAGAGGGAGTCTTTATGTTCCCTATAGGAGATATTCTTATATGTGGCAGATATTCTGAAAGCTTTCATAATGCTGAGTTTTGGAGTTTGAAGCAACATTAGCTGCAATCTAGTCTAATTTATTCCCCCAAAGGAATATTTACTACAACATACTTAACAAGTAGTTATCCAATTCCTTCTTGAAGACCTCCAATGAGAAGGAACATCTGCCTCCTGAGACAACTCATTTGCTTTTGGATGGTTATTGTTACAATTTTTTTTTCCTTAAAGCAAGACTTATATTGCCTCTTCATTATTTTGCCTGTTGTTTCCAAATCATAATAAAACATAACTGCTGTCTAACCATAGGCATATTCTGTTTTCAGAGTTTCATTCTTGATAATTTTCCTGCTCTTTTGACTTTCCAAAGAGAATTTTAGTGCATGGTATCCCACCTGCTTCCCTTAGAACTTGTTGGAACTTCTCTTCCTAAATGAAGGTGCATACTGTAATGGGATTGGGAATTTGAAGATCTTAGCTGCCCTTAATAAACCTGGGGGGCAGGGGGAGTTTGAAGACCTCCCCTGATGTGAAGATAATCTCTGCCTCCTGATAGGATGGATGCAATCACATGGAGCCTATGATGGAGGGAATTTACTGAAGGGTGGAGCAGAGTCCACCGGAAGCTTCATGCTGTGAAGATAAACTCTGCCCCCTGATAGGCTGAATGTAGTCACATGGAGCCTGTGGTGTGAGAATTTTTGCTGTAGGGAAGTAGAGACCACAGGAAACTGGTCAGAGCTAGCCAGACACTGGGGCAGAGAGGACACTCAGGCAAGGAGATAGAGAAGTTTGTGAGTAAGTATTGATCCTGTATTGGTTTGTGGGAAGGCTGAAGGATGCTGTGGTTCTCATCATGATTCAGTTCTTTCCTCTACCTGGGGAATCTGGTATATTTTGTGATCAAACGGCATGCAATATTTATAGTCATGGTCTTTATTGTGATTGTGGGCACTGTAAATATTGCATTGGTGCTACACAAACCTACATTTCCTATTCGTCTCTATCAAACTGTGAGTGAAATTCATCTCTATCAAACTAAAGTGGTTACTTCCCTGTGATTTCCCCATAGTTCCCATCTCCAATGAGTCATTTCTCTGTCTTAAAAGGAATCTGATATAATATACAATTTTTCTTTTTTTGTTTTTTACTTTTTTGAAAGGTGAAATTATCATTAAGATAAGGCAGGCATATAGTAGATGTTTTGCTTTGGTGAGAGAGAATGCCAGAAAATGTACGGGTAATTGAAAACCTACATCACTATTGTGGGATTCTGAGCTATTTCCTGAACTCATGCATTTCCTCTTTCTGACTAGCTCAGAGTATACTACCGATGGCAGAATCTTTTGTTTCTCCCTCCATTTATCTTCACCCAAACATTCTCTACCATGCTTATTTCTTCATTTTTCGAGATTTTCTTATATCACTATGCCTTCTTAATGACCCCTTTCTTTAGGAATTTTAGTTTGTCTTGTTTTCTAAATTTCCAGCATTTGAAGCTTTGATTTTTACTACTTATTCCTTTCTCAGTTTTTATATCCCATAACTTTCTGGGTGTGTTTCAGCTGTTATACATCTTTTTAATTATTCTCTATGTTACATTGTTGGGTATAACTATGTAGTTAGTTTCCACCCCTCCCCCTCTTCCCTACTTGCCTCTTAATTTTGAAGCTCCTTTAACAAGGCTTGCATGACACCAGGACAAATACACACTTACCCATCTTTGTTAATTGTACTCTATCCAAGGCCAAAAGTTTATTGTTCATATATTTTAAGTTACGTTCTAGAAATCAAACCTAATTCCCAGACACTATCACCTTAGATTTTCTAAAGCAATTTTGTAATTTCATTTTCTAAAGCAATTTTTGTTTTTTTTCTCTTTGTCTTCAATGGACAGCAGTGAGGCATTTCACATTCATTTTATATGTCAGTTTGCCAAGCATTTCCTTCTTATTGTAATACAGTAGAGAAAAACTGGCTCTGGGTTCAGAGGAATTGGTTCAGATCCTGCCTCTAAGTCTTATTACATGTGTAACATTGCACAAGTCACTTAACCTCTCCTAGACTCAGTTTTCTCATTATAAAATGATGCATTAGACCAAAGGTCCCTCTAGCTTTAGAGCTACAAGGATGGGGTCATTATTTTATTTTGTCCTCATAACAGTCCGATAATATAAACAAAAAGCTATTATTATCTTCTTGCTACAGATGAGTCAACTGTGGGTAAGGAAATTTAAGACCCTATTCAATCACAGAGCTGTTATGTAGAAAAGGAAGATTCTAACTCAGTTCTTCCTGATTTTGTGTTCAGTTCTTTCTATTGTACCACATAAAATTCCACTTCATGGAATGATCTTTCATTCCCTTCTTTAGTCTTTTTATCTTTAGACTTAAGTCACAGCTAATTCAAGTTCTTTTTTTGGCAAAGCAACTGGGGTTAAGTGATTTACCTATCACACAGGTATTAAGTTTCAAGAGTCTTATGTCAGATTTGAATTCACCTCCTCATGACTCCAGGGCCAGTGCTCTATCCAAGGTGCAACCTAGCTGCTAAAAAAGTCTTTATCAAAGGTATTGGTATGGTTAACTTTGGAAGCTAGCTACCATAATTATATACAGTACCTTTTCATTGTTTTCCTCTCTAATCCTCCTATATTCCCAATTCTTGAGTTTAGGAATAAGAATACAATATGCTAAGACACAAGTTGTGTGTGTGTGTGTGTGTGTGTGTGTGTGTGTGTGTGTGTGAACCAGCATAAAGAGAAATACAACTCATCCTATAGTTAAAAACAGTACTCTGACTCTGATACCATAGAACTCTGACAATTGATACCATAGTTTATCAAAACCTGAGGTACAATGGAATCAAGTCTTTTTTTTTCCTTTTGCTTCATTTTGGGATACTTTGAAAACAACAGCAGCAGCAACAACAACAAAACCTCCTGAGACTTATAAAAATGAGTATTAAGTTCTGCTAAGTACAATAATGAATGTGTAACTTTATCAGCTTATTGATGACCTTCCAATACTAGCTATATTTGTTTGGTCCAATACTTTCTATGATTCTGGCATTCCATGGTGAATTGCTTAGTGTCAAGAAAGCTACAAGAAATATTGGTATTCTGTATGAACAGGCCTCATAAATCAGAGACATCAGTAAACTATTGAACATAAAGTGGATTGTGGATGAAGTCTTTTCAAAGATGTGGTATAAAAAATTGGCATAGCCTTCTCCTTAGAAACTGTCCACTTTATTGTTAAAGATCACTCATCCAAGCCAAATTGGGCATTTTTGGAAAGACTTTATCTAATCTCCAAGGACAGAGACTTTGTTTTTGTTTTTCTTTATCACTCTGAGAACAAATGCAATATAATGAAATTGAAAGACCTACTAAGAGCTAGAATTAATTCTTATAACTAGGCATTCTACTAAAAGCTACTTGTTGGTTTGCTATAGGCTATCATATCAGATTTAATGTTCTATTCATCTAGGCAAATTTGGTTTCTTTGGGGATGAATCAATTGCTCAAAGATTCAGTAAGTGGCTACCACATGCAGAAATATCAACCCTGTCTAAAACTTTTAAATAGAACACAGTGCCTGTCTTCATGGAGCTTATGATTTAATAAAGGAATCAGATGCTTCTATCAACAACTATATTCTAAAATAATGCATGATAGGTGCTTTAGAAAAATATTATATCTTTTGGTTCGCATTTGCCTTCACTCAGTTGCCCTGGGAACATTTTATTCATTTCCTATCAGATGCTCTGATTGGTTTCAATTCTGTGAACATCATGCCTCCCCCAGGATAAACTCATCACCTGGTGTTTCATCATCTTGGCTATTGATTCACCCTTGATATTCAGCTGGCCTTCTGCAACCACATTTGTCTTTCTCCCTTCTGACTGGATGACTGGAGGGCAGAGCAATGAATTCCTCCCAAGGTCTCCCTTCATAAAATGCGTACACTTTTCCAGTTAATTTCATTTACCATTAGTTGCTCTGCTTTGTTTTGACTCTATGAACATCATGTCCTTGGCAGGTACCTCTGGCTACCATTCCTCCTTTGCAACTTCCTTTTATGCATTGTCTTCTCCCATTAGATCTTTTTTTTTTGGAGGGCAATTGGGGCTAAGTAACTTGCCCAAGGTCACACGGCTAGGTTTTTGTTTGTGTGTGTTAAGTGTCTGAGACCGGATCCAAACTCAGGTCCTTCTGACTCCAGGGCTGACACTCTACTCATTGTGCCACCTAGCCACCCCTGTCCCATGAGATCTTTAAGCTCCTTGAGGTCAAGAACTATCTTTCTTCTATTTTTTTGTAGGCCCCATGCTTAACACAGTGTCTGGCACATAGTAGGAGCTTGATGTTTATTGACAATTGAAATATTAAAAACTGACTTATTGGGGCAGCTTGGTGGTACAGTGAATAGAGCACAGGCCGTGGAGTCAGGAGGACCCGAGTTCAAATGCGGCCTCAGACACCTGACACACTTACTAGCCATGTGACTTTGGGCAAGTCACTTAACCCCAATTGCCCTCCAAAAAGCAAAACAAAACAAAACAAAACTGACTTATTTTTAGCTCTCCACTAAGAAATAATTCATTTTGCACCTGCAAGTAGTCAAAGCTACCAAGGCTTTAACTAACATAGATTCCAATACTTCAATGGGTTTGCTATCACATTGTTATAGCAAAGGAGATTATGATGACCCATCATTCTAGTAAATTTTATGTAACCTTCATTCACATCTTCCCCTAGATTTACTGCAGAGATCCTTTCAATGTATTGGACCTTGCTGTGCTTTCTCATGATATCATATAGATACCAGTAGAATGTGTTTTTGCTTCTGTCTTTGTATACTCAGAGTTCAGCATGATAATTGACAGATAGATATGTAATAAATGTTTTTTTGATGAATTGCTCTCTTCAGATACCTTTATTAAGCATACCCTTGGTGCATGTGTAGATAATTTTTATAAACATTTTACATAAATGGGAAAGTAGACTTATAGCTAAGTATTTATTGATGTTTCCAAATTGCCCCTTTTCTTTTCTTTTTTTTTTTTTTATATTTGAAACATTTAATGTTACAACCTTGAATTTCAGATCCATTTCCTTCCTCCCTTGTCACCCATTCCTTCTTGGGATAGAAGTAATTCAGTATATGTTGTACATGTCTAGCTATGCAAAACATTATCATAGTAGATATATTGTGCAAGGCTGCTTATAATTTCCTCCCACTCATCCCACCCCCCACCTGGTCCATTCCCTACATGATCCTGTCCCTCTTCTATAGTGGGTACTTCCAACCTCCCCTCACCCTAAGGATGCCCTCCCATCCATCATCCCTCCTCTCATCCCCCTTCCCCCTATCCTGCTGCAGGTTGAGATATCCCATTTACTATGTATGTCATTTTCTCCTGAACCAAATTCAATGTGAATGTGGTTTTGCCTTTTTAGCCTTCCTTATTCTCCCCCTCCTTTGCACCCACTTCCCCTACATGAGATAGTTTACCCTACCATGTCTCTCTCCATCTCCTCTTGCCACTTTCCTCTCTCACCTCATAATTTCATCCCTTGAGTACTCTCCCTTCCCAACAAAATCAACCTATGCCCTCTATCCATATATAACTGTAGCCATATACACACACATTCACATATGTATTCGTATGACCACACCCCCCTTCTTCCATTATTTTCATAGTGGGAAAGATATCATCAGTCACAGATATTGCTTTTCCATATAGGAATGTAAATAGTTCAACTTTGATAAGTTCCTTTTGATTTCTTTTCCTGATTACCTTCTCAGGCATCTCTTCCTTCTTGTGTCTGGATGTCAAATTTTCTATTCAATTCTGGTTTTTTCCTCAAGAATGCTTGAAAGTCCTCTATTCCACTGAATGACCATATTTTCCCTGAAACAAAATACTCAGTTTTTCTGGGTAGGTGACCCTTGGGTTCATTCTCAGTTCTTTTGCCCTCTGGAATATCATATTCCATGCCCTTTGATCCCTCAGTGTAGAAGCTGCCAGGTCCTGGGCTATTCTGATTGTGTTTCCACAATATTGAAATTGTTTCTTCCTGGCTGCTTGTAGTATTTTTCTCCTTGATCTGGGAATTCTGGAACCTGGCTATAATATTCCTGGGAGTTTTCTTTTTGGGATCTTTTTCAGGAGGTGATCTGTGGATTCTTTCAACCTCTACTTTGCCCTCTGGATCTAAAACATCAGGGCAGTTTTCCTTGAGAATTTCTTGAAGGGTGATTTCTAGGTTCTTTCTTTGATCATGGCTTTTAGGTAGTCCAATAATTTTTAAATTGTCTCTCCTGGATCTATTCTCCAGGTCAGTGGTTTTTCCCATGAGATATTTCACATTGCCTTCCAATCTTTCGTTTGTTTGGATCTGCTTAACAGCATCTCGATTTCTCACAAAGTCACTAGCTTCCATTTGCTCCAGTCTAACTCTGAAGGAATGAATCTCCTCAGTGAACTTTTGAGATTCTTTTTCCATCTGGCAAATCTGACTTTTTAAGGCATTCTTCTCCTCATTGCCCTTTTGGGCCTCCTTTGCCATTTGAGTTAGTCTATTTTTTAAGGTGTTGTTTTCCTCAGTCAGGCTGTTGACCCTCATTTCATACTTTTCCTGCATCCTTCTCATTTCTCTTTCCAATTTTTCCTCCATTTCTCTTATTTGATTTTTAAAGTCCTTCTTAAGGTCCTCTATGGCCTGCAACCCACTCATGTTTTCCCCTGGGGCTTTTGGAGCAGGACTTCTGACCTCACAGTCCTTTTCCCACTCTATGCCCCCAAAATAGGAGTCTAGGGTTGCATTTTTCTGTTTCCTTGCCTTGGCATGTTGCCACTTAATTGCTTGACTTTTGGGCTTGTTGCCACACTATGGCTTTAAGGCCAGCTAGAGGAATTTTCGTCCCGAACGTGTGGGGGGCAACTTCCGTTTCTGGCAAGCTATAAACCCACCCACAACTTCCACCCTAGATCACAATCCAGATCCAGGGAGGTTAAAGCAAGAGCGATTACCCCCCAAGACTGATCGCTGATCTCCCCACGATTTGTAGGCTGGGAGCCGGAAATGCCTCTGAAAACTACAAAATGGCGTGTCTCCTCAGCAGCTTCTAGCCCCCAGGGGAGGGAGCTGACGCATTCCCAAATACAGGTCCCAAAGTCCATAGGACACTAACCTCTTACTTTGTCCTAGGCAAGTCTATGTTGATAATTCTGGAATCTCCACAGTTCCTGGTGTTCTGGGGTTCCTCCAGCTGGCTGCTGGCTCTGCCGCCCTGGGGCTAAAACCTCGGCTCACGTGGACCTGGGCTCAGCTCGGCTTGGCTCCTGCGCTCTGCGCGCTGCCGGCTCCCAGACCACTGCGCTGGTCCTTCCTGCAGGGTGCTGGGCTGTCCTCAGCGGGAGGTTAGCTTCTCTGTGTCGTTCTGTGGGTGCTGGGGCTCCAGAAGTTTTTCAGAGGCCTTTTTTACATAGTTTGTGGAGAATCTGGGGGCAGAGAGTCTTGGAGGAGCTGTTTCTACTCCGCCATCTTGGCTCCGCCCCCCAAATTGCCCCTTTTCTATAGGGGTCAGGCATAGAATAAAGCCTGAGATTTTCTCCATGCCTTTGGCATCTACCCCTTTTTAAGAGCCTTTGAAAATTAATTCATCAATGCTCTTATAATTACACTAATTTAAAAAGTGGGCTTCATTGTATATGTTCAGTTTAGCTTTGCTGTATTTACTGTCTTGTTTCCTTCAGTTTTCTTTAGCTTCCTCAAGAAACATATCTTGAAGAGAAATAAGTTTAATGAAAGTTTTGTCAGAGACTCAAATAAGGATAAAAATTGATGTGTGAAAAACAAATAGACAAAAGGTAGAAAATATCTGGAAAGATTTCTTTTTTAAGAAAGTCTTTTGACTATTTAACGGTAATGGTGCTACCACATTTGAATTGTACCATTAATATCTCAGATTAATAGAGTCAGATTCAACAAATTGACATATAGAAAAGGACAATTACTGACTCTAGTTAGTTAAGAAATGAATATATATATATATCCTACACCCAGGTGAATGTACATATATATGAATATGTATAAAAATAATTTTAGGGCAGTTTGGTGGCATAATGAATAGAGTGTTGGGCACAGAATCAGGAAGACTCATCTTCCTGAGTTCAAATATGGCCTCAGACACAAGCTATGTTACCTTGAGCAAGTCACTTAACCATATTTGCATCAGATTCCTTATATATGAAATGAACTGGAGAAGGAAATGGCAAAACACTCCAGAATCTTTGCCAAGAAAACCCTCAATGGGGTCATGAAGAGTCAGACATGACTAAATATGACTGAACAGCAATGAACAAATAATTTTGCAACTATTTTAGTGCTACATAATGCAAGCTGCATATATCATATGCCAGTTATCTGATAACTGTAATAACTGAGGGATTATGGTAACCTTTAACTTCTTCATATAATTTTACAATAGCTCCTGGGCCTTGATGAATTCAAGATTCGGTACTGAACCGTGCACTTTGCTGGTAATATTACCAGCTGAGAAATATTATTATGGTGCTGGCAGTCCAGGCTATATGCACTAAATCAAAAACAAATCATCTGAGATGAAACACACAAAATATAGTCCATATCTCATAACTCTCTGGTGATTTCCTCTATAGCCTCACCAGCCATCTGGAGAGATATCTGCTTTGGGGCCCAACTCTTGATTGGTGACTCTCTTCTGGATTACTATTGCAGGAAAACCCCAAGCCATGTTTCACTTCACTTCCAATTCTACAGCCTTCTCCTCCACAGCCCAATCATTTGACTTGCCTTTATGTGATTACTCTTTTTCCATATTGACATTATGGCTCACATTTGTCCCTACCCAGAGAGTCCCTCTGAGAATATCAGAGTTTATTTTGTCTAAGTTCTCCCCTAAGGTATTCCATTTACTCCCTGTGAGTAAAATAAGCTACTATGGCCATTGAACTTAAAGCAATTTGTTATAAAGTATGAAATTCCTTAAAATTCTGTAACATTTGTTAAGCACCTACTATGTGTTAGTTAGAAAAAAAAGAGAGACAATCCTTCCCTTCAGGGATCTCACATTCTAAAAGTAAAGACAGTATGTACATATGTGACTATATATAGACTGTATACAAAAAGTATACTGTTTTGATTTCTGTTAAAAAAAACAGATAAGAAAACTTGTCCTTATGTTGAGTTAGTATGAAAAATTCTTGCTCATTATTTTTTCACCTTTCAGCAATTTCTTTTTCTTTCCCCCACAAAGGTACTGTCTCAGTCTCCAAAAATGGTTCATGACATCCATAAAGGAAATGTCAGTAACCTAAGTACAATGGAGAATGACTTCCAGAGTTGGGTCATTAGTGTCTCAGAAATTTTTGTTAACCATTAACTCTGACAGATTTTGGTTTTTCTGGCTTCTCCTTTCTCAATCACCATCTCTAACATCAGTGGCTTCTATCTCCTAGAAGGTTTTCTTAGCTTTTCATGGTTCTTCTTGCCAGAAAATTCTGCTTGGTGTTTCTTCTCCCTATTCTACATGTTCTTCTGGAACATAGCATTACAGGAAATCAAATCCCTTCCTATTTGTGAATTCATATTCTAGTCTTCCCTTTTCTCACTTTCCAAGAAGGAAGTGCACTGGGAAAATGAGAAAGTTGATTTGACTCACCAGCTCTATCACATATTTTCTATATTTTAACTAGCCTATTATACTGTGACTCTGGAGTTAGGAAGATCTGAGTTCAAATCCAGCATCAGATACTTACTCACTATGTGACCCTGGGCAAGACACTTAACCCTGCTTACCTCAGTTTCCTCATCTGTAAAATGAACTGAGGGAGATTTTGTTTTGGTGCTCGCTTTGAGAATAGTTTTGTGTTTTGACCAGACAGGACTCTGGGCAGCCTTTGAGCCCCACCCCCTCTTTGAAAACCCTAGATGTTGATGCTTCCCTCTCTGGTAACTGACTAGGTATGGATGTAATGGTAAGATAGCTGGAAGCCTGTCTGCTGATCTGTTTGTCTGTATTTTTTGTCTGCTTGTAACCTTTGTTTGTATTATCTGAATTTTGGGGTACTAACCTTTTCCCCCTGAACTAGGTAAATGACATATGTTTGATTAAAGCAAGATTATTAACCCATTTTGACTTTTGATTTCCTTTAGAAAAGCAGATCTAAGAACCTGTGTTGGCAGCCACCCTGGGTGTGCTAAGGTGCTTGCTGCTACAACTATGCATTCTTTGTAGCTCCCACAATGTTGTTCACATGGACACTCAATAAATATTTGTAGAACAACAACAAGCACAACAACAACAAAATTAATTGGGGAAGGAAATGGAAGAAGAACCATTCTAGTACCTTTGCCAAAAAAACCTCAAATAGGGTCACAAAGAGTTAGACATTACTGAAATGATTAAACAATTACAAAAGGAGACCGAATATATAGGAAAATCACGTACCTTATTAATTCAGAAAGTCAACTAAGAAAATACTAGTTTTCTGATCCATATGTCTAATTTCCTATCTTTATGATAGCAATCATACATCAAGAATATCCTTTTCAAAGTTATAAGAAGGGAAAAAGGCTTTTGCAAATATTTTCTAATAAGCACTATAATTTTGGACATGCAATGAATTGACAGTGTTTGTGACTTATTAAAAATGATCTAATTTTGATGCCTCAAAGGCTCTTGTCCAATAGGTCTCCCATGCACAAGCTGTTAAATATCATTCCATTGGACAATTCATGCCCTTTATTTTAAGGAGGATGCCCAGATTAACAATGTTATCATTTCTTCTCTAGGCTACAATCCTCTGGAATGTCTCTTCCATTTCCTCATACTGTGTACTTTCATTTCTTCTCCCATTCGCCATCCCTTCCTTCCCACTTTTCAGCTTCTTTTTATCTGTTGTCTCCCCCTATTAGAATATAAGCTCCCCGAGGGGAGTGACCTTCTTTCTTTGTTCTTGTATTTGTATCCCTAGTGCTTGACACAGTGACTGGCACTGTAGCACACACTTAATAAATGCTTGTTTTTCTTTCTTTCTGTTATTTTCCAGTCAATGCTAAAAGACTTAGTGGAAGATTCCAGCATGTTGGGAAGTTCTCTTGTGGAAGGCATGAACAAGAGTCACAAAAGGTGCAAATATGGGGATGTCCTATGAGCATATCATTGGAGGGAGTACCCTTATGGATGAAATCAAAGATTTATCAAACTACTGAATTACTCGATATGTGGTTAGGAAGGAGAGCCAAAGACCCAGGTGCTCTCTGTAGCAGAGTATTACATATCTGGGGAGTTTGGTTAACTGGGGGGCTTTCTTTATTTTTCTGTGTCTTATGGTGTGCTGCTGGTGGTGGTGGGGGTGGTGTGTGTATGTGTTTGTGTCCTTAAGGAAGGTCTTTTGTATGGACTGTTGTGTAAGCTTTTGGTATACTGGGGAACAGAAAATACTAAGGGCTTAAGGTCAATCATTTAGTCAACTAGCATTTATTAAATACTTGTCAAATGTTTTCAATGAGGATGAACACAGACATCAAGGTCAACTACCACACTGATGGTAAATTCTTTAACTTTAAAAGGCTATGAGCCAAGACCAAAGTGGAGAGTGTTGGTGCATGATTTTCTGTTCGTGCATGCTCATGCACTCAATGAAGCCTCTGGAGCTGATATGCAGCAAAGTATGGACCAGTTCTCTGTTGTTTGTACTAATTTTGGTCTAACAATTAACACCAAGCAAGCACAGGTGCTCCATTAACCACCACTGCACTTTCCCTATGTGAAACCATTGGTTACAATAAATGAAGAAGTTTTGAATGCTGTGGCTAAGCTCACTTACCTTGGTAGTGTACTTTCCAGGGATGTACACATTGATAATAAGGTTGATGCATGCATTGCCAGACTTAGCTCAGTGTTTGAGAGACTCCAAAGCAAAGTATGAGAGAGAAGAGGTATTAGACTGACTTCCAAACTGAATGCTGTAGAACCATTGGGCTGACCTCATTGTTGTATGCCTGTGAAACCTGGGCAGTCTACCAGCGCCATGCCAGGAAACTGAATCACTTGTATTTGAATTGTCTTAGGAAGATTCTGGAGATCACCTGGAAGGATAAGGTACCAGACACTGATGTCCTTTCTTGAACTAAACTGCCATGCATTCAAACTCTGCTTCAGAGAGCACAACTCCAATGGGCTGGCCACATTGTTTGAACAGAAAATGTATACTTGCCAAAAAGATTTTTATGGAGAACTCACACAGGGCAAGTGTCCACATGGTGGTCAGAGGAAGTGATACAAGGACACTCTCAAGGTCTCTCTCAAGAACTTTGGAATTGATTGTATTACATGGGAGCCACTGGCACAGGACTGCTCAGCATGGCGGGCACATATCAGAGAAGGTGCTGTGCTCTATGAGCAAAGCAGAATTAAAACAGCTCAGAGGAAAAAGCAAGATGCATAAATTTAGAGTATCCAACCCAAATGTTCACACCAACTATATGTGCCTGACCTGTGGTAGAACATTCTGAGCTTGTATTGGTCTGATCAGCCACAGTCGGACACACTGAAACTTGATTCTAGTATAGTGATGTCATTTTTATCCTCTTTGAGAATGAAGAACAATGACTGACCAACCAACTGACTGAAATACTTATTGTTGTTAGTACTTAAATGTTAGAAATATGTTCTTGTTGGATTGTTTCAGTTGTGTCCTACTCTTTATGACCCCATTTGGGGTTTTCTTGGCAAACATACGGGAGTGGTTTGAGATTTCCTTCTCCAGTTCATTTTATAGATGAGAAACTGAGTCAAACAGGGTTAAGTGACTTACCCAGAGTCCCACTACTAGTAAGTGTCTGAGGCCAGATTTGAACTCAAGAAGATGAGTCTTCCATACCCCAGGCCCAGTACTCTATCTACTGAACCACTTAGCTGCCCTATAGCCTAGTTATACCAGGCACCATTCTAAGTCCTGAGTAAAGATTTTGTGTCATAAGTTCACTGATAGCTACATCCTATATAATATGTGAGCCTTCTCTTTCCTCCTGGATAGAACTGTACCAGAGGTCCTTGATCTCTTATAATCAGTAGTTGTAGAGTCCTGAAAGAATTAAACTTCAAAGAATGGGTAGGAATTCAAGATTGGAGAGGGAAGAGGCAGAATAGGAGAATATTCCAAAGAAAGGTACAAAAAGCAAAGGGCTACATTAGGTAATATTCTTTTTGCTCAGAATCTGAAATCTTTTTAGGGTAGTGACATAAAAGCAAGTTGGACACATAGAGTGGTGCTGAATTTGTGGAGAGCCTTGAAGAGTAAGACTTGAGGACAAGTTGGTATGGTAGAGTTCTAGCCTTTCAGTCAATGAGACCTACTTTCACATTCTATCTCTGATACTTATTAGTTTGTGTGAACCTGAACAAATTGTTTCCTTTTATTGAAGTTCAGTTTTCTTCTCTGTAAAAACCCTTTACTACCTACCTCATAAGGTTGTTATAGAGCTCAGATGAGATAATCTATGTAAGGTACTTTGTAAGCCTTATATATAAATGTCAACTATTGTTAGCACCACTGAAATTTTATTCATGAGGTAACAACAGGAGAGTGACTGAAACATTTTGAACTAAGATTTATGCCTAGGGATATATGCATAAGAAAAATTATGCAAAGGTACAGAATGTTAATGTCACACTAGATGTGCCTTGCTGACACTTGGAATCAGGACGATCTGTATTTGAATCTTGCTGCACTAACTACCCAGGTGATCATGGAGAAGTCCCTTCACTGCTCTGATTCTCTTATTTCTTGTTTTTCTCATCTGTAAAATGGAGAAGATAATAGCTTTAATATTGAAAGATACAGAGATTGGAGTCAAGAAGGACCATTAGAAGGGAATAATGAGGGCCTGGACCAAAATGGAGATAATGAAAGAGACAATTGAAAAGGAAAAATAAGGGGTGGAACTTATTGGATGGATAAGAGAGGTAAGGGAGAGTAAAGAGTCAAATGCAATACTAAAATTTTAAATGTGATAGACTGGCTTTCTCCTAGGCCTAGAACTCTCTTTTTCCTCATTTCCACCTTTTGGCTTTCCTGGCTTCCTTCAAGTCTCAGCTAAAGTCCTACTTTCTTCAAGAAACCTCTCCCAATCTTCCTTAATGCTAGTGCCTTCCTTCTGTGAATTATCTCCAATTTATATTGGTACAGGTAGATGGTACAGTGGATAGAGCACTAGACCAAGAATCAGGAAGACCTGAATTCAAATTCAGCCCCAGACATTTATTAGCTGTGTGACCCTGGGCAGGTTACTTGATTTCTGTTTGACTTAGTTTCTCCTCCTCATCCTCATCTCCTTGTCCTCGTCTTCCTTATCCTCCTCTTCGTCTTATTCTTCTTCATTTTTGACTTCTCTTTCTTTTAAATATGAGGTGTAGGTGGGACATCTACTTCAATCAGCTGGAAATGTGGGTTTCTATATTTTCTCACACCCTCTTCCTTCCTAACCCTGCTGATAGATTCTCATACCTACAGGAGGCCAATTGCATTTTACATGATGTTTCAAGTTGACTATTTCATTGCTCTGGGGAGTCAGGAATAGAATTTGGTCTTTTTTCCCCCACAGACACCATCCTATCCAGATGTGAAATAGCAGACCTGTTAAACATGAGATTTATATTACATTTATATTGCATCCTCCTTTATTGAGCCTTCCCCATTTTACTTCCATGTTTGTCTTTTCATATAAGAAGAAAGTTCACAATGATCACACCTAGACAATCCTAATATTATTCCTATGATGATCATGATAGCTGAATTCTACAATCAAATGGAGCTTTTTGTGCAACAAATAATCCTGGAAACAACTGGGGTATTGAATTTTTTATAAACTTTTAGGGAAGAAGAAGAAAATAGGAGGGAGGGAAATGCAGTTAGTATTCATAACTATGAATGTTAATGGGATGAACTCATCCACAAAATGGAAACAGATGGAAGAATGGATTAGAAACTATAATCCAACAATATGTTGCTTATAAGAAACACATTTGAAACAGAGACTGACACACAGAGTTAAAATAAAGGGCTGGAGCATAATCTATCATGTTTCAGATTGATGGAAGAAAGACAGGAATAGCATTCATGATCTCAGGCAAAGAAAAAGCAAAAATAGACATAATTAAGAGGGGTAAGCAGGGGATAAAACCTTGATAAAAGGGAACACACACAATGAAGTAATATTAATACTAAACATATATGTACCAAATTCCACAGCATCCAGATTCTTAAAGGAAAAGTTAAATGAATTACAGGAGGAAGTAGTAAAACTGTACAAGAGGGGAACCTCAACTTTCCTTTCTCAGGGCTAGATAAATCTAACAACCTTCCCTCCAAAAAAAGCTAAATAGATGAATAAAATCTTTAAAAAGTTAGATATGATAGACCTCTGGAGAAAACTAAATGGGAATAGAAAGGAGTATATTTTTTCCCAGTTATATATGGCACCTTCACAAAAGTTGACCATATATTAGGGCATAATAAACCTCATAATCAAATGCAGAAATATTAGATGCACATTCTTCAGAATAAAATTATATTTAATGAAGGGCTATGAAAGCATAGCTTAAAAATTAATTGAAAACTAAATAATCTAATCCTAAAGAATAAGTGGGTCAAAGAACAGGTCAAAGAAACATGAGAGAAAAGGAAAATAAGATGCTGGAGAGCATGAGAGAAAATTGGATACTAATGCACTGTCGGTAGAGTTGTGAACTAGTTCAGCCATTCTGGAGAATAATCTGCAACTACAACCAAAGAACTATAAAACTCTGTATTTTCATTGACCTATCAATACCAAGCTAGTTTGTATCCAAAAGAAATCAAAAGAAAGGAAAATGAACCTATTTGTATGGAAAAGGTGCCAGAATTAATATGTTAACCTAAATCTCCTACTCAGCTCAACTCCTTTACTTTCAGCACAGTCCTGGAAAAAAGTCAAACTTTTATATAAATGAACAGTAATTTCTCTTGTAATAGATGCTCCAAATCTACCTTTCTAGCCTAATTCCACATTATTCCCCTCATGCTATTTGAGCAATTGCTCCACACGTTTGAATATTTGTTCTTTTGATCACAGTATTCTCCACCTGCTGAAATTCTACCCATCTTGAAGGTTTAGGTCAAATATCACTACTCTGGGAAACCTTCTTTAACCCCTAAAACCAAAAGTGATGGAAATAGGAAGCCTAGAAGACAAATAATCTGAAAAATATTAGGGCCTTTAGTGGACTATGAACTTATGAAGACTCAATAATGTGGTATAGAAATCAGTGCTAGGAAAGCTAATGTGCTTTTAGATCACATTGAAGATAAGGAGGTGATAGTCTCATTGATTTTTCCCTTGTGTTCTGGGCACTATAGTTTAAGAAGGATATTGGTAGGGGCGGCTAGGTGGCGCAGTGAATAGAGAGCCGGCCCTGGAATCAGAAGGACCTGAGTTCGGAGCCGGCCTCTGACACTTAATCCATACAAACAAAAAAACCTAGCCGTGTAACCTTGGGCAAGTTACTTAACCCCAATTGCCCTAAAGGGGCGGCTAGGTGGCGCAGTGAGTAAGAGCGCTGGCCTTGGAGTTTGGATGACCCGAGATCAGATCCGGCCTCAGAAAATGAGCACCCACGCATAAATAATGACTAGCCGTGTAACCTTGAGCAAGTTACTTAACCCCCCCCCCAAAAAAAGAAGGATATTGGTACATTGCAGATTATCCAGGGTACGGCAACCAGGATGGTAAAAGACCTTGAGTTCATGGCATGAGTATCAGTTGAAGGGAGTGGGGATGCTTAGCCTTCAGGCTAAAGGAAAATAAGACTTAGGGTATTATAGTTGTCATCAAGTATTTGGAGGATAGTCACATTGAAGACAAATTAGATTTGTTCTACTTAGCCCTAGAAGGCAGAATTAGAAGCAATGTCAAGTAGCAGAGGCAACTTTAGACTTACTATCTTACTGAATTTTTGACAAACTTTTATTAGAACTTTCCAAAAGTGGGATGATTAGCCTCAGAAGGTACTGGTTTTACTGGAGGCTATCAAATAAGGGTTTGATGTCATCTGAGGTTCTTCCAGCTCTAGAATTTACTATTCGTGTACTCCATACTCTGAAATCTTAGTTGTCTTCTTTGTATTTAGGTGCTTATCTCAGTTTTCTTTGTTATTATAGTTATCTGCACTAACTTAGTCCCAGTCAATAAATCACAAAATCTAATAGATTGAAGGTCCTTCAGAGATCATCCACTAACACCTATCTAATAGATTGCAAGTTTCTTGGGTGCACTTTGAGAGCAGAGAATGTCTTTCATTCATCATTCCATCTTTCTCAGCACTGAACCTACCACCTTTCAGATGCTGGGTGTTCAGTAAATGCTAATTGAATGAATGACACAAAGTACTCTATATTATCTTTGTATTCATAATCAAAAGTCATTATGTTTCAAAAATTCCACAGCTTCTGAAGTAGTTATACTGACCTTTATAAAAGTCATACATCCAGAGTAACCTGAATGATATGCAATGGACTGAATGAGTCAAGAATGGACAATATTTACTTTCCTTTGCAGTCTTATTGTTTTCTACCAAGAAATTGCATTTGTAGAAGAAATCAAATGGTTGAATGGATTGAGTGCTGAACTTGGAATCAAGATTCAGAATATGGATTCAAATCCCACTTCTTATATTGCTAGCTGTGAGGCAAAATTCAAGTGACTTAACGTCTCTAAATCATCAATTTTCTTATCTGCAAAATGAAGAAGTTGGATTAGACAGCACAGAAAGTCTCTTGCAGTTCTATAACCTATGATCCATGTTTACACATTTTGTTTCCTACCCAATTCCGCTATCACTGCTGATTTAGTCAAATAGCCATGGTAGACTTGAACTCAGAAGACATCTGGGGTTGACTTTGACCTCTGATGTAGGCAAATCATGTCCATGTGACCTTGGGCAAGTTGCTCTGAACCATAGCTTCCTCATGAGTAAAATGTAAATAATATTTGTTGTACCTGCTTCATGTAGAAGTTTCAAGAACCAAATTTAAAAAAAAAAAGAAAAAGTCCAAGAGAATATAACTGCCTACCTAAAACTGAGGCAGTGAGAGTTATCCTTCAAATGCAGTTTATTGGCAGGAAAAACCCAACAACAAATCGCTATAGAAAGCAAATACTGTCTAATCTTGGCTCTCATTTGACCCATTGTACATCATTCAAATTACTCTGTATATTCTTACTTTGTAAGCACCAAACTCAGTGTTTCTTTGGTGGCTGGCTCTTCAGACATTTTTAGGTGATTTGTGATTTTATTGGTGTAGGAAATGCCCAAGGCATAGTCTTATTCTGTCAATTACTTTATAATTTATAGCTTTGGAGAGGTATGAGGGATGGTGAGAGGTTAAATAACTTGCTCAGAGTTACATCATGTATGAAGTTGTCAGAAAACATTGATTAAGCCCCTATAGTGTGTCACTTTGGGGCAGCTAGATGGCACAGAGTATAGAGTGCTGGGCCTGGATTCAGGGGGACCTCAGTTCAAATCTGATCTCAGAAACTTGCTAGTTGTGTAACCCAGGATAAATTATTTAATGCTCTTTCCCTCAGTTTCCATATCTATAAAATAAGCTGGAGAAGTAAATGGCAAGTCACCCCAGTATCTTTGCCAAGAAAACCCAATTAGGGTCATGAATAGTTGGACATGACTGATTGACTCAACAACAGCAACAGCACCACCAACAAATAGGATACTTAAATCTAGTTTAGTTCTTCCTGATTCTGAGATTGGTTCTCTATACCCTTTACAACATTGCATCTCCTCTAAATATAATCAGATTAATTCTCAAAGCTCTCTAGGCAGATGCAATCTATGTTCTACAGGTGGGGAAACTGCAGCACAGAGAGGCTTATATGACTTGAGAAAATCATAGAATTTGCCAGGGTAAAGAATAGAAAGCAGGTGCATTGACTCTGTGACTGCTTGGCTCAATGGAAAGTTTTTCCTACTGGTCCCCCAAGGAAGAAATTCATGGAAATGTTGTCCTTGTACTGATTCGGTAAAGAACTATACTCAGAGAAAATGGCAAAGAAAACCCATTCTCATTTAGAAATCCGACATCTGGATGAACAGTTACTGATGAGGAGAGTTCTCCTGGGAGCAAGACAAAACTGAGACGTGTGTCTAAGCAAATTGGTACTCTGGGCCCAAGCCCCATTGTGTGAACACTGATGAAATGTCTCCATTTAGCACCTGTCTTGGTCTAGAAAAACAAGAGTCTGAACAATACATACCAGGAAATGAGGCCAACACACAGGGCAATTTAATCACCACTTCAAATAATTCTTTTTTTGGAGGAGAAAGGGAATGAACAAAAACCTTCTTGTTGGTTCACTGGCACCACAGCTTGAGAGGTCATGAGTTCAGTCTATATACATAATTGATAGAAATTGGAGCCACTGAAGTAGAATTGAGGATTAAACTTGGGACTGAGCAAATGTGATTTAGTCCAATTTGATTTAATCCAAGAATATTTATTAAGGACCTACCATGTGTGATATCCTGCACTAAATCCTTTAGATACAAAGACAAAAATTAAATACCACCTGCCCTCAAGGAGTGTGCATCCTACTGGGTCTTAGGAGAAAGAGATTCTCTGTGCTGAATAAAGGTTCTCCATGGGGTCTCAACTTTCTTTTTTCTCCCAAAGGTGGTGATATTTGATGATTGCTATGGTGGGTATTTACTTAGAAATGTTCTAGTTAACTAGAATTTATAAAGATCTTTACAATTTACAAGATGTGATATATCTATACCCACATCTGTATCTATTTATCCATAGTATGCTTGTAAAGCTCAAAGTAGATTATATGTCTATATCCATATAGATTTGTATGTATGCATTACATAATATTACAGTATAGATTTTTGTATATAGGTATAGTTATGTAGTCTTAGTTTAAGCCTTACCACCCTTCTGTGACTAGATAAAGATAAAGATATAGAATCTGTTTTGAACTTCACAATTACTCTGGGGTATAGATGGATAGAGCACAGGATTTGGAGTCAAAAAGACCTGAGTTCAACTGCCACAGACATTTAGTAGACATGTGACCCTGGGCTGGTCACTTAATGTCCCTGTACCTAAGTTTCTTCATCTGTTAAATGGGGATAATAATAGCCCTTACTGAGATGAGTAAAGCATTTTGTATACATTAAAGCACTCTATAAATTCTACTTATTTTTGTTATTATTATTGCTATTATTTTTGCAGGTGAGAAAACTGAGACTGAGAGAGGTTAGTAACTTCCTCAAGATCACCAAGTTAGTTTTAGCACTTCTCTTAGGAGAGATTTGAATTTGGGTCTTTCTTACTCCCAGGTTAGCATCACATCAGAGGAGTAATATGGACAGATCCATACATAAGAAAGTACCTTCTGGCAGCAGTATTAAGAATGTATTGGGAAAAAAAAGAATGTATTGGTGAGGGATAAGAAAAAAAATCAGAAAGATTTATTAAGGAAGCAATTATAATAAAACAGAGAAATAATGATATAACCCTGTATTTGAGAGGTAACAGTAAGAATAGAAAAGAGGGGAAAGTTAGCAGAAATGTTTGGGGGGCATAAGAGGCAGGATTTGGTATTTACCCATGTGAAACTGACTAACTCTCTGTGCCTTCATGGGTTTCAGTTTTCATGTCCATAAAACGGACATAGAAAATATGAGATTTAATTAAATAATCTCTAAGCTTTCTCCTGTCTGAAATGTATGCTCACATATGAGAGACCAGCAAGAAGGAATCATAAGAATTAACGTTAATTTGCAAACCTTAAGGTTTGCAAAACAATAGAATGGAATATGGTAGATTGGCAGTAGTATTTCATCACAACAAAACAAAACAAAAAAAAATAACAATTGTGGATGAAACAAAACTTCAGAGAACTTAATGTAAGACACTTCAAAAATCATTTCTAGATGAAGAACAAATAGATATGAAATAGAACAGACATTCTCATATCTCTCTGGGGATCTAAATTTTTGAGTTTCCTTAGTATATATATATTAATCTATTTTTATTTCACCTCACTTCCTCATATATACAAGTGGTCCACATACTAGGGAAGATGAAGTAGGTAAAGGCCATAGAACCTGACTAAATAAAATAGAAGACATGTACTACAAGTGAAAAAAAAATTTTAAAGATAAGCAGAGATCAGTTTTCTAGATATCCCAGAGAAGCTGATTTCAAAAGAATGGAAAAGACCTTAGGTGGTAGCTTTA
Organism: Gymnobelideus leadbeateri; assembly: GCA_011680675.1. Taxonomy (NCBI): domain Eukaryota; kingdom Metazoa; phylum Chordata; class Mammalia; order Diprotodontia; family Petauridae; genus Gymnobelideus; species Gymnobelideus leadbeateri. The sequence continues at coordinate 89,614 of WOXC01000898.1, forward strand.
AAAAGAAAAGGTGAAAGAGAAATCATCTACTATAGAAAAACAAATTTACACTATTTTCTAATCTTTGTGCAACCATCATGTTAATGACTTAAGCATATATCTTAGGTAGCTTTCATATTCTGATACATGAGAATGGAACATACAAGGTCTCACAGAGGATTTTTGACATAAAGAGAGCTGTGTTTATATCAGTACCACAAACCTGGCTCTGAAACCTCAAACTTGAGAAAATCATTTAACTTTTTTGGATTTCATTTTCCTCATCTGTAAAATGGAGAAAGTTACACTAGACAACCTGTAAGACTCTCTCCTAGTTAAAAATCTGCAATTCTATGATCTTCCAAAAAGAGCTGTGATTCTATGAGTATATTGTCTCAACTAATAGATGCATAGACATGAGAGGTACAGACAAAATGAGACCCTGCAGTATTTATTGTTTGTTGATTTTTTTAAAGTATCATTTGATTTTGTAAGATGAGATGTAGCCTCAAAGAATTTCCTCAAATAAGTTATTTCATAAACATTCATTAAAATCATTTAAGGTTCTATGAAAGACCTAACAATGGAGGTAACTTGGTTCAATGAGTAGAAATATCAAGAAAGGTAGGAAAAATGGAGGGAGACATGATCGCCTAAGGTGTTTGCATAGGATATGATGACACAAATGAAGTCCAAACAGAAGGATTCCATATCCATGATAAGGTTTCCAGATTTATGAAAGATATCATTCTGGTTCCTTGTGCCCTAGAATAGTAAATATGTACTCAAGAGAAATTGATTGATCATACTGGAAAGTTAGTGGATAAGAAATGAACATACTTAGATTATGACATGCCATTGAACAAGATCCCCACTGAGTTAGTCCAGTGGCATATATATATATATATATCTTGAGTAGGTGTTGCAGATAAATGATGACTTGAACTTAAAGTTAGCTTTATATCAATCAATAAAATATTTATTCAGTATCTCCTGTATGTGTGCTAGACACTGTGCTAGGTGGTGGGGATTAAAATACAATGAACTCTCAAGGTGCTGACATCCTAATGGAGACATTAAGGACATGTATGCACACCTCTCTCTCTTTCCTCTCCCTCCCTCATTCTTTCTCCTTTCTCTCTGTTTATAACATAGTTAAATCCAAGGTACTTTTGAGAGGGAAGGCACTAGCTGTGAAGGGGAACCAGAAAGGCTCTATGTTGAAGATGGTACTTGAACTGAGTCTTGAAGGAAAAGATGGTTTCTCTAAGGCAGCAGTGAGGAAGGATGTTTTTTCCAGGCATAGCGAATAGCCAGTGCAGAGACTAGACATGGTATATTGCGTATGAAGAAAAAGAAAGAAGGCCAGTTTGACTGAATGAAGAATGCAGAAGAGGGAGTAAGATGCAACAAGACCAGAGTGGTAAGTTGGGACAAGGTTGTGAAGGACTTTACAAGCTAAAAAATATTATACCAAAAAGGAACTCATCAATGGAATAAGGGACCCAACATGGAAGGGGATGTTTAGGGTGAGAAGATAGTTAAGGGTGAGAAAGCAGGTGAATCATGAAGGAAAGTTCAGGAAGTCAGGAGCTCAGACCAGAAGAAAATGAAGCTACCTTAGTGATACTAAATTGCATGTGACCCAAAGACAACTGAAAGGCATGAGGTATATAAGTATTCTATAGCGTATTAACATCCATGCCTTACAGAGAAGAAATGCTATAAATAGCTTCATTAGGACATGGATGTCTGTAAAATAAAAGTGAGTCTGTCCTCTAGTAAGACTGAGAGACAGCAGATGGAGAATATCGGTTTTGTGCTGGTAGCAAAATAAATAAATATATAAAGACTTAGAAGAAGATCCCTAGCTCACTGGGTAGATCCTCTGTGGAAACTACATAGAAAGATATTGACAAAAAGTCCACAGGCTGAGAAGGAGTATAATCTGTAGGAGTATAATCTAATCAGGGAAGGAACAAATAATACCAAAGAGAAAAGAATCCATCTACTGGTGAGTTAGCAAAGTAAATAAGTTTCAATCTTTAAACATTTTTCCTGAAACCAGTAAGTATGTATATATAAAGGGTGTAGGAACCTTTGCAAACTAGTTCCCAAGGGAGCTTAAAATTAAATGGCATTTCAATGTTGCTCTCAAACTGTTTGGATGAGTTTCATGGCAAGGTTTGTTTATATGACAACAGAACAGGTATTTATTAAAGAAGCTGTCAGATGTGCTAAAGGTTGCTCAGAAGTAATAAATGTTTACTCTGAAAAAGTGCATCTTGTGTTTCTTGCTAAAATATAGCTTTATGTTTTTCTTCTATAGGTCTTTCTTCCTTCCTCTCTTCCTCTCTCCCTTCTTCCTTCCCTCCCTCCCTTCCTTTCTTCTTTCCTTCCTTCCTTCCTTCTTTCCTTCCCTCTATCCTTTACTCTTTTCTTCTCTCCGTCCCTTTCATTTTTTCTTCATCTTTCCTCTCTTCTTCTCTCCTTCTCTCCTTCCCTTCCCTCTTTTTTCCTCTTTCTGTTCCTTTCTCCCTCCTTTCCTCCTTCCTCCTTTTCACCTCCCTCTTTTGCATCTCCCTCTTTTCCTCCCTCCTTTTCTTCCTTCCCTCCTTCTTAATCTTTCTCTCTTCCTCCCTCCCTTCCTTTTTTCTTTCTTTTTTTAAAACAAATGCTTTATTAACTTCTGTTTTACATCATTCATTTCCACCAGATTTTGAGTTACAATCATTTTCCCCCCATTATTCCCCTACCCAACATCCCAGAATAGTAGTCCCACAAGATATCGCTTCCTCCAATCTGCTCTCTCCCATACCTTCTCCCATACCCCCATCGATTTATCCATTACAGGAAGGTGAATCTTTGTGTCCCAATGCCTGCACATCTTATCTCCCTATTACAAGCAAAAGAGTATTAATAATAGTATTTATATATATTTGAAATATTTAATGTTAAGACCTTGAATTTCAGATCCATTTCCTTCCTCCCTTGTCACCCATTCCCTCTGGGGAGATAAGTAATTCAGTATATGTTGTACATGTCTAGCTATGCAAAACATTATCATAGTAGATATGTTGTACAAGGCTGCTTATAATTCCCTCCCACCCATCCCACCCCCCACCTGGTCCATTCCCTACATGATCCTGTCCCTCTTCTATAGTGGGTACTTCCAGCCTCCCCTCACCCCAAGGATGCCCTCCCATCCATCCTCCCTCCTCTCATCTCCCTTCCCCCTATCCTGCTGCAGGTTGAGATATCCCATTTAGTATGTATGTCATTTTCTCCCTGAACCAAATTCAATGTGAATGTGGTTTTGCCTTTTTAGACTTCCTTATTCTCCCCCTCTTTTGCAACCACTTCCCCTTGCTTCTTCTGCATGGGATAGTTTACACTACCCTGCCTCTCTCCATCTCCTCTTGCCACTTTCCTCTCTCACCTCATAATTTCATCCCTTGAGTATTCTCCCTTCCCAACAAATTCAACCTATGCCCTCTGTCCATATATAACTGTAACCATATACACACACATTCACATATGTATTCATATGACCACACACCCTTCTTCCATTATTTTCATAGTAAGAAAGATATCATCAGTCACAGTTATTGCTTTTCCATATAGAAATGTAAATAGTTCAACTTTGATAAGTTCCTTTTGATTTCTTTTCCCTGATTACCTTCTCAGGCATCTCTTCCTTCTTGTGTCTGGATGTCAAATTTTCTATTCAATTCTGGTTTTTTCCTCAAGAATGCTTGAAAGTCTCTATTCCACTGAATGACCATATTTTCCCCTGAAACAAAATACTCAGTTTTGCTGGGTAGGTGACCCTTGGGTTCATTCCCAGCTCTTTTGCCCTCTGGAATATCATATTCCATGCCCTTCAATCCCTCAGTGTAGAAGCTGCCAGGTCCTGTGCTATTCTGATTGTGTTTCCACAATATTGAAATTGTTTCTTCCTGGCTGCTTGTAGTATTTTCTCCCTCATCTGGGGATTCTGGAACCTGGCTATAATATTCCTGGGAGTTTTCTTTTGGGGATCTTTTTCAGGAGGCGATCTGTGGATTCTTTCAACCTCTATTTTGCCCTCTGGGTCTAAAACATCAGGGCAATTTTCCTTGAGAATTTCTTTAAGGATGATTTCTAGGTTCTTTCTTTGATCATGGCTTTCAGGTAGTCCAATAATTTTTAAATTGTCTCTCCTGGATTGATTTTCCAGGTCAGTGGTTTTTCCCATGAGATATTTCACATTGCCTTCTAATCTTTCATTTGTTTGGATCTGCTTAACAGCATCTTGATTTCTCATAAAGCCATTAGCTTCCATTTGCTCCAGTCTAACTCTGAAGGAATGAATCTCCTCAGTGAACTTTTGAGATTCTTTTTCCATCTAGCAAATTCGACTTTTTAAGGCATTCTTCTCTTCATTGCCCTTTTGGGCCTCCTTTGCCATTTGAGCTAGTCTATTTTTTAAGGTGTTGTTTTCCTCAGTCAGGCTGTTGACCCTCATTTCATACTTTTCCTGCATCCTTCTCATTTCTCTTTCCAATTTTTCCTCCACTTCTCTTATTTGATTTTTATAGTCCTTCTTAAGGTCCTCTATGGCCTGCAACCCGCTCACATTTTCCCCTGGGGCTTTTGGAGCAGAACTTCTGGCCTCACAGTCCTTTTCCCACTCTATGCCCCCAAAATAGGAGTCTAGGGTTGCATTTTTCTGTTTCCTTTGCCTTGGCATGTTGCCACTTAGTTACTTGACTTTTGGGCTTGTTGCCACACTATGGCTTTAAGGCCAGATAGAGGAATTTTCATCCTGAACATGTGGGGGGCAACTTCCGTTTCTGGCAAGCTGTAAACCCACCCACAACTTCCACCCTAGATCACAATCCAGATCCAGGGAGGTTAAAGCAAGAGCGATTACTCCCCAAGACTGATCGCTGGATCTCCCTAAGATTTGCAGGCTGGGAGCTGGAGCTGCCTCTGAAAACTACAAAATCGTGTGTCTCCTCAGCAGCTTCTAGCCCCCCGGGGGAGGGAGCCGACACATTCCCCAAATACAGGTCCCAAAGTCCATAGGACACTAACCTCTTACTTTGTCCTAGGCATGTCTATGTTGATAATTCTGTAGTCGCCACAGCTCCTGGTGTTCTGGGGTTCCTCCAGCCGGCTGCTGGCCCTGCCAGCCTGGGGCTAAAACCTCGGCTCATGGGGACCTGGGCTCAGCTTGGCTCCTGCACTCTGTGTGCTGCGTGCTGCCAGGTCCAAGACCACTGCACTGGTCCTTCCTGCAGGGTAGCTGGGCTGTCCTCAGCGGGAGGTTAGCTTCTCTGTGTCGTTCTGTGGGTGCTGGGGCTCCAGAAGTTGTTAAGAGTCCCCTTTTACATAGTTTGGGGGGAATCTGGGGGCAGAGTGGCTTGGACGAGCTGTTTCTACTCCGCCATCTTGGCTCCGCCCCCCCTTTTTTTCTTTCTTAGATGTGAACCCACATTCCTGGGATGGAAACTTCCCTGATGCAGATGGCAAATGATCTGTAACTTTTAGTCTTAGAGAGTTACATTAGCCACTGAGAAGATGAGTGTCCATGGGCACACAATTTGTTTATGGGTGACTGGATTTGAACTGAGTCCTTCATGACTCCAAAGCTAGCCTTATATCCACTATGCCATGCTGACTCTGAATCTGCAGAATCAAGATGCTTACATTGGATCTGACCAAAATAAAGTCTGTCAAGATCTCCACTCTCAAAAATGGTGCTGGTATGGACTATAAGAGGTCTTCTTGCTTTGTGGGCTTCAAACAATGCAGGGTCACTTGCTGATAGTTAAGACTCTTGCTTCAAATTTTACAGATAATTCAATAGTATAGTTTTTCCTTTGTGTATTTATATGAAAAAAAAATACTCTCTCTGTTCCTTTATATAAGTTCTCTTCCATGCCTGGAAGGTATTCCTTTTTTTTTCAGTGCCAGTTAAAATCCCTAGACTCTTTGTTCAATTTCTTTTTATAATGATAGGGTTATTTAAGTATTCTATTTCCTCTTCTGTTAATCTGGGCAATTTCTATTTTGTGTAACTATCCATTTCACTTAGATTGTCAGATTTATTGGCATATAATTAAGCAAAATAGCTTCTGATATTTGCTTTCATTTCATGTTCATTGGTGGTGAATTCACCCTTTTCATTTTTAATACTGGTAATTTGTTTTTCTTTTTTAAAAATCAAGTTAACCAATGTTTTTTATCTATTTTCTAGTTTTTGTTTTCATTAAACCAGCTATATTTTTATTTATTAGTTCAATAGATTTCTTACTTTCAATTTTATTATCTCCTTTGACTTTTCAGGATTTCCTTTGGTGTTGAATTAAGGAGTTTTATTTTTTTTTTTAATTTTTTACTTGCATTCCCAATTCATTGATCTGTTCTTTCTCTATTTTAATGATGTGGGTATTTTAAATTCTTTTTTGGAGGGATAAAGGTAGGGCAATTGGGGTTAAGTGACTTGCCCAAGGTCACATGGCTAGTTTTGTGTTAAGTGTCTGAGTTCAGATTTGAACTCAAGTCCTCCTGACTCCAGGGCCAGTGCTCTATTCATTGCGCCATCTAGCCACCCCAATGTGAGTATATAGATTTATAAAATTTCTCACAATTACTGTTTTGGATGTATCCCATAAATCTGTTTACATGTTTTCTCATTGTTGTCATTCTCTTTATTGAAATTGTTATTTATTCTATGATTTGTTCTTTGAACCATTCATTCTTTAGGATTAGATTATTTAGTTTTCAATAATTTTAATCTATATTTCCATGGACCTTTATTGAATGTAGTTTTTATTGCATTATGATCTGAAAAAGATGCATTTAATATTTTTGCTTATCTACATCTGATTGTGAAATTTTTATGCTCTAATACATGGTTAATTTTTGTTAAGGTGCCATATACAACTGAGAAAAAGTATATTCCTTTCTATTCCCATTAAGTTTTCTCCAGAGGTTTGTCATATCTAAGTCTTCTAAAATTCTATTCATTTTAAAAACTTCTTTCTTATTTATTTATTTTTGGTTATATTTAACTAGTTCTAAAAGAGGCAAGTTGAGACTCCCTACTAGCAATCTCCTTGCTAGCATTTATTTTTTTTAATTGCATCAATATCTATTAGGGGGATTGGTCTATAGTTTTCTTTCTCTGTTTTTGTTCTTTCTGGTTTGCATATCAGTACCATGGTTGTATCATTAAAGGAATTTAGAGGGGCTCTTTCTTTGCATTTTTTTTTCAAATGGTTTATACAATATCTGAATGAATTGCTCTTAAAATGTTTGGTAGAGTTCACTTGTGAATCCGTCTTGTCCTGGGAATTTTTTCTTTGGGAGTTCATTGATGGTTTAGAATCCTGAGTCTCCTTCAGACTCAGTTCAAACACCACCACTATATGGGATGGGACCCTCCTTTATCCCCCAGATGCCAATGCCCTTTGCCATTCTCTTGTATCTATTTTTGTATACATTTATATATGTATATGTTTTTCCTCCAATTAAATGTAACTCCAGAACTGGTACTTTTGGCTTTGTATGTATCACGGTATCTAGCTACTTAAATGACTTATTAAACAGCTGACTCAAAGAGATTTATCCCTTCTTCCTTAATTCTCAGCAGCTAAGTTTGCTGCTGTCCCAAAGCTTATGAGTCCAGTACTCCTTTGATAGTTTTAGGTTATTGTCACAGTGCAACTGGAAAATCTGACCATCCCCCCAAACTCTAAGAAAATTTTGTTCAAGAGAGGTATTTATTGTTATAAGCATACAGATGATAAAGGAATTATTATCTCAGTACATACCTGCCAATCTGTCTAAAATGATTCCTACATAATGAAGATTAAATCCTTAAGAATAATTCATATCCATATCAATTTCCATATATATGTGTGTACACACACACACATGCATATATATATATATATATACAGAAAGAGAGAGAGAGAGAGAGAGAGAGAGAGAGAGAGAGAGAGAGAGAAAGGAGAGGAGAGAACCAAATTCCAGAAATCCTCAACACCACTTCATGACAAGGCCAGGTTGAATGTTTCCAGCATTGTGCTCTCCTGCTGGGACCCACAGGCATACCTGAGATTTATTCTTCCAAAGGAGTACCATCCATTTGTATTTCAAACTTTGCCAGATAAGAACAGTGATTTATAAATCCGAGGGAGGTCTAAACCTTAAACTGTCTCCTTAATTCAGTTTACATGTCTAATTGGAGACTGGAGTATTGAATCTAATGCAGTCATAGTAGCACCTAATATTTAGAACTTGACAGTTTAGAATACTTTTTGTACATTGCTTCATTTGATCTATTGATCCTCACTTTTTTTTGGTTATTGGATGGGGGGAAGGTAGGGTAACTGGAGTTAAGTGACTTGCCCAAGGTGACACAGATAGTTTTGTGTTAAGCGTCTGAGGTCAAATTTGAACTCAGGTCCTTCTGACTCCAGGAACAGTGCTCTATTCACTGTGCCACCTAGCCTCCCCTTTTGATCCTTACTTTAACCCTGTGAGGTAAATGCTACAGATACTGATGGCCAGAGGAGTAATGAAACTCTTACTCCATTTGACAGTGGGAAACTGTACCCTAAATCCTGTGACTTCTCTGAAAATGATCTCCTCTGGGCAGAATTAGGTAGGCTATAATAAGTGGGATATTCTACCACCTCCTCTCCTTCAAGGAACTAGGACATATTAGCTGCCAATCATGATGTCACAAGCTATGGGAGGAGACAACCCTCCATGGAGAATTAGTTTCACTTTCAAAGGGTGACACATCTTAAGAATTATTATAAGTCCTTTTTGATTGCTTCCCTGCCAGGTCCCAAATTTCTGTTTTATAGAGAAAAAAACCAGGGAATTTTTTTACAAACCTCTTGGGTATCTGAAATGTAGGACCTCAATATTTCTATGACGTCTTTCTCTGAAACTGTGTTTACCTGCCTGCCTACCTTCAATCTGGCACAGGCTGACAACTGCATTGGCCTCCACTTCCTGAAATACCTACCCTAGAAATGACATTGGCATATAGAACAAAGGTGAGAGGCTGATACATCATTACAAGAAGGCGGGACAGATGTCAGACCCAACTGTTCAGCTGCTTCCTTCAACAGCAAAGTTTTTGTCTATGCTATTCTTACCAGGGCTAATATTTGAATCTTGAAAATCTCAAGATTTTTGAAAAACTTTTATTTTCATAAGTCTGTGTAGGCGGCACCTGTGAGCAGTCATATAAATATTTCTTGATGAAAAGTTTGCTGTTAAACAATAATATGGTTCTAAATCACCTTCTCCAGTGTTATCTCACTGATGGCCAGGAATAAGTGTACCTCTATCCCAATCAATGTAATCACAGAGAACAGTATAATTTGGGACTAACCAATGGTGGGGGTGGGGAGTGGGGTTGAAATGGATGCCTACATTTTTTGCCTTGGTTCACTTATCAAAGAATGGGCTCATATTCTCCTTTTTCCCCAGCCCAACTATATGTGAAAGCATGGTGAGCCTATTTCCATTCATGAGTGCTTGAAGGTCCAGTACTATGTCATGACAGAGTCTTCTTGTTGACTGAGGACCTGGAAGGACTGATAATCCATAATTATTGAGCCAGGACTAAGTATATAGGTATGTAAAAGTCTTCCAGCTACAAGGACTCTGGGAGCTGTATTTCTTCCTAGTTTGGGAAGAGAGATTAAGAAGATATCAGGATTAGAGTGCAAGTTTCCACCTCCTCCCTTTGTTCAAGTTTTTGGAGAATCTTAGAAGGAAGAGAGAAGGAGGTATCCAACAAGGACCTCAGAGGCTGATGGAATGACATCTGTAGATTTCATCCTCAAATATCTATCTTATAGTACAATGCCTGGCACTTACATGGTAAGTGCTTAATAAATTCTTGTCGACTTACTGCTTATAACAGTGAAATCACTAGTGTGGTCTGTAACTACAAGGAAAAGTGCTGCTATAAATCCTTTAGTACATAGCAATCTTTTCCCTTGTATTTTACCTCTTTGGGATATATGCTTAGATGGATCAAAGTTGTATTGGTAATGAAATTTCAAGATCCATTTGTATTGGAAAGCAAAGAGGTACTTAGCACCTAATTTCAAATGAAGACTCTGTTAAAGAAACAGAAGGTATGAACCCCTGTTGCTGACATAACAGGAAGGGACAGGGAGGAGCTATACCATATTTAAGGAAGAGCACAAGCTGGACAGTCAGAACTGCTTGGGATGAGGCAGGGCTGCTGCTGGACCAGAACTTCTGTGGAGAAAGTGATTTTGATTTTGAGAATAGGAGAAAGTGATTTTGATTTTAAGAATGAAGCTGCTGAAGACTTCTGAGGGCCAGCTGGAACTGGAGAGGCTGCTGAGAATTTCTTAGGGCCAGCTAGAGCTGCTGAAGACTGAGGAAGCATGATTGTGGTGTCAGTATTCTGTACAAATGTTGTTGTGGCTTCGTTAATGTGTACGGATGTTTTTGTGGCTTTGTTAAGCCTTGTCTTCCCAGGAACAAAGATTATGAAGGATTTGAGATGGACTGGACACTGTGAGCTCCAACGTGGAGCAGGAACTGCATGGAGAACTGGACAAGGAGCTGGGAGCTGCCTGCCTTTGAACTCAGGTTTCAGTTTGTTAGATTCAGGTGGAAGCTGGGACCATGGAAGAGGAGCCATGGAAGCTGAAAGTCGGCCCTGAGTCAAGATGAAAATACCTCTCCATGGGTACTGAGAAATGATGAAATTGTGATTTACTTGTGATTGAGGAGTAGATGGCCTGGGTATTTTCCATTACCCCTTAGGAGGGTATTGAGTAGTCACTGATGACTGAGTAGTGACTGATGATTGATTATTGACTGATAACTGAATAGTGACTGATTTGTAACTTAGTGTACCCCATGGGTGGAAGACTTTGACCCTTTGTACTTTATGACTGAATGGTTGAGTTACTAAGTGATTGATTGACTAAATGATTGTATTTTGTTTGAAATTATGTGACCACTTTGGTGAAACCTATGTGGACATTTTAGTGATAAGTTGTTGTGAATGTTATATTTGATTTTCTGTGATAAGTTGTAACATTCTGAATGCTGTACCTTGATTTTCTGTGAATGTTTTGCTCTGATTTGTTATTGAATACATAGAGTATTCACTATACTATGTAATCAGAACCTTGAGACCTGTTCACAGCAGCATTCCTCTGGAAAGCTGCTCATGCATGGCTTTCAAAAGTTTAGTGACTTTTGGGAGTACAGTTCCAAAAGGCTTTCTGTAATGCTTGAGCCAATTTACAACTCTACCAAAAATGCTTTAGTGCTCCTGTCCCACAACAACCACTCTAATAGGCAGTTTCATCTTTTGTCCTCTTTGTCAGTGTAATGGTTTTGAAGTTGAACTTTAGTATTTTAATTGGTTCTCTTGTAATTTGGAATATTCATTCATGTGATTATTGATAGCTTGCAGTTATTCATATGAAAACTACTGGTTCATATCCTTTAAATATTTACATTTTGGGGAATGTGTCTTATTCTTATATACTATATATAATAATTCCTTATATAGCTTGAATATCAGATATTTATTCAAATATATTTTTCTGCAAAATATTTTCCTAGTTTTATAACCTGTCTTTGATGGTCATGTTGCTTCTTCCTTTTTTAGATTTTCATTAACCAGTTCTTTGATAATATACTTTAGCATTTTCATAGTAAGTGAAGCTCACTGGCCTATAGTTTATTAAACCTATTCTTTTCCCTTCTTTTGAAAATTTTGTTCACATTTGCACCTTTCCATTTCTGAATATTTCCTCTTACCCACAGTCTTTAAAATATCCCCAGCAGAGGCTTATCAATCAGATTTGCCAATTCTTTCAGTACCTGAATATGTAATTCTTCTGGGCTAGGTGACTTGACCTCATCAATGACAGCTAAATGCTTTCTTATTAGCTAATTACTTCTCTTGGGTATCAACTTCTTATTAACAATTTTTGTTGTGTTTTTCTTTCTTATTGGAAAGTCATTCTCGTTGACAAAGAAAAGAAGAAGAAAATTAGATATGAGGAGCACTGTCTTTTCTGTTGGTAGCTTATAAGTTTCCACCTACCTGAAGCAGTTGTTCTATCCCCTTTCTTTATCCTCCTTTATTGCCTCTTCCCAATGACATCAATCTCATTCTTTTTGTTGTCCTTAGTGTTATTTGCCACCTTCAGCTCATAAGAAGCTTTACCACTACTGACATTTTTTTTCAGAATCACGATGAACTTTGTATTCATTCTCTGTTATCTTCCCATGCTTCTATCTTCTCTACATATCTTTTAAAATTTAATATAAATTGATCAGTGAAACTAAATCAGTATCTTCAGGTGACTTCCATTCTTTTTTTCTTCATCAGAATTGTTTCCCTTTGTGTCTTAATAATTCCCTTATCTAGCCTTTCCTAGCCCTGGTCAGCTGATTTCCCCTTTATAATTTTAGCTCACAGTATCCTTCCTATCATCATCTGGGCCTTCTGAAAGCTGCTCTAATGAAGCCATGTCAGAATAGGATCCAGATTTCTTCTTAATCACAAGATATAGAAGGGCATAATCATTTCTCCCCTGAGGGGCTTATAATTTGTCCCCACCCCCAGAACCCAGTTCCTCTGTCTTGATAAGAACCAGATCCAGAATACAATTTTTCATGGTTGGTTGTTCCAATTTGAGAAAGATGAAATCATTAAGATCAATCAAAAAGTTTATAGGTGTTCTATTTTAGGAGAGAGAGTTCTTGCAGATGTTGGGATAATTTAAGTCCCTAATCACTAATATAACATGCCTTTCTGTTAGGTACAAAGAGATTTGTTTCCTGAAACTTCCTGAAATTTCCTGGGATTTGTTTCCTGAACACCTCATCTATTTCCCCTTTTTGTCCAGTGACACAATCATGTCTATTTCTCTCTTCATTGATTTTTACCCCAATGTTCCTGACCACACTTCCCTTCTCTTGTTTTGTATTTATTCAAATGAGCATAAACCTTCTTAACATAAAGTGCTACCAATCCTCACTCCTTTGCAGATCCTGTTTCTTTTGAATAAGGCATACACATCCAGAGCCCCAATCTACTTATAGGTCTTATCCTACCAAGCTCAGGAACATGTATGATGACCTCAAGATCATTTATCTTGATTATTGCCTAAACTTTGTGAATCTGTGTATATTTGAGGTCATCAGTTTTACTGTTGAGTTCTTTCTTGGATTTTTTCTCCTATGAGCTTCTGAGTGCTTCAACAGCTTTTCTTGTATTATAGCTACTCTCTTTATTATATTTGGAAGGTAGAAGTGAGGATAGGTCAGAGAGAATGAATTTAAAAGACCAGAATAATTCTCAGAAAGCTAAAGCCCAGGATGAGCTGAGGCTGGTAATGAATAACAAAAAAGATTTTTTTTAATTATCTTGGGCTTCTGAAGATGAAATGCTTTAACTTTTGTGTTTGGGATTAGAAACACTGAAAATTGGTTTTTTGTTGGGTGCTATAGGATGGGTGGGGACTTTGGCCCAGCCACTTCTACTCCCACTTCAAGGTCTGATCCTATGTCCTGAACCTTTCATGCATGTGTCTGCTCATTCTCATGCACCATCTCTGCTTAACATATAGCATCTCCAGGGCTAAGCCCCCTGCAGTTAATCTTTTGATAAGGACCATCAATTACTTGAGCCAATAAATAGTATCTGGTGGTTATAGTCTGTCCCTCTTTTATTATCTCCCTCTGCCCTTTACTTTCTATCTTTTAGTTTGCATTTGGGCTCTATGTGTCTGTCTCTTTTCTCTGATTCCTTTCAATATGAGAATAAATGTTCTTTTCCTCCTGAACCAACAAGAACAACAACAACAACAACAACAACAAAGTTATGTCAGGATCAAGAGTAAAATCAAAGAGAGTATAAGAACTCTGATGTAACAACAAACCATAGTGATAAGACTGAGTTTCCCAATGTTTATTTTTGTTTCTGGTTTTTTTCTTTCAAGAACAACACTATTGGCCCTGGAAAGGACAAAGCATAGATAGTTTTCAGGTAGTTGAAATTGGAGTAAATGAGATGGTACAGAGTACCTGGGCTATGATCAACTAATTAATGTCACCATGTCTGGACCACATTTTAGACTAGCCTTGACCCACTGAGTTTATAAAGGGCTACTGTGCTTGCCACTTTTTGCTTGATATTCAGAAGTCATTTTAATTTGAGGACCTAGTTCAGTGCTGGGCAGTATGTCTTTGGCAAGAAGGGATTCTCTTTTCTTGCATTCATTGGGTCATTAAATGTACCACTCTGCTTCAGGGACAATTTTATTATGACTCATGGGTCTAGAGTTTCCCAAAAGGAGGGAGGGAAAGTAGAACAAATATGAGTACTCAATATATGATATAAATTGGGGACAGGATAGTTAGTTTATATCTACACAGAAAGAAATGCTAAGTATAGAAAAATCATAGTATAGATTGACAGAATTAATAAGATTCAGTAACTTAATTTATGACTGTCATTATAATTGCATGGAGATGATGGGGATGGTTACTATTTACTAGTCCTTAGAATATAAAGCAATTTTGCAATACTGCTAACTAGGCACTTTACATTTCACCTTGTTACTACTGCACTATCAAACATCCTCTAGCAAAATGACCAGACTCAGACCAGTCCTCATCTTGTCAGTGGAAAACTCTGCTGAAGAAATTCCATTGCCATCAGCTATTCCTGATCCATGAATACTGTAGCAAACATATCTCAAGTCTATAAAGTCCTATAGATCTTTCATAATTACAGGGTCATATCTTCAGACCCAAACATATCCCCTGTGTGGGGGAATGAGATACTCCATTATTTTCAGGAAAGCACAAACACAAAAGAGGCAGAGGCAATCACAAATTAATGACCTCATGGACAGCAGGAAAAAGACAGGACAATTATCTCTTCCCACCCCCCAACTCCTGGCTTTTAATGTACAGCTGGAAACAGCACAGAAACTTCAATGCTAGAAAGGATAGAGGCAAAGAAAACATTACTGCATTTTGTAAATCTACTGGGTAATCAGCTGTTACAACTCAGCAGCCAATTGGTGGGTTATTTGTCATCTTTTGTAACACATTTTTGTGTTACATATGGTTATCAGAAGCTCTGCCTCCCCTCCACCCCCCAGTTCCCATGTGTTTGATTGGCAGGAGACATAGAATATCTTTATATAATCTATTATAAATGGGCAAATCTGAGCATGTTTCATGTCCCTGTCTTACTTTGATACTGAATGTTCTTCCTGAGCCCCCAATAGTGATATTTTAAAGACCTTGGAAAATGTAAGTGCTGCAAGTAGGACTAGACTAGGACAAATATTGTTCACATTTTGATAAAAAGGGGAAGGAGGGGAGAGTGTGAAAACTAAAAATCAGTGAACTGATCTTCTATTCATAGAAAAATTATAGAAAGTTGGACTATTGATGGATAAATGAGAGAGTAAAAGATAACACCCCACTCCTTTGATTGGCCTCAGACCGAGTTTGAGAGCCCATCTAGCCAATTCCAGGACACCAGGGTTGACCTATGCCATGCATTTTGACACATGCATTTCTGCAATTCTCCTTCTCTCCTGACAAGGAAAAGTAATATGACCTGCAGAAATTGTGCCTTCCTTCCCTCCCCTCCATTAATATTCCCTTCCCCAACCATCAGATATTAATCCATTCAGCTTTGGAGCTTAACCTTGGGGTTGAGCTGCCTGATTGGTGACTGAATAAAAACTCACCTCAGTGGAGTTTTCTTGACATCTTCCCACCTAACAATCTTCATCTATAAAATGAAAAGAGTGGGTGAAAGCATTAGCAAAGTTCCTTTTTGTGATAAATCAGTGATCATAGGTTATATGTTACATTGGAGTAGGAGTGGGGAGAGGAAGCAGGGAGAGGGAAAGATGGTGTTTTATTGAAAAGAATTTTTGTATGAAAATCACAAGTTGACTTCATAAAGATTATTATTATTTATGTAAAAAGTAGAAATAGATTCACTTTCGATGTTCTAAACACCTTGAGCACCTTGCTGAAAATAATATTTTAAAATATATTATCACACATGGGATCATAATATCAACAACCTTGGCTTTTGTCAAACATAAAAGGGTCATGAAATTTGAATATGACATTTTCCCTTAGACATTCTGTTGAAGTTTAGGGGTACTGGGACCCTGAAATAGTGACATAGATCCTGCCTGAATGAATTTGACCTAGGCCTTCTTTCAGTTAAAGAAAACCAAGTTTTATTAAAGATCTGCTACATTCACCAGACTCTTAAGGAAACTGAACATTTGTGTTGCTAATGCAAGTAGGTCAGATTGAATCTGAGCACTTTAAACAAGAAGAATTTTATATAAAGAAAGATTGTGGGAGGGATATAGATGTGGCCAAGTAGTCTGGGGTGACTAGAGGAGGGGTCTAGAGAGGCTCTTGATGGGAGTGGCCAGTAGGCTGGGGTGACTGGAGGTCAACACCTGGACAGGGAGAATAGTGTATAGATTGGGTCAAGGGTGGGAAATGGTGGGGGGAGCAGGGGGCACTCCCTCCTTAGGTTATAATGAAAGACCACTTGAGAGGATTGTAGCCTCAGGCAAATGCCAGAAACTTCATCAAGTGGGAAAATTCAAGGAGAGTTCAAGGTGGGGTTTTTCTAGGGCCTGTGGACAAATGGAACCCAATTTTTTTTGCAGTAAGGGGCAAAGGTCTCAGCTTAGGCCCATACCCTGTCAATTCTATAACTATTTTTAAGTTGGATGCATATTAGGATAGGCACAGAAACCCATCATGCTGAGGGAAGAAACTGGATTTATTTCAATGCACTTTGTTAATTCTTGTTTTGGCAAAAATAACAACAATTGAAACAAATAATAATTCATTTTTTTGAATTGCATTTTTTTCTCCTCTCTCTTAATTTGAGCACCTCTTCCCCTTCTTCTATTCCATTTTTTCTTTCCCTTCTAAGCTCTTGTTTTCCTTCCCATCCAAGCTCCTCATTTTATAGATGAAGAAACTGAAGCACCTTGGTTCAGTGGAAAGAATGCTGGATTTGAAGTCAGAGTCTTGGATTCAAGTATTATCTTCGTAAATTAGAGTTAAGTATGGCTTAGGCTCTAGCTAGTTATGTGACCACTGGTGTTCTCTGCTTAAATTCTCTGAGTATCAGTTTCCTCATCTTAAAATTGTGGTAATTATACCTGAAGTAGTTTCTTCACAGGGTTGGTGTGAAGTTCAAATGAGACCTTTTTGTGAAATTTAAAAACTTTAAATTGCTATATAAATGAGAGCTATTATTGCTGTACCTTGATAAGACATGCCCTTAGACATCACTACTGAAATTAAATTGACTGGAAAAAAAAGTGCCAGTGGCCAACCTCGAGCACAAAGTCAGCTAAAGTTTTAAGCAATGTGAGTAAGTACAATTACAGACTAATTATAGACTAGAAAGGAAATAAAGGGTTATGGTGAGAATGTCAGGGAGAAAATTAACTTGTCAAGCAAAAAAAATTTAGGGAAGGAAAGCTTTATGGACTTGTTTTGGTAATTGATGGGACTTCAGTTTTAATGAACTCCCTCCCAGAAGGTAATTAACACCTAAGTTTTCATTTATTTCATTTGAACCTTCTGGATTATAAAGCAGCTGTTCCCTAAGGTTTTAGAGATGGCTATGAAATTATTCATTATGAAAATTCCTCTAGGTGGGCTACTATCTGGGATATCATTATACTCAGTTATAACAACCTCAATGATCACTGGTGGAGTATGCCCTTAGCAAGTCACTTTCCTTAGGGATCATCTTTAAAATAGACACTAATATATGTGCTCCTTTTTACGCCCCTGAGTTGAGATGTGTTTAAGATATCTTAGAAACTTCCTGAGTTCCTTAGAAGGCAGGTACCATATAAAACTGATCATTATAATAGGCCCAATTTTTCTAACACAAGTACCTTTTTCTTATGACTCTATAAGGTGTATAGTACAATAATTATCATCTGTATTTTCATATAAGGAAATTGAGGTGAACCTCAGTGAAGTCATTTGCTCAGGATCACATATCAATAAAGTGACAGAGTCAGAATTCAAACCCCATGTTCCTGAGTCCAAATCCAGTGACCTTTTCACCATGGTATGATACAAACTGTTATATAAAATGTGAACTTTGAGGCAAAGGATCATTTGGACTACTTGTCTGAATTATATGTAATTCATTTTTTCTATTTGAAACTCTTTTAAAAACCCATCTCTCTCTCTCTCTCTCTCTCTCTCTCTCTCTCTCTCTCTCTCTCTCTCTCTCTCTCCCCACACACAAAATATTCAATAATAGATTTTAAAAAATCTGAGAGAAAGGCACACTTCTATAAAAATAAATGCCAAGAGTGCTGATGCTCAGATTCAGTTTAGGTCTGTGAGCAAAAAAAAAATGAAAATTGTTTTAAAAAAAACATTAGAAAAAACAGAAGGATCAAAGAAGGGATAAGACCACTGCTCAAGGTGGATGAATCAATGATAACTCACTACAGAGAGAAGGAAGAGTTGCTGAATTCTTAATTTCCTTCTGTTTTCTCTGGCATTGAAAATATGTTTTAATTGGAAAGGCTGGCATAAATAGGGTGAATAGGAAGTTATTACCTCAAATTGGCAAGATATTAAAATAATACTTTACTGCCCTTGACAAAATCATTACCTGCTCTGATGAATTGCATCTAAATGAAATAAAAATAATGGTAGATATGATTACTGAGCCACTGCCAATGGTATTTCAAAGACATTAGAAAATGAGAGAGATACCATAGGTCTAGAACAGGGCAGAAATCCCAGTTCTCATCCTTTTCACCACCACTCCACTGGCCCAAAAGGAAGAGAACAGCTTACTAAATAGAGACTGGAGAGTTTGACTTTGATTTCTTGCAAAATTCTAAAATATAGTATTAAAGAAATAAAGAACATTTAGAAAAGTAAGCACTGATCACAAAGATGGAGTAGAAAAGATGGAAAGATAAAGATTTAGGAACTGGTTGAAAGGCTAAAGCCAAAAAAAAAAATAGTCAATGGTTTGATGCTCACTTAGAAGAAGGTCTCTAGTAGAGTGTCCCAGGGATCTGTACCTGACCCACTACTATTCAGCATTTTTATTAGTGACTTTAATAAAATCATAGATGGCAAATTTCTTATTTGAATATGGTACAAAGCTTGGAGGAATAGCTCACAAGCTGGATAATAGAAAGGATTAAAAAAGGCATTAGATTGGGCTTGAGTCAAAGATGTCATTTAATATAGATCAATATAAAGGCTCACACTAGTTAACAAAACAATTTTTCTAAAAAGTTTAGGCATTAGGACGACAATTTCCAGGGGTTTTATTAGACAGCAGCCTCAATATGAATAAATCTTATGATATGGCAGTCAAAAATCCCCCAATTTATATCTCAAACTATAATGGAGAAAATATTGGTCTACGAGAAGAACAGTGGCACTGAAGTCAGAGCACCTGGGTTCAAGTCCTATCTTTGTTGTTATTGCCTCTTTGGCTTTGGGCACTTCTATCCCCTGGGCCTCAGTTTACTAATCTATAAATTAGGAGAGCTAGCATTTATATAACAAGTTAAGTTTTACAAAGCATTTTATATCAATTACTTTAGTAATTCCTTACAAACATCCTTGAGATGGGAGCTATCATTTCCCCTTTTTTATCAAGGAGGAAACTGAGGAATATTAAAGTTAAGTGATTGTGTGAGGCAGAATTGGAGTTCCTTGATTCTAAGTCCAGTGTTTTATATTTCCTATTTACCCTAAAATGAGGGAAATGAATGACGCAGCTTCTGAGATCCATCCTTTCTGGGTCGACAGCTATCATTCTGTGAAATGGAAATGTTTAGCCTGGAGAAGACATAGAGGCGACATGATGGCTGTCTTCAAGTATTTAGAGTGCTCTCTTATGGGAGAGGAAATAGACTTCTACTTGGTTCTAGAGGGAAGAACTAGGAGCAAGGGTAGAAATTGCAGTATGGTCGATTTCAGCTCAAC
The DNA here is from genome assembly GCA_011680675.1 of Gymnobelideus leadbeateri. Classification (NCBI taxonomy): domain Eukaryota; kingdom Metazoa; phylum Chordata; class Mammalia; order Diprotodontia; family Petauridae; genus Gymnobelideus; species Gymnobelideus leadbeateri. The sequence continues at coordinate 109,672 of WOXC01000898.1, forward strand.
ATAAGGGAAAAAAAATCCCTATCAAATAGAGCTCTCCAAAGGTGGAATGGAATGTATTAGGAAATAATGGGTCCCCCTTCTTCAAAGGTCTTCAAGGTCCAGATGATCATTTATGTGATGTGTTGTTGACAGATTCTTTTTCAAATAAGATTTGGACCAAATGGCTTCTGAAATGAGGTTCCTTCTCATTATATTAATTCTATTTATTTGTCTCTTTTGTTTGTCCTTTACTCACTTTTATTATCTATTAATTTAATTAATACAATGAATTTAACTAATTAGCTTAATTTAACTAATGCATCGTATAATAGGTATAGCCAGGAAGACATAAATTACTACCTCTGATATATATTGACTGTGTAACCCTGGGAAAGTCACTTAACTTTTCAGTGATCTAAGCGACTCCCCATACTATATGTTGCCAAAAAAAATGCTTACCTTCATTGGTAAAGGGAGTTTCCTCATCTAAGAATTTCTTGCAGCAATGAAATCACAAGTCCAGTCTCTTTTCTTTTAATATTGAGATCTGCTTATATAGTGAAAAGAACATGAATATTATGATCAGAAAACTTATTTTCAAATCCTGGCTCTGCCCCAAACTGTCTGGGTGATCCTAGGCCAGTGGCTGAACTCTGTTTCAGTTTGTTAATCCATAAGATGAAGGGGTAGGGCTAATTCACATCTAAGGTTCCTCATGCCTCTGAACTTATGATCCTATATCATGTGAAGAACAGTTAAAGAAACTTGGGAGGTTTAGGCTGGATAAAAATGAATAAAAAGTCATAAACAGACCTATAAGTTACCTTCAAATATTTGAGGACTGGTCACTTGAAAGAGGGATCTGATTTGCTCTGGTAGGAACCAGATAGTGAAATTAACAACAATGGTTAGAAGTTGCAAACAGCACCTTTAGTCTTGATGTCAGGAAAAACTGCCTAATTCCTCTAATTAAGGAATCCATAAGTGAAATGAAGGCTAGTGGGTTATCTTTCCCTGAGGGTCCTCAGGTAAAGACTGGATGAATATTTGGCAAGTATGCAGTAGAGAGGATTCTTGTTCAAGTATCAGTTGAACTAACTTTAATATGGTTATTAATCATATACTTGGAGTCAGAGGAGCTATGTTCAAATCTGACCTTTTTCACTTATTTTCTGTGTAACCTTGGTTTCTGTTACCTCATCTATATAAATAGAGGACTGGACTATATGGTCTCCAAGATCTCTTCTATCCAGGATCAGGCTGGTAAATATTTAACAACCAGCTCTCTAAAAACAGCAGCAACAAAAACTGCACATATGATATTCTTTATGTTTAATTTGCATTATTAACATTTATAAAGTTTAGACAATAAATGAATATAATAAATCAAAGCCAATAGACTTTGCTGATTTCCTAGGTATAAATTCTCATTTAACTGAGCATTAAACTTAACAATCAGCTCACCTGAAGTTCAAACTGCCTTCAACATACTCTATGGTCCTAGATAATTTTTGGGGTCCCTTTCAATTCTGAGTTTCTTTGATTTGGTGTTCTGCTTAAATCATTCTTTCTAAGTTATAATTAGGAATGACCTTCATCTGTTTATTTTCCTCCAGTGACATTTCCCAGGAGCTTTCAAAGATGGTTTTGCATGAATGAACACACTGGTTAGCTTCACAGACTTCTCCAGATCAGGCTTCTGGGAAACTATTTCCATTCTAAATGTCAGTAAGCTGGAAATCAAGTGTCATCCTGAGTAATTTTTTAAAAAAAGATATTCCCTCTATTAATTAGATTAAAGATTAGGCATTAGGATGGCAAATAGCCTAGATTTAAATTGCCTTTTATAGTATAAGAGTTTGCTTGAGTGGGAGTAAATCAGGAGGCAGAATTATAAAGAGAAAGAGTGTTGGATCTAGAGCTTGGAGACCTATGTTCCAATACTGATTCCATTATTTATTACCTCTCTGACTGGTGGTAAATCACCTGCCTCCCTGAGCATCTTGTCATCTTAAAAATGGTATTTTTCCCTTGAAAAGTAACAGTCTCATAGGGCTGACTATTGCTCTATGCCATTTCATGCCAACTTGGCCTTGAATGGACCTTACCACCTACTTATTTTATCTGCCTTGAATGCTATTATAGTGAAAGTGCTATGTAAATAATTGCTATATATTTAAATGTGGAAATTATTGTTATTTTGAACAAGTTAAACAAAAGAAACATTTCAAGAAAGGCATGTACCAAGACTCTTAAGATTTTTATATTTCTCTTCCATACCATCTAATTTCTTAGAGAGGCTTGAGTGGTTGATCCTGGAACAAAGCTTACTTATGACCACTGCTTAAAACAAAGTATTGCTAAAACCTAAAGGACAGTTTATCTGACAGTTCATGATGTGTCTTTCCAATGGCTATCCCCCAGGCGTGGAGTGAGTTCTTTCTTTACCTTCAAAGCTCAGTTCTCTTATGTAAAACCTGTCCTGATTCCTTCCAGTCAGTACTGCCTTTATTCCCCATATTACTACCTTTATTCCCCTTTATTCATTTTTGTATATAAACTGTATATTCTTATATGTGTACAATTAACCCATTCATCAAAAAGCATTATTTTTCACTTAACAAGCATTTGTTTTTCTCCTGCTTATACTTCCCAGCCCACCACTAGGGAGAAGACCCTTATAACACACATATATAATAAAAGAAAACAAATTCTCATAATTCCCATGTCCAAAAATATGGCTCATTGTGCACATGTGGTCTATTACCTTGTGTCAGGTGGTAGACAACATTCTTCCATTCTTGGTCCTCTAGAATCATGGTTGATTATTGCATTGATTGCAGGTTTTTCAAAAGTATTTTTACTATGTTGTTATAGTCTAAATTATTTTCCTTGTTCTGCTCACTTCACTATGCATCAGTTCAAGTCGTCATAGGTTTCTCTGGAGTTATCTCTTTTATTTTTTCTTGCAGAACAATGATATTTTATTTTATTTATTTTTTATTTTTTTTTAAAGCAATTGGGGTTAAGTAACTTGCTCAAGGTTACACGGCTAGTCATTTGATTTATGCGTGGGTGCTCATTTTCTGAGGCCGGATCTGATCTCGGGTCATCCCAACTCCGAGGCCGGCGCTCTTACTCACTGCGCCACCTAGCCGCCCCTTTAGGGCAATTGGGGTTAAGTAACTTGCCCAAGGTTACACGGCTAGGTTTTTGTTTGTGTGGATTAAGTGTCGGAGGCCGGCTCCGAACTCCGGTCCTTCTGATTCCAGGGCCGGCGCTCTATTCACTGCGCCACCTAGCCGCCCCAGAACAATGATATTTTATTATAGCCAGACACCATAATTAATTGTGTCATTTCCTAATAGATGAGCACTCTCTTGGTTTCTAGTTCTTTTTAATTAGAAGAACCACTGTAAACATTTGTGTATATTTGGGACACTTTCCTCTTTCTTTGATCTTTTTAAAGGTAAATTACTACTAGCAGTGTTTTTCAGTTAAAAATTCAATAATTTTGAGTCATACTTCCAAATTGCTTTTCAGAGTGGCTATACATATTCTAAAAGAATAAATGGGCCTGTTTTCTTGAAGCCCCTCCAACACTTGACATTTTTCTTCTTTGTCAGTTATGCCATTCTGACTGTGAAAGGTAGAACTTCACAGTTGTTTAAATTTGCATTTCTCTAATTATTCGTGATTTAGAGCAATTTTTCCCAATGTGGCTATTGATTGATACCTTGGATTTCTTCTTTTAAGAAGTGCCTGTTTATCTTTTCACCATTTATCAATTGTGTAACAGCTATTATTCTTTAAAAAAAATAATCATCTCCTTTTATATTTTGGAAATTAGACCCTTATCAGAGAGACTTGCTATAAAGATTTTTTCCCAAACTGTTTCCCTTTTAATCTTAACTGAATTTAATTTACTTGAGCAAAACATTTTTAGTATTATAGAATCAAAATAATCCATTTTATCTTTTGTCATCTTCATTTGCTCTTCCTAATGTAGATATCTGAAAGGTAACAACAAGCATTTATTAAGAGCTTATAATGTACCAGGCACTGAGCTAAGTGCTTGAGGTACAAAGAAGGGCCAAAACAGCTGCTTTTAGAATGTAAGTTCCTTGAGGATAAGATTTGTTTCATTTTTTTCTCCTTGTATCTCCATCATTTAGTATAGTGCCTGGCACATTGTAGACTATTTATAAAGCATTTTTGATTTTTTATGCTGTTTTCAGCTATGTACCTTTTCTGGAAAGTGGCAACTCCTCCATGTGTGGTGAGTAGACTGAAAATAAACTAAATAAAATGGGAGGAAAAAAAGTGAGGAGGAACCTTAGGTCAGAAGAAAACCCCCAATAACTTTTTATGGCATGGATACAAGTTGCATTAATGTTTCTTCCCTGAATTTTCTCTAGTTCAGACTACTTGACACATTCTTTTTATGTCATCAGAATTATCGAAGGCCACACAGCTAATACACGGTATAGCTGGGATTTGACTTGACCTCTACTGACTGCAAGTCCACTACTTTTTCACCTATACCACAAAGACATCTCAAGGTTAGATTTTATTTCCACTATTTTGAAAAGACAGAATCACAGACTTGTAGACCTGAAAGAGTGCTTAGAGAGAATATAATTGAAAACTCTCATTTTATTGAAAATGAATGGGGCGGCTAGGTGGCACAGTGAGTAGAGCGCTGGCCCTGGGGTGCCCTCCAAAAAGCAAAAAAGAAAAAGAAAAAAAAAGAAAATGAATTAAATTCTATGTCCTGCTTACAATACTTCATAATAATGAATTTGCTACCCAGACCACAAAATTTGACCACTATTTATGAAGTACTTGCCTTGTACCTGGAATTGTGCTAGTAGTCACTGGGGAAATAAAGACAAAAATAAAAATAATCTCTGCCCTCAGGAGCTTACATTCTTTACCAGGAAGTCATGCACCAAGCGGAATGGAATCAGTAGAATAAGTTGTTTTTATGTGGCAGTCTTCTCCATTTTTTTTTTGCATTTTTTTCTTTTTCAGGGCTGAAATGTAAGAACTATTAGACTAAAGTACAAGAATCATATGTGCTCTTCATGGAAAAGACCACAAAGATGTTTACAGGGTTTGTTTTTTCATCCCCATATTCCATAAATATCCTCTTGTTAATACCTCCTCTGCTTGCCTATTGGTAATGTACTTGTCAATATACACTGGCTCACATAGTTACAAAATATGTTTATAATTATAAGAGACATCAGAAATACTGAAAACCTTTGATTTAACTCTATAGGATTTGCAACATTAAAGTTATCAAATCTTATAGGAGGCACCATCTCTGACACCTGAGAAACAGATGAGATGCTGAGTCTCATCAGTTTGTAAGGTTGCCTTTGGGGGAAAAAAATCCATAGTTCTAGTCACGCTATTGATTGCTTTTCTGATACTGTCCTTGCCAACCTGCCTCAGCAAACTGATCTTCTCTGGCCCTGAACACAGCGGTAGCAATATGACAAATGACACCTCTCCTTCTCCCTTCTGCTCCTCTCTAATTAAGGGAAAGAAATGCGTTCACGTGGTGGGCATAACACAAAGAGAATTTTGAATGAGGAAACAAATCTAAGCTTTGAAAGTCCAGGTTTGCTAAGAGACTCTATTGATTAACCTATATACTGGAAAGGAAGCCAGATATCAAGAGAGGGACATAGTGAATAGCTGCTTGATTTACTTCAAACTGAAATCCAGTCCTGGACAATTTTCAGTTAGGTAACCACCTGAAAGGATCAATTTTGGTTAATTCCATGTATTGTGAGTATAAGCCCTCAGAAGCACTGACCTTCTCAAAGATTACTTCCTCAGCATTGGCTTCATAGCTTATGTAACTAGGAATGTTACTGGACTTAGACTCTGGTTGGGATGAGAATGTTGGTTTTGAGGGGCAGTAAAAGTGGCAATTCAGTTGCTCAGTGGATAGAACATTGAGCTTAGAGTCAGGAAGATCAAAATTGAAATTGGGCTTCAGGTACTAACTAGTGGTGTGACCTTGGGCAAGTCACTTAACCTTCTGGAGAAGAAAATGGCAAACCACTCCATTACCTCTGTGAAGAAACCCCACAGACAGTATGTTCTGCGGGGGTTACAAAGTTGTACATGGCTGAACGACTGAATGGTTAGTAGAAGTATGTGACAACTTGTCTCTGTGTTTTCTGGGTCTAATGGCAGTACGTTGAAAAGCAACTGGAGTCACTCGGCCTCTAGAACACTGGAATGTAGTTAATCAAGAAGGGAACACATGGTTTTATTTAAAGATGTTGGAAAGAACAGAGAGCTGAGTGAGTCATTTACTAGCCTTCCTGAGAAAGGACTCAGTCACAGTGGTCTCTTTTGGCTTAGGACCCCGGGTTAAGATCTATGGGAGAAGGATTTGACTCTGTAACAAGGCATAGAGGAGCTACACATGAATATTCCCTGTTCTGACTGTGAGAAACCTATTTACGGGTAATGAATCAGCTTCAGGACTGGTAAGGACATAACTTTAATTGACATACCATGTAATAGTAAAATGCTCTTATTTGCACAGGAGTGATAGTCCAACAATTCAATTCAATTCAATACACCTTTACTAAGTATTTAATATGTGCAAGATTGTTCCAGGCACTAGAGATATGAGGACAAAAATAAAACAATCAATTTTTGAGGAAACATACATGATATTGTTCTCAGATTGTATTAAAGGCTGTTTTGATTTAACTTTACCAGCATACCTAATGGAAGACCAATAAAATTATTATCCTAGCTTGGAAGGATGGGGTAAGGGTAGGGAGAAGATGGGTCCAGTACAGTGATTGTTAGTTTTTTTTTAATTTCATTTTATTTTTCAACATTCACTTTTATAAGATTTTGAGTTCTAAAATTTCCCCCCTACCTCCCATTTCCCCTCCCCAAGATGACATGGAAACTGATATAGCTTTTACATGAACAATAATATTAAATATATTTCTACATTAGTCATGTTGACAAAGAAGAATCAGAACAAAAGAGAAAAACCATGGGGAAAAAAAGAGAAAATAGTATGCTTCAATATGCATTCGGATTCCATAGATCTTTCTCTGGATGTGGATAGCATTTTCCATCATGAGTCTTTTGGAATTGTTTTAGATCATTGAATTGTTGAGAAGAGCTAAGTCTATTAAAGTTGGTCATTACACATTGTTGCTGTTACTGTGTATAATGTTATCCTCTTTCTGCTCATTTCACTCAGCATCAGTTCATGTAAGTCTTTCCAGGTTTTTCTGAAATCTTCCTGCTCATCATTTCTTATGGAGCAATAGTATTCAATTACAATCATATACAGCGATTTGTTCAGCCATTTTCAATTCTTGACCATTGCAAAAAGAGCTGTTATAAATATTTTTGTACGTGTGGGTCCTTTCCCCTTTTTTATGATCTCTTTAAGATACAGATCTATTACTGGTATTGCTAGATCAATGGCTATATGCATAGTTTTATAGCCTTTTGGATATTATTCCAAATTGTTCTCCAGAATGGTTGGCTTAATTCACAACTCCACAAACAATACATTAGTGTTCCATTTTCCCCACATTTTCTCCAATATTTATCATTTTCCTGTTTTGTCATATTAGGCCATCTGATATGTATGATGTGGTACGTCATGGTTGTTTTGATTCTCATTTCTCTAATCAATAGTGATTTAGATCATTTTTATATGAGTGTAAATTGCTTTAATTTCTTCATCTGAAAACTGTCTGTTCATATCCTTTGACCATTTATCAACTGGGGAATGACTTGTATTCTTTTTTTTTTTTTTAAAGCAATTGGAGTTAAGTAACTTGCTCAAGGTTACACGGCTAGTCATTATTTATGCGTGGGTGCTCATTTTCTGAGGCCGGATCTGATCTCGGGTCATTCCCAACTCCGAGGCCGGCGCTCTTACTCACTGTGCCACCTAGCCGCCCCTTTAGGGCAATTGGGGTTAAGTAACTTGCCCAAGGTTACACGGCTATGTTTTTGTTTGTATGGCTTAAGTGTCAGAGGCCGGCTCCGAACTCAGGTCCTTCTGATTCCAGGGCCGGCGCTCTATTCACTGCGCCACCTAGCCGCCCCGACTTGTATTCTTATACATTTCACTCAGTTCTCTATATATTTTAGAAATGAGGACTTTATCAGAGATATGTGATGTAAAAATTCTTTCCTACTTCTCTGCTTTTTCTCCTAATCTTGTTTGCATTGGCTTTTTTTGGTAAAATCTTTTTAATTTAATATAATTGAAATGATCATTTTGCATTTCATAATGTTCTGTATCTCTTCTTTGGTCGTAATCTCCCATTTTCCACAGATCTGACAGATAAACTATCCCTTGTGCTCCAAATTTGCTCATAGTATTGCCCTTTACATTGAAATTATGTACCCATTTTGACCTAATATTAGTATATGATGTAAGATATGTCTATGCCTAGTTACTGCCACACTGTTTTTCAGTTTTCCCAGCACTTTTTATCAAGTAGTGATTTATTATACCAGAAGCTGGACTCTTTGAATTTATCAAACAGTAGATTACTATAGTCATCTGCCACTATGTTTTCTATACGTAACCTATTCCCCTTATCTACTGATCTATTTCTTAGCCAGCACCAAGTAGTTTTGATGATCGCTACTTTATAATATAGTATTAGATCTGGTATTACTAGGAAACCTTCCTTTTCATTTCTTTTCTTTAATTCCCTTGATAATTTGGAACTTTGTTCTTTGAGATACATTTTATCATTTTTTCTAGGTCTATGAAATAATTGTTGACAATTTGTTTGGTATGGCACTGAATAACTAAATTATTTTAGTTAGAATTGGCATTTTTATTATATTAGCTTGACTTACCCATGAACAACTGATGTTTTTCCAATTATTTTGATCTGACTTTATTTGTGTGAAAAGTGTTTTGTAATTGTGTTCATATAGTTCCTGAGTTTGTCTTGGCAGGTAGATTCCCAAATATTCTATATTGTCTATAGTTACTTTAAATGAAATTTCTCTATCTCTTGCTACTAGCTTTTGTTAGTAATATATAGAAATGCCAGTGATTTATATGTTTTTATTTTATATTCTGCAACTTTGCTAAAGTTTTTAATTATTTAAAGTAGTTTTTTAATTGATTCCCTAGGATTCTCTAAGTATACCATCATATCATCTGGAAAGAGTGATAGCTTTGTTTCTTCATTACCTATTCTAATTCCTTCGATTTCTTTTTCTTCTCTTATTGCTAAAGCTAACATTTCTAGTACAGTATTGAATATGGTGATAGTGAACATCCTTGTTCCCCCCTGATTTTATTGGAAATGCTTATATCCATTATGTATAATACTTGCAGATGGTTTTAGATGTATACTACTTAACAATTTAAGGAAAACTCCATCTATTCCTATGCTTTCTAATGTTTTTAACAGTAATGGGTATTGTATTTTTCAAGGACTTTTTATGCATCATAACTCCATTTAGGGTTTTCTTAACAGAGATATTGGAATGGTTTGCTATTCCCTTCTCCAGCTCATTTTACAGATGAGGAAACTGAGGCAAACAGGGCTAAGTGGCTTGCCCAGTGTCACAAAGCTAGTAAGTGTCTGAGATCAGAGTTGAACTCAGGAAGAGGAGTCTTACTGATTCCTGGCTTGGCACTCTATCCACTGTACCACTTAGCTGCTCAAAAAGAATAATGAATGGCCATTCAGTCCTGTCTAACTGTTCAGATCATTCTGGGTTCCATATTGTGGAGGAGATTTTCTTTGCAAAGATAATGGAACACTTTGTCATTTTCTTCTCTAGTGGATTAAGGAAAACAGAGGTCAAGGGACTTGATCAGGTTCACATATCCAGTAAGTATCTGAGGCTGAATCTGAACTCAGGTCTTCCTGACTCCAGGCCCATCATTCTATCTACTGAGCCACCTAGCTGACCTCTGTTGTTCTCTAAAGTTATCCAATATGTTGGCTCTAAATTTGGATTCACTTGTAATGCAATTCCCTGGCAGGAACAAAGGAACAACAGACTATTTCCTCTGCCCCTTCTTTCCTTGATGGGTGAAATTAATGTTCTTTGCCCAAGGTGAGGGGACATATTTTGGGCTCAGTATAGGATTGATTTTTTTTTTTTGTCATCTGTGTTTCCAAGGGGAAGGGACTGCTGATCTATATGGAGGGGCCAATTTTTCTCAGTTGGTAGTTCTGTGCTACTAAACTCACTAGCTAGTTAGTGCTGGGTGTTGCTTGGTTCTCAAATTATTTTCTGAGATAGACCTATTAAATACTCCATCTTTTAATCAAGAAGGGGGTAGGGCTGAGGGGCGGAGCCAAGATGGTGGAGTAGAAACAGCTCATCCAAGCCACTCTGCCCCCAGATTCCCCCCAAACTATGTAAAAGGGAACTATGAACAACTTCTGGAGCCCCAGCACCCACAGAACGACACAGAGAAGCTAACCTCCCACTGAGGACAGCCCAGCAGCCCTGCAGGAAGGACCAGCGCAGCACTCTGGGAGCCGGCAGCGCAGAGTACAGGGAGCCAAGCTGAGCCAAGGTCCCCATGAGCCGAGGCTTTAGCCCCAGGGCAGCAGGGCCAGCAGCCGGCTGGAGAGACCCCAGAACACCAGGAGCTGTGGCGACACCAGAATTATCAACATAGACATGCCTAGGACAAAGTAAGAGGTTAGTGTCCTATGGACTTTGGGACCAGTATTTGGGGAATGCATCGGCTCCCTCCCCTGGGGGCTAGAAGCTGCTGAGGAGACACACCATTTTGTAGTTTTTAGAGGCAGCTCCAGCTCCTGGCCTGTGAACTATAGGGAGATCCAGCGATCAGTCTTGGGGGGTAATCACTCTTGCTTTAACCTCCCTGGATCTGGATTGTGATCTAGGGTGGAAGTCGTGGGTGGGTTTACAGCTTGCCAGAAATGGAAGTTGCCCCCACACGTTCGGGATGAAAATTCTTCTATCTGGCCTTAAAGCCATAGTGTGGCAACAAGCCCAAAAGTCAAGTAATTAAGTGGCAACATGCCAAGGCAAAGGAAACAGAAAAATGCAACCCTAGACTCCTATTTTGGGGGCATAGAGCGGGAAAAGGACTGTGAGGTCAGAAGTCCTGCTCCAAAAGCCCCAGGAGAAAACATGAGAGGGTTGCAGGCCATAGAGGACCTTAAGAAGGACTTTAAAAATCAAATAAGAGAAGTGGAGGAAAAATTGGAAAGAGAAATGAGAAGGATGCAGGAAAAGTATGAAAGGAGGGTCAACAGCCTGACTGAGGAAAACAACACCTTAAAAAATAGACTAACTCAAATGGCAAAGGAGGCCCAAAAGGGCAATGAGGAGAAGAATGCCTTAAAAAGTCGAATTTGCTAGATGGAAAAAGAATCTCAAAAGTTCACTGAGGAGATTCATTCCTTCAGAGTTAGACTGGAGCAAATGGAAGCTAATGACTTTATGAGAAATCAAGATGCTGTTAAGCAGATCCAAACAAATGAAAGATTAGAAGGCAATGTGAAATATCTCATGGAAAAACCACTGACCTGGAAAATAGATCCAGGAGAGACAATTTAAAAATTATTGGACTACCTGAAAGCCATGATCAAAGAAAGAACCTAGAAATCACCCTTCAAGAAATTCTCAAGGAAAATTGCCCTGATGTTTTAGATCCAGAGGGCAAAATAGAGGTTGAAAGAATCCACCAATCACCTCCTGAAAAAGATCCCAAAAAGAAAACTCCCAGGAATATTATAGCCAGGTTCCAGAATCCCCAGATCAAGGAGAAACTACTACAAGCAGCCAGGAAGAAACAATTTCAATATTGTGGAAACACAATCAGAATAGCCCAGGACCTGGCAGCTTCTACACTGAGGGATTGAAGGGCATGGAATATGATATTCCAGAGGGCAAAAGAACTGGGAATGAACCCAAGGGTCACCTACCCAGCAAAACTGAGTATTTTGTTTCAGGGGAAAATATGTTCATTCAGTGGAATAGAGGACTTTCAAGCATTCTTGAGGAAAAAACCAGAATTGAATAGAAAATTTGACATCTAGACACAAGAAGCAAGAGATGCCTGAGAAGGTAATCAGGGAAAAGAAATCAAAAGGAACTTATCAAAGTTGAACTATTTACATTCCTATATGGAAAAGCAATAACTGTGACTGATGATATCTTTCTCACTATGAAAATAATGGAAGAAGGGGGTGTGGTCATATGAATACATATGTGAATGTGTGTGTATATGGTTACAGTTATATATGGATAGAGGGCATAGGTTGAATTTGTTGGGAAGGGAGAATACTCAAGGGATGAAATTATGAGGTGAGAGAGGAAAGTGGCAAGAGGAGATGGGGAGAGACAGGGTAGGGTAAACTATCCCATGTAGAAGAAGCAAGGGGAAGTGGTTGCAAAGGAGGGGGAGAATAAGGAAGGCTAAAAAGGCAAAACCACATTCACATTGAATTTGGTTCAGGGAGAAAATGACATACATACTAAATGGGATATCTCAACCTGCAGCAGGATAGGGGGAAGGGGGATGAGAGGAGGGATGATGGATGGGAGGGCATCCTTGGGGGGAGGGGAGGTTGGAAGTACCCACTATAGAAGAGGGGCAGGATCATGTAGGGAATGGACCAGGTGGGGGGTGGGATGAGTGGGAGGGAATTATAAGCAGCCTTGTACAATATATTTACTATGATAATGTTTTGCATAGCTAGACATGTACAACATATACTGAATTACTTATCTCCCAAGAGGGAATGGGTGACAAGGGAGGAAGGAAATGGATCTGAAATTCGAGGTCTTAACATTAAATGTTTCAAATATATATAAATACTATTATTAATACTCTTTCGCTTGTAATAGGGAGATAAGATGTGCAGGCATTGGACACAAAGATTCACCTTCCTCTAATGGAAAAGTCGATGGGGGTATGGGAGAAGGTATGGGAGAGAGCAGATTGGAGGAAGCGATATCTTGTGGGACTGCTATTCTGGGAGGTTGGGTAGGGGAATAACGGGGGGAAAATGATTGTAACTCAAAATCTGGCGGATATGAATGATGTAAAACAGAAGTTAATAAAAAGTTCTTTTGCATAAAAAAAAGAAGGGGGTAGGGCTAGAAGAGTGAACTCAGCTGTCCTTGACTTTAGGAATGTCACATTCCTAAAAGAAAACTTGGAAATGTAATCCAGCTGAGAGGAGGATTACTGAATAGGAGATGGAAACAGTAGAAATGTGAGACTCCCCAAACGAAAACTGGTCCTTTTTTATCACCAAATACTCTTGCAGAATGGTTACATTTGGACCACAATTTTTTTGTTACTAAGGATGGTTAGGAGGATCTTGATATTTTCATCTACCATTTATCTATTATTTATTGATATTATTTTGTAATGACATGGAATAAGAAAAGTCAATATCCTAGACTCTGCCAATTACCATGTCATGGTCTCATGCAGGTTGCATTAAAATAAAAAAAACCAACACAATAATTATAGTTAGCATGTATAAATTGATTTAAGGTTTGTGAATGTTATCTCTTGCTTTATCATGTTACCTCCCTGGATCTGCTTCACAACTATCCAGTAAGGTAGGTGCTAATATAATCCTCATTTTATATATGAAGAAATTTAGATTGAGAGATGTTAAACCACTTCCTTAGGGTCACACAGCTAATATGTGTATAAGTCTCAGTTTTTTCATCTATAAAATGAAAGGATTTGATTAGATATCTCTGAGATATCTTTGAGATCAAAATTTATAATCCATTTAAATTTCATTCCTTAAGAATCCCCAAAGAAGCTGTACTGGCAGTATTCCTGAGTAGTTAAAAATATGAATAGTAAGATAAATATTTATTAGACATTCTTTCATTCATTCAAATAATAAATGAGAATTTTTCTGTGTTTATAAAACTATATTAGGCTGTAGGGGAAAGGAAAATGTATAATAAGCCAAATTCTGCCTAGGACATTCTTAATAAAGGTAAGGGGTGGTGCTCCTTCTTTTTCATGTCCTTCATGCATGCTGTAAATTACATACCCAGGCTATACCACCTTGTAGGTGAGCATAACTGAGTGAACTTTAGGGACTGAACAGATGGGATATGTTCACTGTAAAGCTGTATCGCACCTCCCTATATAGTCACAGAATATAAGAATTGGAAATGATCTTATATGTCATCTAAGAAACTAAGAGATTGTAACTCTCCCAGGGACACAGAGCTAACAACTTTCAGATCTGAGATTAAAACTCAGGGTTCTCTCCTTATTTCAGGTATAAAGCTGTTGTCCTTGTGTTTTCCTAGGTACCTTAGTGACTTCACCACTCATTTAATACTTGTTATATACTGTCTGGAAACATCCTTTATCTGTTTTCATCTTATGGAAGTATGAATTCAGAAGAGGTCACAGAAATCATCTAGTCCAATTTATATTTGAACAGGAAGGCCCTCTATAAGACCTTCCACCAATGATCATCCAGCCTTTGGTTGAAGACTTGTAATCAGTGGGAACCCATTGCTTCTTGAGGTGATCTGTTTCAGCTTTGAATGGTTATAATTGGTAGGTAAGTGTTTCCCCCGCCCCCTACATTGAGTTGAAATGTACCTCATCACAAGTTCCTCTCGTTACTCCTTTTACTTCCCTCTGGAACTAAGCTTAATTCCTGTACGTTAGACCATCAAATACTTGAGGAGATAGCTAAGTATCTCTCATTCATATAATTGTAGCATAATAGCACAATAGATGTAGAAGAGGAAGACATCTCAGAGGCCACTTAGTCAATGCTCCTCTTTCTACAGATAGAGAAATCTAGGGAGCTCAAGTGAATTACTTGATATCATGAAGGTAGGGTCAGAGATAAGATTTTAATCCATACACTCTCATTATAGGTACAGTGTACTATCCACTGTATCAGGGTGTCTCCTTCAACTAATCCATGTAACATGATTTTGAAGTCCTTCAACATTCTCCAGACAACTAGTTGACTCAAGTGGAGAGAGTGTTGGGTCTAGAGTCAGGAAGACCTAAGTTCAAATTCTGCTCCAGATATTTTCTAGCTGTGTGGCCCTAGGCAAGTCACAACCTCTGTTTGTCTCTGTTTCATCAATTGTGAAATGAGGATAATAATAGTATTTACTTCACAGGGTTGTTGTGAGGATCAAATGAGATATTTCTAAAGCCCTTAGCACAGTGCCTGGCGCATAGTCTTTGGTTTTGTTCAGTTGTTTCAATTGTGTCCAACTCTTTGTGATTCCATTTGGAGTTTTCTTGGCAGAGATACTGGAGTGGTTTGTCATTTCCTTCTCCAGCTCATTTTACAGATGAGGAAAGTGAGGCAAACAGGATTAAGCAATCTGCCCAGTGTCACAAAGCTAGTAAGTGTCTGACACTGAATTTGAACTCATAAAGATGATCTTCCCAACTCCAATCCCAGAACTCTATCCACTGTGCCACTTAGCTATTCCTGGTACTTAGAAGGTACTGTATAAATTCCTATTCCCTTCCCGCTTCGATATTATCAATATTCTTCCTAAAATATGGTACCTAGAATTTAGCTCAAAACTCCAGACATGGTCCAACCAGGGAAATGTATAGTGGTACCCATCACTTTCATAATCTTGAATGATATATCCCTCAATATAGTCTAAGACTTCATTGGATTTTTATTTTTTGCTACCAAACATCTCTATTGGCTCATGTCAAGATTACAATTTACTACAGTGACCATATTAATTTCAAACTGCTATCTAGCCTACTCCTTCCATCTTGTACATGTGAAATTGATTTTTTAAAAATCTAAGTGTAACTCTACATTTACCCCTATTAAACTTCATCATAGTAGATTCAATCCAATATTCTAGACTGTTGAGATATTTTTGGAGCCTATGTTGTCCAATGTTATGGCTCTGCCTCCTAGCTTTGTGTTGCATCATTAATTAAATTAGCATATCATCTATGCCATTTTTTCAAGTAATTGATTTTAAAATGGTAAATAACAGATCTAAAGATAGATCTCTGAGACACTTCACTAGGAACCCTTTCCAAGTTGACATCAAACCATTGGGAGTATTCTTCAAGCTTGACCATTCAGCCAATTACAAATATATCTAACTATGCTATTGGTTAGACCACAATTCTCCGAATTTTTCAGAAGAATAACGTGGCAGTCATTGTCAAATGCTTTTCTGTAAACTAGATAAATTGTCTGAAACATCCTCTTGATCTTCTAATTTAGTATTAATCCTTTAAATTACATCACATCCTTAGCAAATGGACTATTGATGATCCATTAAAATTGATTTTACTCTAATAGAGGATTATATCATAACCTGATAAGCAACTTCTTAATAGAAATGATTATAAACACTATATTAAATATCATAGTAAACCAACTATAAATGATATGCTTTTATATTTCATAATATAAGCTTTTCCAAAGTATATATAAATCAAATAGTATGAGAGAGTAATCAATGACACAAGATTTTAACATGCTACAATGCTATAGGGTAATGTATAGAGTCCTTATTTGGCATTTTCTCTGTGGGCTATCCCCACACAAATTGCATTTACACTTATGGATTGGGTCCCTGATAAGGTAGTTACTATTCTAGGTTCAATGTTTCTCTGTGGATCTATATTCCTGAGACTATAGTTCATAAACCCCCATCAATGAGCTTACTTTTATTAGTTACCCAGTAGGTGCAATTAACTCAATGCAAGGCATGTTTTAATAAAGTATGCAATAGATTACACCATTCCCTGTATAAATCTAGGACACACTATTCCACAAGGTCATACAACGTTAATACAAAGAATGAACATGAATTTAGAGTACACTGGTTGAGAGGGAAGTGCATAGGGGAAAGCTAGCTTGGGTAATTCAATACTCTAGTACTATAGGGTCTCTGTCATTTCTCTTCTTGTGTCCTACAGCAGAAACTTGCTAAGCACCTGTTTCTGTTTGGTATGTATCTGAGGTAGGCTATCTTGGCCTATTCTCCATAGCTTAGTTCACAAATGCCAGTTCTAATTTTCCCTTCAGTCCATTTTTATATCAATTGTCTAACAACAAGGATCATGTTCCTTTACTTCATGCTTTCCATCCAGACTGTCTCATTCTTGGCTGGGTGCAGTATCTCCTAATGAGTGAATGGTTGCACTGAAAGATTATGTAATCAAAGGTGGAGAAAGGCAGAACAAATCACTTTCCCTCTGCCACTTGTCCATGTTGGAGGTTAGATGTTACACTCCATAAAGTTGCTTCTTATTTAAACTATCTTAATTGTCTCAAAGACTGACAAGTTTGACCTTTTAAGAGCCAGTGAGATTGTGGTCAGTCTGCAGCAAATCAACAGAAGCAGCCATTCCAATCCTATCATGAAAATTTCACACTCTCTAAAGAGACAACAGGGCATAGATACATCATTTCACTGTTTAACACCTTTACACTTTGTCTCTCTGTTGTCTGCCTTATTTTGAGATTTAATCAACTGAACTGGGGTATGGGAACCAGTTCATTAGGGATTAACTCCTTCCCCCAATGTAAGTGCTGTGTTTTTATTTGTCCTTGACATTATTGTTGTTAGAAAGTGAATTAGTACCTTACAGAATTCAGAAGGGATCACTTGTAGACATTTTTGACAGTTATTGTGAAGAAGCCTTTGGGAAAACCTAGGGACAACTAATAATCTTTTAAGGAAAGAAGCATTTATGAAATGTCTTATTATATGTTAAGAACTGTGCTATATTTTTGTTTCTTACAAATATTATATCATTTCATCCTCACAACAATCTTGTGAAGTAGGTGCTATTATTATCCCCATTTTACAGATTAGGAAACTGAAGCAAAAAGCAGTAAATGACTTGATTAGGGTCATAGAACTAATGAAGGTCTAATTTGAACTCAAGTCTTCTTGACTCAAGGCCCAGAACTCTGTCCGCTAAGCTGACTAGCTATCCAAGGGAACCTCAGAGAGGAAAACTCTAGTAGCTGGAGGAAAGTCCTAAAGATAAAATCTGACCTACTTATGCTAGATTTCAAGGTAATCCTGGAGTATTGGGAATTATAGGATCACATATCTAGAGCTAGAAAGTGACTTTAGAGGTTAGCTAGTACAACCTTCTCCTATTTCAGATAAGGAAAACTGAAGCTTAGAGATGGTAAAATGACTTCTTTCCCAAGGCCACATAGGTATAGCAAAGCCTAGAACTGAATTGAGGTTCAGTGACTCCAAATCATGAATCTTCTCTTGTTCCACACCAATTTATTCCATTTCTTTTAGTATAAATTTCCCTATAGGCACCATAGGCATTTTCAAGTCCAAATTGTTTTCCTGTAGCCTTTAAGGTGAGGATTCATTTTGTCAATCAAAAGTGTGGAGGCAGGAAACATCAAGAAGAAAATAGTGGGATGATGGAGAGCTTTTAATGCTCAGGATATGACTTTTAACTGTCCATTTCATTTGGAAGTTCTGGATTCTCTTAAATATAAATCTCAATCTCTTGGTTTCTCTCATGGAATTGACTCTTCCAACCCGTCAAAGTCTGTCAAAGACATTGTCACATTTACTCTAATACAGTCTTCCTTGTGTTGTACCTGTTTATATATTGAATCCTTATCCCCACCTCAAGTCATTACTGTGTGAGTTCCTTGATAATAGCAGGCTATGTTTAACTTATTTTTGTATCATCATCTCCTAAAGCAATTCTCTGCATATAGCAGGCACTTAGGTTTTGGGTTTTTTTTCTTTTAATTTTTGCTTAGTGTCAAATGAATTTCAAAACATTGTTAAGGTAAGAATTGCTTGTATCTGCTGTTTCAATTAATTTGTAAGCCTCATTCAGACATGAGCTATGTTTTATAATTTACTGTATCCCCACTATGCCTAGCATATGAGCTTACTGCACATGGGTATCCAATACATATATAATGACTGCTTGATATGATAACCCATTGGAAGAGATTATATACTGCTATTGATTGATCATTCAGTCTCCCTTCCTATGGGGGACTAGTCCACCACAATCATGGAGTGTTTCTATGTTCTTTTTCTTCTACTCACTTAAGAAACCAGTTTGCAGACTTCTTTCATTAGACAAATGGAAGAAGAGAGCCATATTATGTTCATATGTACAGAGTAGATTGTTTCTAATCATGAAATCATTGATATAAAATATTAGATCTTCAAGCAACCTTAGCGACTCCCTAGTTCAACTCATTCAATTGATAAATGGGGAAACACTAGCAGTGACCTTCTTATATCCACCAATGCTGGCTGCTACATGGGACACATATTATAGATGGAAGAGACAGTTACTATGCAAAGGTTTTGTAATTATCTGTGAGAAAGTTACTGGTAAAAATAATCTAGGACATATTGTAATTTTACCTTTAGATAAATCTGTTGTGAGTAAGAATAGTCATCCTCTGTCAAAACTGTCATCTGCTTATGAAGCATGCACCTGCTCTTATAGCAAATACCTCATCCTTAAGAAAGGTTTTTTTTATTCATCATTCCTTGACATTTTCCACTGTTGATGTTATGTGGCACATATTGCCTAATTTTGGATTTAGTTTCACCAAATTTCAGGAGATATGTGTTTATGTTTCTTTGTGAGGTAAGCTTGGGTATATTTTCTTTGAAAAAAGAAAAAAGTATCCTTTCCAATAAGTAATGACCCCCATCATGAAGGTCAAAAAAATAGCTTGGTTCATGACCATAACATGTCTTTGTCTGGCATCTAATCTGGTGGCACACTACTTATTTTGTCAACACTTACCATCTTTGTGGCCCTGGGAAAGTTGCTCGATCTCTCTTTACCTCCATTCTCATAGAATGGGTATAACACCTACTGTATGAGGTTGTTATTAGGAACAAATGAGATATTTGTAAAGTTCTTAGGACATTGCCTGGCATATAGTAGGTGATACATTAATTTTTTAAGTGTACTATTCTCTGTTTGCCAAACATCATGCATTCTCCCAACTTTGAGGCTGACAACTTTGCACAGCTCTGCTTCATTCAAATCCAATTATTGCAGAAGTCAAAACAGTATACTCATGATATTATTGGTCCTTTTCAAGAATGAAGAATGAACAAATGAACAAACCATGACATCACTAACACCTCTGAACTTTTGCTCATATTATCTCCTCTACCATCTATTTATCTTCTTCACTTATTAAAATTCTACTCACTTCTTAAAATTAAAGTACAATTGAAAAAATACCTGCTCTAGATAACCACCACTAATGCCTTTCTGTCAGTAACAACTTTTCTCCATGGCCCTCATTTGACAACTCTTTAATGTGCTGATTATGAGATATTGCATATTTTAATTCTCTGCATTGGTCTCATTGCCAGCTACT
This sequence comes from Gymnobelideus leadbeateri, assembly GCA_011680675.1. Lineage (NCBI taxonomy): Eukaryota > Metazoa > Chordata > Mammalia > Diprotodontia > Petauridae > Gymnobelideus > Gymnobelideus leadbeateri. Next base: position 130,044 of record WOXC01000898.1, read on the forward strand.
GATCTGTAAACTTAATGAAGGCAGGGACTTCATCTAATTTAACTTAGTAAACAATTATTACATTTATTGGATGAAGTACCTATTGCATTTGATCATTCTTCTGTTTGAAAATTCCCACTGAGTTCTTATTGCCTACAACATATTCAATTAATCAAACAATTAATTAGGTTTCCCCCCCTTAATTTCTGCTATTGTACCAGGCCCCTGTGCTAATTGCTAGAGGTACAAAGAAAGGCAAACATTAACATTGCTTAAGTACCTTACATTCTAATGGGGGAGAGAACAAGGGAATAAATAGGTACACACACTATAAATACACAGGAGATGGAAGGGAGAAGGTTTTAGCAGTTGGGGAAGACTTTCTGAAGATAAAATTCAAATGACAGCCTGGAATTCAAGGACTTCTGAAAAATAGCTTTTATCTATCTTTCTAGCTTATTTCCTACTACTATCCTATATAAAGTCTCACTCTACAGAAACTTACTGTCACCAGAACATCTAATTTCTATATCTTTGCTCAAGCCATTCCCTCCTCCTAGAATGCCCTACTTCAGTCTTCCTATTAAAATATATATCTATCTTTCAAGGGTCAAGAAAACGCCACCTATTGTATGGAGTCTTTCTTGATCATTTACTCTTCTTCCTCTGAATTCCTCTTACTCTTATTGTCCATCGGGACTACTCACTGACCAGTGTCATATACCATCTTTTATTGTAATTACTTGCACAGATCTTACCTTCCTACCACATTTCAAGTTGCCTGAGGAGAAGAGACTTGGAATGTGATACTGTAGAAAATTACTGTATTTGTAGTGAAGGGACCTGGATTTGAATACTGGCTCTGTTATAAACTTTCTATGTGACCATAGGCAAACATACTTTACCTCTCAGTCTCAGTTTCTTTATTTGTCAAATGAAAGTTTTAATGATCTTTGATTTCTCTTCCAGCTCTAAGATGATAACCCTTTGTTAAACAAGTGAGCGAATGAATTAGTAGCATTTTATTGGGTCAGCATAATGAGAATCTTGTGGGAAATGTAATAGAAATACATCAGGTAACAAACTCCAGAATCTAAAATTTTTGTATATTCCTTTCTTCTTCTTCAGCATTTATGAAGGTATGGGCTTCTATGAATAGTTAGTATATTTTCAGGACAGAATGACTTTATTTACTCTTAGCTGGTTAATATATAAGTAGTATGTGAAAGTAAATTGCCAAGATGGAGAACAGATAACTCTAGTTATAGAAACAAAAGAGCTATATCTGGAATGGACCTCAAAAAGCTATATATCTGTAAGGGTTATGGAATTTAAAGATCTTCCATGTCCCTTTGGACTTGCTGACATAGCAGGAAGGGGTGGGGCAAGAGGAAGCAGAAGCAAAGCTAGAGTTCCAGTGCTGACTGGTGGCGGCAGCAGCACTAGCAGAGGCGGCAGCAGCACCAGCAGAGGCATAAACAGCAGCAGCAGCAACGTAGCATTGAGGTAGAGGTGGAGGTGCAAACCCCTTTTTGGGCCAGACAGAATTTCTGCTAAGGACTCTTGTTGGGGGCTGCCAGGGACCGGAACTTCAGGGGGCCGGAGCTGTTGGGAGCACACTTCCTGGACGCTGAGCAGTTGCTGAGAGTCGGGAGAGAAGGACCTTTGCAGTAGCCTATTCTGTTTTGAAGGCTTAAGAATGTGGTTGTTTAGTATGTTAACTACTGGTGCCAATTTCATAACTACCCTGATGGCTTTGACTTTCTGGTTTTGGGACTCGGTTATTTGGTGTTTTAATAAATGTTCTAGCTTTATCCCCCATATAGAAAGTCTGGTATATTTTGTGATTAATAACCACATAAGCCTATGTATAATTGCATAGGCATTGTGAATATTGAATTGTTCATATAATATCCCAACTACTTTATTTTAGGAAAGATGAAATTGAGTCCTAGAATGGTAAAGTGACTTGTTTAAGATCAGGAAGGTGAAAAATGACTGGGACAAACTTTGTTGGCCAGACTCTTTTTTTGTGTAATTTAATGTTTTTTGGACACTTATGAAGTTCTACATCATACTCATCAGATTAGAATAAATAATACAAAATAAAAATGACAAATTTTAGAGAGTCTGTAGAAGTACAGATCACACTATTGTACTCTCATTTGAGTTATAAATTGGTGGAATTATGCTGAAAAGCAATTTGGAACTATACCCAAAAAAGACACTAACCTACAAATATTCTTTGATCCATTGATAAAAGTACTAGACATGCAGTCCAACAAGAGCAAAGAAGAAGGAAAATGTCGTAGGTATAAAATATTTATAGCAGCACTTTTTGTAGTAGCAAAGAACTAGAAATATTGAATTCTCATCAATTGTGAAATAGCTGAATGAATTTTAGTATATGGATGTAATGGAATGATATTGAGTCATAAAAAATATGTAAGGCATAGAGTCAGAGAAACCAAAGCAAATTTGTTTGAACTGATGCAGAATTATGTGAGCAGAACCAGAAGAATTTACATGGTGACTATAATATTGCAAAGTAAAACAAATTTGAAAGACTTAAGAACTCTAATCAGTACAATGATTAATCATGAGTCTAAAAAACTGATGATGAATAATGCTTCTTTTTTCTTCTCTTAAAATAAATTATTTATTTTTAGTTTTCAACATTCATTTTGATAAGTTTTAAATTTTCTCCCTTTTCCTCCCCTGTCCCTCCCCAAGATGGTATGCAGTTTAATATAGGCTCTATACATGCATTCCTATTAAACACATTTTCATATTAGTCATGTTGCATAGAAGAATTATAATGAATAGGAAAAACCATGAGAAAGAAAGAAAAAACAAAATAAAACAAAAAAGAAAATAGTCTGCTTCATTCTGCATTCGGACTCCATAGTTCTTTCTCTATATGTGACTGGTATTTTTTTTTTGCTTTTGGAGGGGAGAAAGCAGGGCAATTGGGTGATTTGTGACTTGCCCAAGGTCACACAGCTAATAAGTATTAAGTGTCTGAGACCCTATTTGAACTCAGGTCCTCCTGACTCCAGGGCTGGTGTTCTATCCACTGCACCACCTAGCTGCCCCATGACTGGTATTTTTAAATGTGTATCCTTTGGAATTGTTTTAGGTCCTTGCATTGCTAAGAAGGGCTAAGTCTATCAAAATCAGTCCTTGCACACTCTGGCTGTTACTAAGTACAATGTTCTCCTGGTTCTGCTCCCCTCACTCAGCATCAATTCATATAAGTCTTTTGAGGTTTCTCTGAAATCTGCCTGTTCATCATTTTTATAGCACAATAGTATCCCATTACATTCATATACCACAACTTGTTTAGCCATTCCCCAATTAATGATCATCCCCTAAATTTCCAGTTTTGGCCACCACTAAAAGAGATGCACTTACTTATGTTATCTGCCATGATAAAATGTAAGCTAATTAAGCATGAGGACAGTTTTATTTGTGTCTTTTTGTCCCAATGCTTAGCTTGGCACATAATAGCTACATAATAAACTTGTTGATTGATTTTATCATATCCACTTTAAAAAAATTCAACAAGTATTTTGTAAGCATCTACATAAGTCAATGTGCTAGGCACTGGAGAGACAAAGATCAATGACCTCCATTATGATAATCAATAAACAGCTATAATACAAGTTAAACTCTAATAATTGGAAAAGAAAAGTACAAGCAAAGTGCTACATGACAATTAATAGAGAAGTCACTTTGTTCGAGGAGAATCAAGAAAGATTTTATGGAGAAGACAGAAACTGAGTTTGACTTTGAAGGAGGGAAGGTCAACAGAGATAGAGGAAGAGTCCATTCTGGCTATAAGGGATAATGTGGGGGGAAAAATCATAAAATGGGAAAGGGTAGAGATAAAATATATTTCTCTGAATGAGTGAGTTTAGGGGAAACCTAGATTATGTCAAAGTGTAATAGAGTGAAATGAAATAGATATAGTAAGGGCATTTGATGCCAGATTCTAGAAAGCATTGGATGCCAACATGATAAATATATGCCTTGTTCAATAGACAATGTGCTTCCTTTAAAGGTTTTTGAGTAGAAAAAATGTGATGAGAATAGTTTTTGTTTGTTTGTTTTTTAGGGAGAACAAAGAACTTGTTGGGAGAGGTGAGTACTGTCAATAATATTAACAGTACTTGAATCATCTCTGTGCTTAAGAGTTGACCTGTTTCACTCTAAGTGGTATTTTCTATAATCAGAATATCTCCAGAGACATTTAGGTAGGTGAATAGAGTTAGTCAACCATCACAAGAGTTGTCAGACTTTACTTTGCCCAGAGAGTTCAAAAATAATTTCCTAACTCTAAGTTTGTGACCTCAAAATATTGGAAAAAATCTAATGAACCCAACGCATCATCTCGGTTAAACTTGATTTAACATGAAAAACACTTTGGAGAAATAAAATTAGAAGCTATGATTGAAACAGGTACCCAAAGTACAAATTTTCAAATCCATTTCTGTGAATAAAGCATTTTCATTCTGAAAGCTGCATCCTGAAGTCCTAATTCACTTTTCTTCAACCAATGTGTCTCTCACCTTGGTTTATCGCCTCCCCCTGCTATGACCTGATATTCAGCCTAAATTTTTGGAGAATATATAAAATATATTCTATAAAGGCTGAGAAAAAATATAAAGAATTCTATGAATTAAAATTCTATAGGAAAATCATTCCAGAAGGATAGAATACCCACTCTCAAGAATAACAATTCTGAAGACACAATGTGGAAAGCAGTTCCAACAAGGAGGGTAAAGCACCGGGCCTAGAGTCAGGAGGACCATTCAAATCCAGCCTTACCACTTACTAGCTGTGTGACTTTGGGCAACTCATATAACCACAATTGCCCTGCCTTCCCCCTCCAAAAAGCAAAAAAAAAAAAAATTAAAAAGAGACTACTGTGGATGGAAAAGGATTTTACCAAAGCAACATATATTTTAAAAAGATGTGTATAAGAGATGGAAGAGGTAGCTAGGTGGCATAATAGATAGAACTCCTGGCCTGAAGTTAAGAAGACATGAGTTTAAATCCAACCTCAGACATTTACTAGTTGTGTGATCTTGGTCAAGTCACTTAACCTTGTTTGTTTCAGTTTCTTCATCTATAAAATGAGTTGGAGAAGGAAATGGCAAATGACTTCAGTATCTTTGCCAAGACAACCCCAAACGGGGTCACAAAGACATAACTGAAATGACTGAACCACAACAATAAGAGATGGAAACAAGGAAAGGAAGCATTTACCATGGACTTGTGAAAGTAGAGTAAGGAGCCACAAAGCTTAGTATGAGCCGAGACTGTGGGGAAAATCCAAGCACAACAAAATAGATGTTATTTTTGTTGGTTTTTTTTTTCTTACAGTAATAATGAGTCAAAGAGGATGTTGAAAGAAGAGATAGAGTCTTTGGGGGAGGATAGAACAACAGAATGTAGTCAAAGTTGCTCAATTTTTTTTTGCTTTTCATCCCTTTCCATTTTTCCCTAATTTTTCCACTGACAATGATGGAATAAATATGACTAACAAATCACTGATACTTAAATTGAGTAAGAAGATAATAAAAGAGCAACCAAGTTGCCTTTGATGAATGCAAGTCATTTGGACCAGATGAACTTAGGTAATGAAAGAACTGACAGATATGATTTCTGGGCCATGTGAAATGCACTAAAAGACTAAAGATAAAATGTCCCAAGTTTCAAAAAGGGGAAAATATAAGAATGCAAAAACTAAAGGCAAATAAACTTGATATCAATTCCTGAAAAAAGTTCTAGAATATATTATTAAAGAGATGGTTTATTGGGTAGCTAGGTGGCGCAGTGAGTAGAGGGCTGGCCCTGGAGTCAGAAGGCCCTGAGTTCGGATACGGCCTCAGACACTTAGCACACACAAAAAAACAAAAACCTAGCCATGTGACCTTGGGCAAGTTACTTAACCACAATTGCCCTCCAAAAAAATAAAATAAAAATAGAATTTTAAAAAAGGAGATGGTTTATGAATATTTAGAAAAGGGACAGATGATCATAAGGAGTCAGTATGGTTTAAAGATTATATTACACTAGATTAACCAGGGTTACTTACACTGGTAAATCAGGGAAATGCCATAGATGTAATTTACCTAGATTTTTTAATAAAGTGCTTTAGAAAGTATGTCATTCTATTCTTATGGAAAAGATGGAGAAATGTAGATCAGATACTAGAGTAATTTTGTAGATCCAAAACTCATTGAATGGTTAGATTCAAAGAGTAGTTGTTAATGGTTCGGTCATCTTGGCAAAAAGACTGGTGGCATGCTCTAGAGTTCAGCAGTTATTCGTAATGAATAGGTGATATGCTTATCAACTTTGCATATGACTCAAAACTAGAAGACATAACTTAACCGGATCACAGAATCAATTTCCAAAAAATATCTTTCCAGGCTAGAACATTGGGTTTACTTTCAAAAGAGGAACATCAAAGGTTAGAATAATAGAATTTAAAAAATTAGTTTCACAAGTATGGGATTGGTGAAACATAATTAGAAGTTTGTTTATAAAAGAGCTGGGTGTTTTGTGGTTTGCAAGCTCAGTGTGAGTCAGCAGTATTATGTAGTAGACAAAAAAGCTAATGTGGTTTCCACCTACATTAAGAGACATAGCTTCCCAGAATAAGAGAGTTCCTTTGCTCTACATATTAAATTATGAGTAAATTTAAGGTTAAGAAAATTTTAGTGCCAAAATTTAGGAAAGACATTGATAAGCTGTAGAGTATTAACAGGATGGCAAACAGGATAGTGAAGAACCATAATCCATTTCACAGAAGAATTGATATAAGGAACTAGAAATGTTTAATCAGGAGAAAAGAAGATGGTGTGGGGGGGGGGGGAAATAACAGTTCTCTTCAAGTATATGTAAGGTTTCATATGGAAAAGACTTTAAGTTTGTCCTATTTAGCTGCAGCAGACAGAACCAAAAGCACTGGGTAGAAATTGAAAAAGAGGTAAATATAGACATGAAATCAGGAAGAATGATCTAACAACTCTAGCTATTAAAAGTGGAATATGCTATTTGTGGAGGTTCATCATTGTTGGAAGTCTTCTAGCAGAGCTTGGATGACCACTTGTCACATATGTTATAGTAGGAATTGCTTTTAGTTTATGAGCTATACTACATGGCCACTGAGGACCATTATCCACCATTGTAGAGTACAATTTGTCTGTGGCTTAGTGGGTAAATCCCATAGAGTTGCTTGCAGCAAATAGAGGTAAAATGACTCGTTCACCATAACAGCTATTAAGCTTTCAGAAATGAGACTTAAACCTTGTTCTTCCTAACTTTAAGCCCAGCCATGCTGTCTATTATAGGCAGATGATAATGGGATCATGGATTTAGAACTAAGAAAAATTTGAGAGGTGATTTGAGTCCAACACCCTCATTTTACAGCTAAGTCAATTCAGACCTGGAAAAGTTTATTTGCCCAAATCACACCAGCAGTAAATGACAGACCTGGGTTTCTATGAAACATAGAAAAACATTATGGAATACAGAAAGAAAACAATACAAACATATAATATAGACATACATTCACATACACACATGTGTTTGTATATGTTTAATATTAATAGGAAAAAAGTAAAAGGGAGCCAGAGTGAAAGACAGATAACATTCATTTATAAGGTACTTTACCTAATCGGCCATTTGAACCTCACAATGACCTAAGGAAGAATGTGTTAAGGTATATATCTTCATTTGAGAGATGAGAAAACTAGAGTTTAGAGAAATTAATTTGATGACATGTCTCTGGTTATACAGCTCATACTTGTCAAATAAGATTTCAACCCAAGTTTCCTTGATTCTAGGGTTAAAACTTTTCTCTCTAATGAATCTTGCCTTTTAAAGGCTTGTTGAGTGCCCTAGCACACAAAAGCAATTAATTGATAATTAGCTTGGATATTGTTCCAGATGAAAATATTGAAAATCAGTGGTTTCAATAGTCTACTCCAGCCCTTTGTTGATCTTGATTGTAAGTAATTTCATCATTTCACTATTAATCTGCTTAGCATTTTCCTAGATCATACAAAAATAGAATTTAAGGCACCATGTCTGAATTATCATATGTTCTGAAAGAAAAGAGTCAGAACTGATGAGGTGTTATGAGAATTCCATCCAACATACAATGGCATTATTAAATAGTGCGAAACAAAAGCAATGAGACACATGACTATTTTGTAAACTGCTATTGGGGGAGAAAGAAGGAAAAGAAACACACAGAGACAGACACACAGAGAGTGATGGAGATAAAGAAACAGGGACAGTGACAGAAACAGTTATGCAGAGACAGGGAGACAGAAACAGACAGAATTTCTTAGTGAGAAGTCTGAAGGCAGACAATCTGATTTTTTTGTTTTGTTTTGTAATAAGCCATTACTTTAATCTATTAGTCAGCGATCAAAAAACTTGGAACCAGACTTCTAATATATGCTGCAATCGTGGAGCAACTGAATCACATTTTAGTGATACATTAGATGAAATAAAGTCTCAGCTTGCCAGGTTCTAGATTCTGCCTTATGTCTGTTATGCTATGTTAAATTTTACCTCTTCCAGCTTAAACTACAAATTAGATGATATGTTTTCTGTATCACAATTTCAGACTACTGAAGAAATAGCTGCAAATTTATGAGAATGTGTGTTAAAGCAAGGAACATTTGAGGAAGTTTTCCCTTTACTTTGATCCGGTAAGGCTGAATGCTACTTTGGAAAGGAAAATGATAAAATTATTTCATTTTTAACATTTAAGAATCCTCTCATTTATATCTCTTAGTTGGTAAAAGAAAATACTGCTACTATCGTGGGGAGGAATGTCAACATTTGGAAGACAGATGAGGTTCCATGATGGAATTGTTCACACTCTATATTCTAAATCTAGTGATATGAGTTCAAATCTTTGCAACCCATAGTTGTGACATAGTAACTGTATTCTAGTATTTGAAGGACTATCATGTGAAAAAGGGAATAGACTTAATCCATTTGATTCCAGAGGGCAGAATCAGGAGCAGTGGGTGGGAGGTTTAAAAGGGAAAATTTAGGCAAGATGTCAGGGGAAACTTCATAATAATTAGAGCTGTCCAAAAATGAAATGGACTATTTCAAGAGATGATGGGTTCTCTTCCTTGGAGATCTTCCCAGAGGCTGAACAACTACTTTCAATCTATGTTATAATGAGGGTTCCTACTGTGTATGGCTTGGACTAGAAAAATTTTCAGGTTTCTTATACTCTTTCCACTTGCAACTCCTTCAGAACATCTTAAACTGTGGGTCATGACCCACAGTTTAAGAAGCGCTGGACTAGATAGCCACTGAGGCCCCTCCCAACTTTCAAATTATGCTATTCTCTGAATTATAGTGTTAAAATGAAGGGTTAGACTAGAAAATCTCTGAGGGCCTTTAAAGTTTGATTCTATAACACTATAAATTTTAAAGCTAAAAGGGAATTTACAAGTCACTCCGTACCCTTTCTTTTTACAAATGAAGAGATTTAGTCCCAGAGAATAACTCCCAGGAATAACAATCTTGTCTTATTGTGCTCTGTTTTGCTCAGACCACATGTAAGTTGTGTTCAGTTCTGGACACCATAGTTAAGGAAGGAAGCTACAGAATTTCCAAGGGAGAGGAATGATGAAGGTTTTTAAATTTGGAGACAAGGAGACTCAAAGAGAACACGGTAGATGACTTCCAAATACCTGAAGTACTAATTAAGGGGCACAAATATTATTTTGATTTGTTAAGACAAGAAGTAATACATAGAAATTCAAATGAGGCAAATTGAGATATGGCATAAGGATTAAATTCCTAACAAGTGAAAGAGATCCCAAAGTAGAGTGGGCTGCCTTGAGAAGCAGTGAGTTCCTTCTCGTTGGAATTCTTTTAGAAAAAGCTGGAAGATCATTTGTATCATATGTTGTAGTGGGAATTCCTTTGGAGTATAGGTTGGACCTGATGGCTGCTAACATGCCTTCCAAGACAGAAATGCTGTGATTCTCTGAATCTGTCACTTAAAGATGTTCATGCAGCAAATGCATGGCAATATTGAGAATAGAAGCTAGGTATCTTTAGGTCTAATCCAGTGTTCTAGTCACTCAACCACTGTCTCTCAACAGAAAGACTATCATGTAAGAATGCTCCCCTTCCAAAATAGGGTTACCCTAATTGTTTTATATTGGGCAAATCATTTCATTCCTTTAAGCTTCTATAAAATAAGAACAATAATGCTTATATTCCTTATTTCATGATTTTGTTGTGAGAAAAATATTTTGGAAACCCTGAAAAGTTATGTGAATCTGGGTCATTATTTTTATTTTTAAATATCTCTGGAACTGTATTTAAAGCAAGTTTCTCTAGAGCAATGGTAACCAAATTCTTTTGATCACTCAGCCTATCAGTAAAGATTGTTTTTTATCTCTCTCCCTTTCTCTCTCTCTCTCTCTCTCTCTCTCTCTCTCTCTCTCTCTGTCTCTCTCTCTCTGTCTCTGTCTCTCTCTGTCTATATAACCATATTAACAATTCTGTATATTCTAAAACTGACATAAAAGATAAATTAATGAATGAGAAAAGATGAAATAATATTTAATCTTTTTTTAGGGGGGAGGCAAGGCAATTGGGGTTAAAAGACTTGCCCAAGGTCACACAGCTAGTAAGTGTGTCATGTGTCTGAGGCTGGATTTGAACTCAGGTCTTCCTGAATCTAGGGTCAGTGCTATATTTCCTGCAGCACCTAGCTTCCCCACTAATATTTAATCTTAAATACTATAGGGCACCACTGGAATTTATTGAGTAAGGAAGTAATGAAACCTGGATAGTATAACAGTGCTGTACCAGGAAACTGGATTGTTTTCATTTGAATTTTCTTAGATTTGTTTTCATTTGAATTTTCTAAAGATAAGCTGGCAGGATAAGGTATCAGATACTGAGGTCATTTCTCTAACTAAACTGCCAAGCATTCAAACTCTACTGCAGAGAGTGTAACTTCAATAGGGTGACCATGTTGTTCAAATGCCAAATGTACACTTGCCTAAAGGACTATTTTATAGAGAACTCACACAAGTAAGCACTCACATGGTGGTCAGAAGAAGCAACACAAGGACACCCTCAAAGTCTCTCTGAAGAACTTTGGAATTGATTGTGTGACATGGGAAACACTGCCAAAAGATATGCCCAGGATGGCATATCTTCCTTAAATAAAGTGTTGTGCACTATGAATAAAGCAGAATTGAAGTAGTTTAAAAGAAACACAAGATGTGCAAATTTAGAGAACCCACCCCAGATATTCACATAAACTAGTTGTGCCCTACCTGTGGTAGAGCATTCCAAGACTCGGATCAGTTGCATCAGTCACAGTTGGACACATTATAACTTGACTCTAATATAGTGATGCTTCTTTTTCCCTCTCTGAGAATGAAGGACAACAACCAACCAACCAACTGATGTGCTTAGACCTGAGCTTTTGGAAAATCACTTTGACAGTTGTGTGGAAGATGGAATAGGGAATGGAGATAGATACTTGAGGCAGGATGACCAATACAAGACGATCATAGTACAGTAATACAAATGGGAGGTGATGAAGGCCTGATCTACTGTAGTATGTATATGAGAAGAGAGAAGGGAACAGACTGAAGAGATAAAGAATTGTAATAGGCAACATTTGAAAGCTAGTTGGCTATAGGGGGTATATGGTTATATATGGGTGACTGATGAGTCAGTAATGATACAAAGATTGTGAAAGCTTGGGTAAGTGTAAGGAAAGGGGTACCCTATGAAAATAGTAACTAAGTTTAGAAAATTGATGGGTTTTAGCAGAAAAGATAATATAATGAAATTTGAATTGAGACTACAACTCATCCATGTCTGCTCATCTTGTAATTTGCTCATTCAAATATAAAATGAAAAGGAGTAAGTTTCTTACACATCACTTCCCCCAATCTTGGGGCCTAAACTTTGAGGGGCATCTATAATAGCCATAAAATTATCTAGAGTACACACAAGACATAATTTTCCCAATGGCATCTGCACAGTTGCTGCTGGTATTGGTTAGTTTAGATTATAATTACCTTATACAGCAGTTTGGAATTATACACAAAGTGATTAAACAGCACATACTCTTTAAGTCAGATTATACTACTGTTAGGAGTGTTTTTTTTTAAATAGAACAAAGTAATACAGAAAGGTTCTATCCATACAAAATATTTATAGCAGCTTTTTTTTTCTGTAGTGAGAAGAAGCTAAAAACTAAGGCTATGCCCATCTATTGAGGAATGACTGAATAAATTGTGCTACACAAATGTGACAGAATATTATTGTGCTAAAAGAAATAAGGAAATAGGTGATTTCAAAGTCTTGGAAAGACTTATATGAATTGATCCACAGTGAAATGAGAAAAGCTAGAATTCCTTAAGACATCAATATTATAAAAATGAACAATTTTGAAGACATCTTTTGATGAAGAAAGAAATTAATAGATCCAGGAGAAGTTATAAAATAACAACAACATTATAAAGGCAAACAACTTTGAAAACTTTAAGAATTACAATCAATACAATGATCATTTATGTTTCTAGAGAACCGATGATGAAACATACCGTCTACTTCCTGTCAGAGAGGTGATAATTTAGGGTGCTGAACAAATGAACACACAGGCAGTCAATGTAGGAATTTGACTTGCTTGACCGAATATTTATTACAACAAATGTGTTTCTTTTTTTTCATGGGCATGGGGATGGAGGGTTCAAAGGAGATGAAATGTTATTATTTTAATAGAGAGTTGAGAAGAGACGCTCCAAGTGTGGTGTGATGGGCTCACATTTTGGAGATCACTACTCTAGAAAGTCTAATTGATAAGCAAGAAAACTGACTGTTTTACCAATGGAATTGCTTAGTCTAATTAACAGTGATTTTTTATTTTCTATTTTTAGTTTGTACAATTCTCTTCAGCTTGTCTTAAAAAGGAAAGATCACCTGTCTAGATGATTCATGCCTCCCACTTATTTGAGAACTTTGTGAATGTGAACATTCTTGTACTGTTGATAAAAATAAAGAAGAGCTGTACTGAAGATAGTTCTTTAGTTGTAGTGTGTGCCCAAAGACCTCCTGAAGTTGGAATAGTTATTTCTTGGGAAAAGAAAATCTGGCCACAATATACTGCTCATTTTTGTCTCTTGCAATATTTTAATCAAGGAAGGACAGGGAAAAATTCTAGTGCTGACTTCTCAAAATATGGTCAAGGACCCATGGTAGTTTCCCTTTCATGGGATCTTAAAGAACAAGATATGACCAGATTTCATAATAATATTCATATTTTAATTTATAGTATGGTAAATATTGATAGAAATACAAGCTCTTTAGGGGGTCCTCAATGATTGTTTGAGAATGTAAAATGGTCCTGAAGTCAAAAAGTTTGAGAACTGATGTTATAGTAGATTCAATATATATTTAATTTACATATACACATAAAATGATACTAATCATTATCTATAAATCCCTATCATTATTTCATTCAAAAGGTATGAATTGAAAAAGGTAGGCTTTCACCCAGTATTTCATTTAGAGTTTTCTTAATTACATTTTTTCAAGTAACAAAAATTGACTTTCTGTCCCTCACGCCCTCTCCTACCATTGAAAGAAAAAAAAAGTGTTGGGGGAGAGAAAGCAAAATCAATGTAAAAGATATGCATTATCAAGCAAGACAAAATCAATATAAAAGATATGCATTATCAAGCAAGACGAAGTCAAGCATTGCCCACATCCAGAAATGTTTGTCTCATTCTGTGCCCCACTTCTTTTTTTTTTTTTTTTGGAGAGGGGAAGGCAGAGTAATTGAGGTTAAGTGACTTGCCCAATGTCACACAGTTAGTAAGTGTTAAGTGTCTGAGGTCACATTTGAACTAAGGTCCTATTAACTCTAAGGCTGCCATTGTATTTACTGTTCTATTTACTTTGCCACCTAGCTGCTTCCCCCCCCCCCCCCACTCCTTTCACTTCTTTTTCAGGAGATGAGAAGTTTGCTTCTTCATTGGTCCTTGAGAACTCTAGTTGGTTATAGCATTGATTAGAGTTCTTAAATCTTTGTTGATCTTTATAATGCTGTAGTTAATGCATAAATAATTCTTGTGGTTTGCCCTCCACTTTAGATCATATATATTTTATTTAGAGTTCATCATTAGATAATTAACATAACTGAATTTGAGATACAATCATAAAATCTCTAAAATGGAAAGGAATATGTGAGTCATGCAGTCCAACATCTGTTTTAAGAAGAATCTCCTGTAATAATAATAATAGTAATAATAGCTAACATTTATATAACACTATGTGTCAGGCTCTGTGCTAAGAATTTCATAATAATTATTTTACTGATCCTCACAACAGTTCTGAGAAGGTATGTGCTATTATTGACAGATGAGGAAACCAAAGCAAAGAGAGATTGTCACTTTCCCAGAGTTACACTTCTAGTAAATATCAGAGGTCAGATTTGAACTCCTTTTTCTGACTCCAGGCCCAACACTGTATCACCTAGCTGTCCTATATAAGATATTTGACAAATGGCTATTTGGTCTTTGCTTGAAAACCTCCAATGGGTATGTGTAGACAGAACCTACCTTGGCTTGAGGCAGTTCATTCCATTTCTGAATACTTTTAGTTGTTAGGAAGAATTTCCTTATACCAACTCTAAAATTTTTTGTAACTTCCTCTCACTGTTATCTGTCCTCTCTTCTAGGCCACAAAGAATAAAATTAATTAATCCCCTTACAACCCTTCAGATGCCAGATGCCAGATGCCAGCCATCAAGGCTTACCCAAGTCTAATCTTTTTCAGGGTCCTTCCCCAAGTTCCTACAAATGACTTTCACATGGAATAATCTAGAGGTCTTAGTCTTGGACTTATTGCCATTCATCCTAAATGTGTCATTAACAACTGAAAAAAATATTCCAGGTACATCAGGATTATTATTTATCCAGTCTTGAAATTGAATTTCTTTTAATGAAGCCCAAAAGTTCATTAGTTTTCTTGACTGGCTATCATGTTATTGACTTGTAGAGGTATGAGGAAGGAAGGTAATTGGTTCTCTGCCTCCACTACCAAGTTAATGTAATCACAAAAGATGTGAGGTGACAGAGATGTGGTATTAGCTTGTAAACAAAAAACAAAGTTATGTTCATTCTCAGTTATCAATTTATGTATTGTGAAAAAATTTATCAGATTGAATTGGAACAGCAACTTGACACCGACTGGCCAAATACTAGACAATTCCCTGTTGGCTTTAAAAAAGCTAAGTCTGCAATCCGTGAGGGAAGTTTGCGAGATGGACACGGAGCAGCCAGCAGCTTTATGGAGTATGACCAAGGCAACTCTACATCCCCTCCCACCCCAAACCAGATTTCCTCTCCCTAGTGGTGTCAGGCATCTGAACTACTGAACTCAGAGGAGATATCTTATCAATAGAGAGCAAAGACACATACTATGGGAAAAACAGACATAAAGTCAAGATTTGAGCCAACTAGTGCCTCTGAGGAATGTGACCCAGGAAGCAGAGAAGAAAATGCCATGGGAGAAGGGAAATCTTAACCTTGGCAATCAGGAGTTGAATTGAAAAGAGTTTACCTTAATGATCCTAATAGCAGAGGTGTGTTTAAGATAGAGATGCTGTTGCACAGCACTTTGCAAACCTTAAAGCCTATATAAATTCCAGTTATTGTTACTACTACTGCTGCTGCTACTGCTACTACTACTGTTATTATTATTATCTAGTAAATAGGTCTCCAATTTGGTGATAATCCCCTGAACCTGCTACTGCATTCCTGCTAAGATCAAGCAATGTTTATAGAGAAATAGAGGAATGTGTTTATAAATATTTAACAACTGACTCTTCCTGAAGAAAAAAAGTATGCACACATTTTTAAATTTAATGTGCATTGTTAACACTTTCTTTTATTTATTTGTTTGTTTATTTTGATTTTTTTTTAAAGCAATTGGGGCTAAGTACCTTGCTCAAGGTTACAGGGCTAGTCATGATTTATGTGTGGGTGCTCATTTTCTGAGGCCTGTTTCGATCCCGGGTCATCCCAACTCTGAGGCCTGCGCTCTTACTCACTGCACCACCTAGCCTCCCCGTTAACACTTTCTTTAAGTCTAGACCATGGGTCAGCAAACTCCTGAGGGCCAATTCCAGTCTGCCCTATGTTTTTATGCTAGTAAGCTAAGAATATTTTGTACATTTTTAATTTTATTTAAAAATATAAAATCCTTTCTTAGTTCAGCCCAGGCAAAAAAAAAAAAGTAGGTAGGTAGTCCTGTAGTTTGTCTACCCCTAGGCTGAATGAGAAAGAAGACAGTAAATGATTTATAGCCATTACCAATTTTCAAAATGTAACCGCTCATGCTGTTACAACCCTTGTCTAGAAAAAAGCAGACCAACAACAAAACGTGTTTTTATTGGCTGACTATTAAGGGTAAGTTCACCAATGGGGAATTGTGAGATATAATTTTAGGAGTGAGAACCCACATGGTATCTTAGGATTCAAAGTATTAACCCTCTAAGATACCCAACTGAGGAATTTGACAGTGTGTGTGTGTGTGTGTGTGTGTGTGTGTGTGTGTGTGTGTGTGTGTGTGTGTGTGTGTGTGTGTGTGAAGCGGGGGAGGGTTGCACTTATATTGAGCTGGTAGTCCATTAAAATCTCCAGTCCTTTTTCAAACTATGATCCAATCACACTTACGTGACTCTTTTTTTTTTTTATTTGTGGAGTTGATTTTTTTTAATCTATGTAAGACTTTACATGGTATGTAAGACTTTACACTTTAAAAAAAATCAAGGTAAAATTTTCCACCCTTTTCTCATTGTCTGTGAGGTTTAAAAGATCACTGACAGTGGGCCAGCAATCATATCTGCCCTTTCTTTCAGTATCCTAGGATGCAATTCATGTGGGCCTAGTGATTTGCTTGGTAGCATACCAATATAACAACTAATTATTAGATATTATTTGGATATACTCCAAGTCACTCACAAAGTTGTATGTATACAGAAACAGAAAAAAAAACAGCTTTGCCAATTTTCAATTGTAAGGGAAGATTGCTCCATAAGGCATTTACATTTTTTTGGATATATTTTGCATCTATATTGGTCATTTCCCCACAATTTACAAAGGAAAAGAAAACATAATACGATATAACAGATTTAAGTCTTATCTCTTAACTCCAGTGTTCTAAAGGGTGTCAGTGAATATGAGTTATTTTAAGATTCAGGCTCAAGGGAACCAAATCTAAGGTAATAATCAAATCTTCATTCAAGAATCTTTGTTTCTTTTGTGGGTATGCATGATTTAGCTAGGAAAAGAATAAAATAACAGCATTTCTGGGAGGTCTGTTCTATTCTTGGCACAGTTTTTTAAAAAGACCTGGCAACATAATGGCATTGCAATCTTAATGTCCATTTTTTTCTTTTCTTTTCTTTTCAGGAAGACATTATAAACTGAAATAACATGGTTGTGTAGTTTTATCACCCCCAATTTTGCATGTACTGAGAAGCATAAAAAAATAGCTTTGCCAATTTTCACTTCCAAGAGAAGACTTTTAGAATCCTTAAATTTTTTATTGATATATTTCATGTTGACATTGGTCACTTTTCAACAAGCAACCTCCCCCTCTCCGATCATTCTTTTCAATAAAAAATTATTATACAATATAACCTACTAGGGTGATTACAACTGACAGTATGTGCTACTTTATGCTTCTGAAGTTTGTTGTTTGTCTGCAGAAAGGAAGGATGTGTTTTGAAATGAATAATTTGGAACCAAAATTGTCTATTGTACTTAACCCATGGGTTGTTGACTTTTTAGCAAGGTTTTAATCTATATTGTTGTAGTCATATGAGTATATTTTCTTTTGACCTACTTTCTTCACTCTCATTTTTAATCTTTCCAAACTGTTCTGATTTCTTCAATGTTTATTCCTTACATCATAATAATACTTCATTACCTTCATATACAACAGTTTGTTCAGTCATTCTCCAGTTGTTAGATTTATATTTTGTTTCTAGTCTTTTGCTATTACGAATAGTGTTGCTAAAAGCATGAGACAAGATTTTTCTAAAAAAGAGATTACATGGATGGATGACAAAACAAAACAAACATTACCTTGCCTGAATAGATTGTTCACATAAATTTGATCATGTCAGTTTAGTGAAAAATCTTGGCTAATCATATCGAATCTATATTTTTGAAGGACTTTCCTTAACATATCCAAGTCATGCCTCTGGCATATACTGGATATGTGACCCTAGGTAAGTCATATGGCCACCTCTCAATGCTCCAGACAATTCTGACTATAAAACTGCAGAGAATGTACTGAACTGCATTTGTAACAAAGAGTTCCTCACTGGGGTCTCCCTATGTCAGTCAAATTACAGATATAGTCTCTCTCTCCATCTTTATGCTTAACCTGAATAACAATATATTTTGTAAATCCTTTGACTCCAAATTGCAAGTGGTTTTTTTTTTGGGGGGGGGTGGAAGGGTCAATTATCTTTCCCCGTTATCAGCTGTACATGATTCATTAACCTGTCCATTGCCAGAAGGGTTCTATATACCCTTTAAATTGCCTGTCATACCTAGAATTTCTTATAAAGAGCTTCAACATATTTTTCCTATAGCTTTCCAAGATTTGTGACAGGTTCCTATGCTTTACTCTATATCTTCAGTTTTCCACTAGGTTTAATTTCCTTTACTCTTCACAATTCTACCAGATGGTGATTCTATCTGGAGGTTATATGAGCAATTGAAATATTGTCTGACTGCTGTGTTACTAGTGCATAAGGTATTCTACATTTCATGTGCAATGTGAACAAATCCCATCATTTCTATCTTATTTTCCTTTTTTTGCAGACTCTGAGGAGTGTTATTCATGCCTCTCTGGCACTTTTATGAGAGATAACATAGAAAAAATAGTCACATATATATCATCTTTAATGTCCACCAATAATCAGCCAATGAGTGGATTCTCTAACTCTATGTCCTGCACAGAACATCTTGTTTATTTAACTGTCTTCTTTCTGTGTTCACAGGACAGAAAGAGTATTAAAAAGTATTTCTGACTGCCAGAAAAAAATCTTCTGACCAAGAATACATACAAGTACAGAGCTATGCATCTCTACCTTAAAAAGAGAGGAGCCCCTCTATTCACCTCTGGTGATAGTGTAACTATTACTCACTTCTTCATTTAAAACTCTAGTATTTTGGAATTATGATCACTGTAAAGAACAGATTCCTATGATTTGTAATAGTAGTAGTAGTAGTAGTAGTAGTAGTAGTAGTAGTAGTAGTGGTAGTAGTAGTAGTAGTAGCAGCAGCAGCAGCAGCAGCAGCATAGCCAGTAGGTCTCAGGAACTCACATCTATTGAGATAAGGAGAAGAATTGAATTGGTGATTTTATTGTACAGAAAACAAAAGAAAACTCCTAGGAAGAGTATAGCCAAATTCCAGAGTTCCCAGGTCAAGGAGAAACTATTACAAGCAGTCAGGAAGAAACAATTTGAGTACTGTGGGAACACAATCAGGATAGCACAAGATCTAGCAGAGGAGGAAACATCCTCCACCAATCCAGGTCAGTTCTTTTTCTATAACTTACAGTCTTAGTTACCTTGGGCATTGGCAGGCAATGTAATTTGGCCAGTATAACATAGATAGTTTGTGCCTGGGCAAGACGTGAACCCAGGTCCTCCTGAATTCAAGGTCAACTCTCTATGCGCTTTACCAAACTGATCATTTTTTAATATTTACAAAGTACTTTATAACTTTATTGCATTTGAAGCCTCTAATAACCTTGTAAGGTAGTTTTTTTTTTAATAGGAAGGGGGGAAATTCTCAGAGAAGTTAATGACTTGCCCACCTTGACACATATTAGGTATCTGAGACAGGATGAGAACAAAGACCTTCTAACTCCAAGCATGTTTTATCCTCTAACTCTATCTTTTGTCCAGAGACCATGAACTTAATGATTTAAATATCTCAGCTATGTAACTCCCTTGCTAATCCCCCTCCCCCAGTGATGAGTAGCTCTTTTGCCTTATGGTATAAAGACAAGTTCCAGGCATGTTTCACTTCATTCTATCTTTTTACCAACCTACTTGTCACTACAGGTATATCTTCTCCCTTCCTCCTTCACTTTCCTGTTCTAGAACCATAAACAAATCAATATTGCCTTTGCTATAGAAAAGGGTGATTTGGTATTCTCCTTTATTTTTTCAAAATAAATTTATTCATTTATTTTTTTAGTTTTCAACATTCACTTCCACAAGATTCTGAGTTACAAATTTTCTCCCTGTTTCTCCCCTACCCCCCACCCTAATATAGCAAGCATACTGAACACTCTTTCCCCCAATCTGTTCT
Source organism: Gymnobelideus leadbeateri (assembly GCA_011680675.1). Classification (NCBI taxonomy): domain Eukaryota; kingdom Metazoa; phylum Chordata; class Mammalia; order Diprotodontia; family Petauridae; genus Gymnobelideus; species Gymnobelideus leadbeateri. Next base: position 150,455 of record WOXC01000898.1, read on the forward strand.
CTCTTATGTCCTCTCCCATCCACCCCCTTATTTTTTTTTTGTAGGGCAACATGAATTTCTATACTGCATTGCTTGTTTATCTTATTTCCTGGTCACATGTAAAAAACAATTTTTAACATTTGTTTTTAAAACTTTGATTTTCAGATTTGTTCCCTTCTTCATCCTCACCCATCCCCACTAGGAAGACAAGCAATTCAATATAGTTGTACATGTGTAGTTATGCAAAACATTTCCATAGTAGTTATTTTGTGAAAGACTAGCTATATTTCCTCCATCCTGTCCTGTCCCAGATTTATTCTATTTTCTTCTTTGACCCTTTCCCTTTTCAAAAGTGTTTGCTTCTAACTACCCTCTCCCCCAATCTGCCCTCCCTTCTATCATCTCCCCTCTCACTCCTCCCCCCCCCACTTTCCTGTAGGGTAAGATATCCAATTGAGTGTGCATGTTATTCCCTCCTTAAGCCAAATCCAATGAGAATAAGGTTGACTCATTCCCTTTCACCCTTCTGCTCCCTCCATCCATTGTAACAGTTTTCTCTTGCCTCTTTTATGTGAGATAATTTATCCTATTCTATCTCTCCCTTTCTCCTCCTAATATACTCTTCTCTCATCTCTTAATTTTACTTTTTAGATATCATCCCTTCATATTCACCTCATCCTGTGCCCTCTGTTTATGTATACATGTATACACATATACACATACACACACTCACATATACACCCATATATACACAAACATATACCCTATTATACATACATATATATGTATGTATACACATATATACATATCTATTCCCTTCAACTATCCTCATACTGAGAAAAGTCTCATGAGTTACAATGATTATTTTTCCATGTAGGAATGTAAATAGTTCAACTTTAATAAGTTCTTTATGATTTCTTTTTCCTGTTTACCGTCTCATGCTTCTCTTGTTTCTTGTATTTGAAAGTCAAATTTTATGTTCAGCTCTGTTCTTTTCATCAGGGATGCTTGAAAAGTCCTCTATTTCATTGAATGTCCATATTTTCCCCTGAACTTTTATACTTAATTTTTCTGGGTAGATGATTCTTGGTTTTAATCCTAATTCCTTCAACCTCTGGAATATCATATTTCAAGCCCTTTTATCCCTTAATGCAGAAGCTGCTAGATCTTGTATTATCCTGATTGTGTTTCCACAGTATTCAAATTGTTTCTTCCTGACTACTTATATTAGTTTTCCTTGAACTGGGAACTCTGGAATTTGGTTGTAATATTCCTAGGAGTTTTCTTTTTGGAATTTTTATCAAGAGGCAATTGCTGAATTCTTTTGATTTCTATTTTGACCTTCAGTTCTAGAATATCAGGACAATTTTCCTTGAGAATTTCTTGAAGGATGATTTCTAGGCTCTTTTTTTGATCATGGCTTACAGGTAGTCCAATAATTTTTAAATTATCTCTCCTGGATTTATTTTCCAGGTCAGTGGTTTTTCCAATGATATATTTCACATTGCCTTCTATTTTTTCTTCTTTTTTATAGTATCTTGATTTTTCATAAAGTCATTAGCTTCAATTTGCACCAATCTAATTTTGAAGGAATTATTCTCTTAAGTGAATTTTTGAAATTCCTTTTCCATCTGAACAATTCTGCTTTTTAAGGCATTCTTCTTCTCATTGACTTTTTGGACCTCTTTTGTAATTCGTTAGTCTATTCTTAAGGTGTTATTTTTTTCAGTCAGGATGTTGACTTGTTTTTCATGATTTTCTTGTGTCATTCTCACTTCTCTTCCTAATTTTTCCTCTACTTTTCTTAGAGATTTTCAAAATCTTTCTTGAGCTCCTCCATGGCCTGCAACCAATTTATATTTTTTCTTGGTGGCTTTTGATTCAGGGGTTTTGACTTTGTTGTCTTCTGGTTCTACGTTTTTATCCTCTTTGTCCCCCAGAAAAGATTCTGTAGTCTGATTGCATCTCCTCTGTTTGCTCATATTGCCAATCAATTATTTGACTTTTGAGATCTTTGCCATCTTAGAACTCTGCTTCCAGAGTAGAGAGTGCTGTGTCCCAAATTGCTGGGGTTTTGTGCAGCTATTGTCAAAGTTTTTTTTTTCCAGGCACCTGCCTCAGAACTGTGAGGAGGACTTTCTTGCCTCAACAAACTCTGCCACACCAGTGCTCCTCATCCCAGAACCACCACCCAAGACTGACCCAGATCCAAGCAGGACAAAGCAGGAGAATCCTGTCTCAGTGCCAGCAGAGAGATTCTTGCAAGTGCCCTCTGGACAGTCACTTGGTCCCCCTATAATCTGTAGGCCAGGAGCCAGAAGCAGCAGTTGCAGCCACCATCATCTCTGCTGCCCTGGGGGCAGGGGCTAGACTGAGCTCTTCTCTCATCGTGGATTAACAGGATTCCCCACTGACCTTTTATTTTCTCTTTGGTGTTTATGAATTGAGAAGTCTAGAAACCACCACAGCTACTGGTGATTTACTCTCCTGAATTCTACTCTGGGATCTGGGCCACCCCTGGTCTGGGCCCATGCGACTCATGCAAGGCTTCACTCTTCTCCCATCTTGATGTGATAGACCCTTCCTGCTGGCCTTCCAAGCCACCTTTAGTGGGAGATTTGTTTCTCTCTATCACTTTATGGATTCCGTATCTCTAAAATTTGTTTAGAGTCATATTTCACAGGAATTGGAGGTGGTTGGAGTGGGAGCTAAAGCAAGTTCCTTCTTTCACTCCACCATCTTGGCTCTGTCCCCCAGTATTCTCCCTTATATCAACTCATTATCTGTGTAACTTTCCAAGCTAAATAGCATTTCTTGGCAACCACCCTGCATGTGTTATCTTCTCCATTAGAATGTGATGAAGCCTAGGCTTAATGCGCTTATGGGGCCATGCAGAGAGCATATCCTTAGTGTTCCCCTGGAAACTTCTGAGGACTCCAGGAACATGGTGACAACACTCAGACATTTTGGCAATGCAGAATTCACTGGCTGCTTTAGCCATGAGGCAGGCCACTGCTGCAAGGACTTGTCACTTTGTTATGACAGAAAACATTGAGTGGTCCTTTGGTCCTCCCACATTCAGTGGGAGATTAGTTAAAAGGGGTCACAATGTATAGCTTTCTCTCTTTTCCTTCATCCCATCATGTGTCATCATAAAACTCTAAGACATACCGATGGACCTTTCCCAGCATTCCTGGGATCATTTTTATTGACCAGTTCAAATGAAAGATGTAGAAGATAGGGAATGTCTTTACTTTTGTAGTTATATCCCAAGTTCTGGGACATAGTAACTGCATAATAACTGCTTTTTCATTAATTTATTCTTATTAAAATTGAAATAAGTAGTTGAAATGCTATTCATTTGCATCAAAACATCCAATAATCTGACCCATAAGTGATTATGGTAGAGATGGGCTAAGTCTATCTGCTCTCTTCTGAGGGCTATTCATCCATACATTAATTTTGGCCATTTTGTGCTCTGCTGCCCCCTGAGAACTGCAAACAAGTCACTACTACTATAAACACACCTGGGAAGGGTGTGTTAATGGATTTCACTATTGTTCCTACATTTTTATGACTTGCCAAACCCTTTCCTGGCCACTATCCCTCTAGGGTGTTTCCTTGATCATAATAATGGGTAGAGATGCTCTAGCATTTGTATTTCTATGTCTAGCTTTTAACACAAAGCCTGAGACATAGTAAGCTTTTAATATATGCTTTTCATTCATCCATTCAATGAATCAATACACCAACATTTTTAGTTGGTTACTATGTGCTAGTGACTGTGCTAAGCACTATGTCTATAAAGACAAATATGAAACCATTTTTTAAAAAGTCTAGTGTTCCACTTTGGTACCAAGAAAGAATATTTATATTTTTTTCTTCATATCTTGGGATATATAGACCCCTCATCTATAGTTTAGACATCATGAATTAGACTAAATTCCCTCTTAATTAGTTCAATTATATACAAAAAAAGTGTGGAATATTTTGCATGTATATAAACCATTAAAATTACTATTTGTAAGTGGCACAACATAGTATTCCCAGTTAGCACACTATAATATGAAAAGCAATTTACAAAATGTGGATATGAATAAACAATTATCAGTTCTGCCAATAATCTGAAGTGCAATAATCAATCATTCAACCAATCAGTAATCTAGTTTCAGATACTAACTCTGCCCCTGGACAACTCACTTAATTTGATCGTGCCTCAGTTTCTTCAACTTTAAAATGAGGGTGATAATAATAGCACCTAACTCTCATGGTTGTTGTGAGGACTAAATGAGATAATTGTTTATTTTGAGCCTACTATGTGCTATGCACTAAAGATTCAAAAGGAGGCAAAAGACAGTCCCAGTATTCAAGGAACTTACCATCTCATGGGGGAGACAACAAACATTGGGCAATAATGGGCAAATCTTTGAATTTTCTTTATGAATTGCTGTTCAAGTTTGCAGTATTAAGTAAACATTGCAGAGAAGGAAGAAAGGCATTGTGGTATAGTGGAAATAATGTTAGATGTGGAGTGAGGCTTCTAGGTAGCATAGTGCATAAAGCCCCACCTTTGGTATCAGAAAGACAAGTTCAAATTCAAGCTTAGACAATGAACTCTGTGAACTTGACCAAGTTTAGTCACTTAGCTTCAGTTTCCTCATTTTAAAAAATGAGATTAACAATGGCTCGTATCTTATACAGCTTTTTGTGAAGATTAAGTGGGATAACTTAGGTTGAGTCTTGCAAAACTATAAAGTTTATGTAAATGTCAACTACTCTTATTTAAAAGAACTAGCTAGGTTTGTACATCAGTTCTTCACTTATTGGCAGCAGGACCTCTTATAGGTCACTTCCTCTCTCTGATCCTCTGTTTCCTTATCTGTAAATTTGGGCTAGCATTCTAGAGATAGCATGACATCAGGCTATATTCTCTGAAGTGGGTCCTAGGAGGCTGCAGCATAACTGCAAAGACTATTTTATCAACCAATCAGAGGATGAGAAGATAGATCACATCCCCTTTTCCTGATATTCTTAATAGTCAATTACTTGGCTTGTCATCACCTTTACCCATTATTATCAACATTACTTCATATCTCCTCCCCCAGCCTTCTCCTCCTGAAACTATTCATACTTCCAGTCTCTCTTCTTTTCTATATCATAGAGCACCAATATATCAATGGGTATATATGTGTATGTATGTATGCATAAAATTTGACCACTTAACCTCAGATTGCCTTAGACAACTCTATAAGACTATAATTATTGATGCTATTTTGGGGGAATTAGGAGGTAATATTTGAGAATAAAGCATATCTGATGGGTCTTATGGATCAAAACACATTAGAGCATTAATACCTTTAAACATTTTTTTAAAAATCCATCTTAATGGCTAATTCATCTCAAGTAACATGTAAGTTGGCAGATCATTTAGACAGTCTGGTGGAACTAAATCCAATGGAATTTGACTCAGAATTACATGCATTTAAAAAATATATTATTTTAAATTTTAAGAATTACATAAAGTTAATGTTTGAATTTGGAAGATTTCATTTGACTATACTTTCATCTTTCCTTCAATTTATTATGGTTTTTTGGCAATGGAATGTCACCTTGAATTTGGTTGTCAGTGAAGAATCAAAAGGATTCTAAATGCAGCTGGAACCAATATGGCTTGGTGAATTTCCACTCATCTATTAATTTAGCCAGACTTAGAAGGAATCTTGTTCTATGTTCCAGTTTTATAGCAATCAACACATAGTTCAAAGATTTCAGTCTGTCTACATATATCAGGCATCCAGAATGTGCCCCAGAGTTTTGGAGATGAATCATAATTTGCCTCTAGCTCACTTTCCTCTTTCTAAATGGTGACAGTATTTGAAATATATTTATGTGCTCTTGCTAATTAATTGGACAAGTATCTCAATCCATATTACTTGTGACTTGTGTTACATCTATTATCATTTTTCATCTAGGCTGCAAATGGTTTCCTTATATACACCAGGAAAAATAAAATATTGAGCAGAAAGAAATAAGAATTAGAGTGATTTTTCAAAAGTCATAGAAAATGTTACTTGTAATTAATTTTCCTTAAGAATATAGTAAATGATAATAACAATAATACAATTAAAAATAATATGGAATCAAATTTCTAGAGTACAATGTTTACAAAGTGATGCTGCTTAGAGGAAAACCAGAAGCCTAGAAAAAGTAGGAGGCAAGAAAATAATGATATTACATGAGGTTTTGCTTTATCTCCCCAAGCCACTAATAACTTTTCATTCAATTTGTCTTGTATTTTTTTTATATATTTATTAATCCATGGACTTACAGGGGCCCTCCCATAAAGCTTGTGCTAGAATTCTTCTGGTAACTTCCAGGGAAACATGTGTCTCAGTCCTGAGGGACTTGATATTTTAAATTATTTGCAAGCCCTTATTGGCTACTAGACTGAAAAAAACATGAACTCTATGTGGACTTGTGACCTGCCCTCAGCCACTTTCTTCCCATTCTTAGATTATATAATTATTATTCCAGGTTCTCTCTATAAAATTGTGAAGGAGTCTAGTGCCTTCTGCTAAAATAAGTACAATGAAAACTGAGAATTCATGGCAGCTAAAGTACATTTCCTGCCTAGGAAATTAAAAGCTTAGATCTTGGACTTCCTCTTCTGTTTATTTCTATCCTGAATAGAAGTTGCTAAGAAGTGATCCTGAGATGGATATTGCTATAACCTTATCAGTTTGAAGGGTCTCAAAATTCTAAGTCTTTCAGTTGGAACTGCTAGAGATGAAGGAATGTTCTGCAATTTTGAAACCTGTTGGGTAAGACAACTACCAGTTGATGTGCCCAACTTCTTGCCTAACTTACTACAAGACATGAATCTTGAGAAAACTGGATAGTTAGTGCAGAGCCCCAGTGAATCGTTAAATGCCAGGGGGCAGAGACAAGAAGGCAGAGACAAGAAGGCAGAAAAGTAAGGATCTGTGGGAGCTTTCCCAAATTAATCTACAATGTTAAAACAAGGCCTTAAGTGAATACTGGAGCAGAAGAACTAACAAGAGGATGGGAAGAAAAAAGATCACAGTACAGGCTAGGAGAACAGTGGTCATACATCTCCTTAGCTCATGTGACCACAGAAGAACTGAGAGCCTGCAGACTTCCAGAACTAGCTCTGAAAACAATAGCACTGAAAACCTGAAGCTCAGTACAGTGCCCCACCACCCCCAGAGCAGAATCCAACTTTAAAATAAAGTTGAGTCAATAAATAAGCTGAGAAAATGGGCAAACAACAAAGGAGAACTTGACCATAGAAAGTTACTATGTTACTTTTCCTGAAGGGAAAATCAAAACACATATGCAGAAAAAGACAATGAAATTAAAGCAGCTGTATGCAAAGCTTCAAAAAAAAGTGAATTGGTTTCAGACCTGAAAGAGCCCAAAAAGGATTTTAAAAATGAAATAAAAGAGGTAGATAAAAAATGGGAAATGAATTGAGTGATACAAGAAAATAATGAAAAAAAAAGAGCCAATAGTTTTATAAAGCAGATTCCCCCTCCCCCCACAAAAGCAACCCTTAAGGAAAAAACACATTAAAAAACAGTATAGACCAAATGGTAAAATAGGTACAAAATTTCACTGAAGAGAACCTTTTAAAATTAGAATTAGCCAAATGGATAAGGAAGTACAAAAGCTCACTGAAGAAAATTATACCTTAAAAATTAGAATTGGGCAATGATGGGGGGCAGAGCCAACATGGCAGAGTAGAAACAGCACTACCAAGGTGCTCTGCCCCACTCCACTTCCAAACAATGTGAAAGGGGACTCTAAACAACTTTTGGAGCCCCAGCACCCACAGAACGACACAGAGAAGCTAACCTCCCGCTGAGGACAGCCCAGAAGCCCTGCATGGAGAGGCCAGTGCAGCACTCTGAGAACGGGCAGCACAGCACGCTGCAGTGCTCTGGGAGCTGAGCCCAGGCCCGCATGAGCCACGGTTTTAGCCCCAGGGTGGCCGGGCCAGCAGCCAGCTGGAGGGACCCCAGAACACCAGCAGCTGTGGCGATTCCAGAAATATCAGCACAGATAGGCCTAGGACAAAGTGGGAGGTTAGTGTCCTATGGACTTTGGGACCAGTATTTGGGGAAGGGTTGGCTTCCTTCCCTGGGGGCAAAAAGCTGCTAAGGAAACATGGCACAGAAGCCATTGTGTATCATCAATGGCAGCTCCAGCTCCTGGTCTGTGAACTGTAGGGAGATCCAGCAATCAGTCTGGGGGTTAATCACTCTTGCTTTAACCTGCTTGGACCTGGATTGTGGTCTGAGGTGGAGGTTTGGGGTGGGTATCCAGCTTGCCAGAGTGGGTGGAGGCTTTACAGAGGCCACCCAACCTCCGGAAGTTGTGAAGACCCCATGTTTCGGATGGAAGCTCTCCTGTCTGGTGGCAGAGTCCTACTGTGGCAACAAGCCCCAAAATCAAGTAATTAAGTGGCAATATGCCCAGGCAAAGGAAACAAAATAAACAGAAAAATGCAACTTTAGACTCCTATTTTGGGGTCAAAGAGGATCAAAGCATGGAACAGGAGGACTGTGAGGTCAGAACTCCTGCACCAAAAGCCCCAAATGAAAATACAAGCTGGCTACATGCCATAGAGGGCCTGAAGAAGCAGATAAGAGAAGTGGGGGAAAATTTGGGAAGAGAAATGAAAAAGACGCAAGAAAAGTATGAAATGACAGTCAACACCCTGACTGAGGAAAACACCACCTTAAAAAATAGACTAACTCTAATGGCAAAAGAGGCCCAGAAAGGCAGTGAGGAAAAGAATGCCTTAAAAAGCCAAATTTGCCAGATGGAAAAAGAATCTCAAAAGCTCACTGAGTTGAATCACTCCTTTAGAATTAGACTGGAGCAAATGGAAGCTAGTGACTTTATGAGAAATCAAGATGCTGTTAAACAGATCCAAACAAATGAAAGAATAGAAGGCAATGTGAAATATCTCATGGGAAAAAACATTGACCTGGAAAATAGATTCAGGAAAGATAATTTGAAAATTATTGGACTATCTGAAAGTCATGATCAAAGAAAGAACCTAGAAATCATCCTTAAAGAAATTCTCAAGGAAAATTGCCCTGATGTTTTAGATCCAGAGGGGGAAATAGAGGTTGAAAGAATCCACCAATTGCCTCCTGAAAAGGATCACAAAAAGAAAACTCCTAGGAATATTATAGCCAGGTTCCAGAACTCCCAGATCAAGGAGAGAATATTACAAGCAGCCAGGAAGAAAACAATTCCAATATTGTGGAAACACAATCAGAATAGCCCAGGACCTGGCAGTTTCTACACTGAGGGATCAAAGGGCATGGAATATGATATTCCAGAGGGCAAAAGAGCTGGGATTGAAGCCAAGGGTCACCTACCCAGCAAAACTGAGTATTTTGTTTCAGGGAAAATATGGTCATTCAGTGGAATAGAGGACTTTCAAGCATTCTTGAGGAAAAAACCAGAGTTGAAGAGAAAATTTGACATTCAGACACAAGAAGCAAGAGATGCTTGAGAAGGTAATCAGGGAAAAGAAATCAAAAGGAACTTATCAAAGTTGAACTATTAACATTCCTACATGGAAAAACAATAACTTTGATGAAACCTTTCTCCTTATGAAAATAATTGAATAATGGCATATGGACATATGAATATATGTGTGAATGTGTGTATATATGTTTACAGGTATACATGGATAGAGGGCACAGGTTGAATTTAGTGGGAAGGCATGATACTTAAGGGGTGAAGTTAAGAAAGTGAGAGAGGAAAGTGGCAAGAGGAGATGGGGAGAGACAGGGTAGGGTAAACTATCTCATGTGGAAGAAGCAAGGGGAAGAGGCTACAAGGGAGGGGAAGAATAGGAAGGCAAAAAGGCAAAACCACATTCTCATGGAAGTTGGCTCAAGGAGAGAATCACATACATACTAAATGGGATATCTCACCCTGAAGGAGAGTAGGGGGAAGGGAGATGAAAGGGGGGATGATGGAGGGGAAGGCATTATAGGGGGAGGGGAGGTTGGAAATACCTACTTTCGAAGAGGGACAGGATCAAAGTAGGGAATGGACCAGGTGGGGGGTGGAATGGATGGGAGGGAAATATAAGCAGTCTTTTACAATATATCTGCCATGGTAATGTTTTACATAGCTATACATGTACAACACATACTAAATTGCTTATCTTCCCAGAGGGAGTGGGTGACAAGGGAGGAAGGGAATGGATCTGAAATTCAAAGTCTTAAAATTGTTTCAAATGTACATAAATACTATTATTAATACTATTCTGCATGTAATTGGGAGACAAGATGTTCAGGCATTGGGGCTGAGATTCACCTTGCCCTAATGGCAAAGCCGAAGGGGGTATGGGAGAAGATATGGGAGAGGGCAGATTGGATGAGGGGATATCTAATGGGACTGCTATTCTGGGGTGGTGGGTAGGGAAAAATGGGGAAAAAATTGTAACTCAAAATCTGGTGGAAATGAATGATGTAAACCAGAAGTTAATAAAGCATTTGTTAAACAAAGAATTGGGCAATGATAACATGAGACATTAAGAAACAGTAAAACAAAGTCAAAAGAATGAAAAAAAGAAGCTGTGAAATCCCTAATTTGAAAAGAAATTGGTCTAGAAAATAAATTAAGAATAAATATTTTTCTATTTTATTCTTTTTCAATTTTGTTATTTTAATATATATTCCTCCCAATTACATGTTTAAACAATTTTTAACATTAAAAAAAGTTTGATTTCCAAACTGTATCCTTATCTGTATACAATCAAATATAGATTATACATGTGCAATTATGCAAAACATTTCCATATTAGTCCTTTTGTACAAGGGGATTTGAAAAAAAGAAAGAGGAAAGTGAAAAATAACATGATTTAGTCTGTTTTCGAACAATATCAGTTTTTCTCTGGAGGTGGATAGTATGCCTCATCTTTAGTCCTTTGAGGTTGTCTTAAATCATTGTATTGTTGAAAATAGCTAAATAATTCACATTTCTTCATTGAACAGTATTGCTGTTACTGTATACAACATTCTCCTGGTTCTGTTCACTATGCATCAGTTCATGTAAATATTTTCAGGTTTTCCTGAAATCATCCTGATTGTTATTTCTTATAGAACAATATCATTCCTTCACAATCATGTATCATAGCATTTTTAGCCATTCTGCAATTGATGGGCACCCCTTTGATCTCTAATTCTTAGCCACAACAGAAAAGCTGCTATAAATATTTTTGTACAAATAAGTCCCTTTCCCCTTTTTTGGGATGACTTTGAAATATTGACCTAGCAGTGGTATCATTGAATCAAAAGTATGCACAGTTGCATATCCCTTTGGGCATAGTTCCAAAATGTTCTCCAGAATGGTTGGATCATATTAACCAATCTGATAAGTGTGAGGTGGTACCTGAATTGTTTCAATTTGTATTTCTAGGAGAAGTAATGTAAGAATTATTGGACTACCTGAGTCATGGCCAAAGAAAGAGCCTAGACATCTTTTTTTTTTTCCTTTCCCTGAGGCTTTTCCCTTTCTCCCCCTAAAAAGAGACTACTACTTTTCAAAACTCAACCGTTCAGATATTAAATTTTGTCATAAAAATTCACAAGATACTAATATTTCTTTTAGGGCATAAATTTAAAAGCCTTCCAGAAAGCTCCAAAGGTGTGGAGATACCTGCCTCAGTCTAGCCCAAGACACTATGTTCTTTGTATCCAGTAGAGATCCAGCTTAAAGGATTATATTCTCATATCCTTGCTCTCTTTCTTGAACATAGAATATGAAAGTGGCTCTTAAGAGTCTGCACTCAGAGCCCTTTCCTTCTTACATGCACTTTCTGGTATTCATTCACCCACTGCACAGGTACTCAGTAACAAATCTCTCTCTCTCTCTCTCTCTCTCTCTCTCTCTCTCTCTCTCTCTCTCTCTCTCTCTCTTTCTTCCTCCCTCCTTCCCTCCTCCTCTTCTTCCTCTTGCTTCTCTTCTTTCTTCTCCTCCTCCTCCTCCTAACCCCCTCCCCCTTTTGCTTCTCCTCTCCCTTTAGTCATTTGATAACTTTTCCACAAAATACTCTAATCAACTAGATGGATCTCACTACCACCATGCCTAACACTCATCATATGCAATTTACTAGTTGAGGAGAATAGAGGCTTGGGGCATATATGGAGGAGTAAGACTAGGATGGGACATTGAGGGGGATTAAAGACAATGAAATATGAAGATATATTGAAGAATATTTAGCTTGGACAATGGAAGACATGATGACTGGCTTAATTTGTTGTAGTTGACCAAGGTATTTAGAACCAGTTTTAATACCAGAGGAGTTTATGTTTGGACCAAGTCATAATTGTGAGCCCCTGGAGTATTTTGATTATGGGAGTCACATGGTCAAATATGTACTTTAAGAAAATCATTTAAGCAACTGTGTGGGAGGTGGATTGGAAAGGGGAGTGATATGGTATAAAGAGACTAACTAGGAAGCTATCACAATCTTTCAGGTGACAGGTGATGAGGACCTGAAGCAGGGTGGTGATTAAGACTGAATTAGAATGGTGGTCATGTAAGTAAGCGAACAGTTGAATGGAAGTACTGGGAAGGGTGTGAAATGGCTTATGGGTTATATTCTGGCCAAATAATTTTCAATGAGTGCTGATTCTGGTTCACAGGAGTTTGGTCTTTTGGGTCAAGGTTCTGGACTGAAATGGGCACCCATCTTTTGCTGGAACTAACTGGGAAGTGAGGGATTTCAGGAAAGTTTGTTCTTATTGGTTGAGAATCAAACTCATGAAATTTTTGAAGGGATCCTTGAATTCACCAAAACTTAATCCTGTTATGCCTGGTAGTTAAGAAGATTGATTTTCAGATTCAGGAATAGTTGATTTTCATAGGAAATATTGGGCTTGTGTAGGCAGGTGGCTTGAAGGAATAGCCAAGTCAGTCTGTAGATGTGTTTGTATCAGGATGGTTCTTGGGGCCTAAGGAAAAATGTAGAGCTAAAGCTAATTCCCTGTGAGATGAATCATCTCCTACCACTGCCATCTCCCCATCCAGTACTGAATTACTTGAGAAGTTACAAGAGTGCTGGAGCTATCACTATAGCTTTGGCTGCAACCCAAATTTTGACTTGATGTGGGCACATTGCTAGATGAGCAAAGATAAGATAATGATGATGTCAACCTGCATTAATTCATCATGGATCAGAGTTACTGACACTTAGAAAAAGGAGATCAAGCAGGACACAGGTGTTCCCTGACAATCCCTAAGAGTTAGAAACTGGGAAAAAAAAACCTGACAAAGTCCACTGCCCTGCTTGAACTTGCAGATCTGAATTGAATGGGGAGAGCTGGCCAAAACCTACTTGAGTACCTGGAGAAACCCCTAATGTTCTCTCTCCCCCTTCCCTCTCCTCTCCTCTCCTCTCCTCTCCTCTCCTCTCCTCTCCTCTCCTCTCCTCTCCTCTCCTCTTTCTCCAACTGGGATGTAACCAGGGAGTTTGCCTACTTCTGCAGAGCTCTTATTCAGTTATCACTGTAATACCCACAACATAGCATTGGAATTTCTGTGCTTCTGGAGTGCCATCATTATTTAGGGTCACAGATGCTAGATGGAATTTGTTTTGTTTTGTTTTGGAGTCTGAAAAAAAAGTGTGGGGCCTTTTGGCTCCCAGCTCGTGAATGGTAGTAATGCAATTTCTCTCAGTTGTCCTGAATCCAGTTTCAACTGCCCCTCTGCAGCCATTCTGCAGTGTCCAGACAGTCCCCCCAAATTCATCACCATCATTCTGCTTAGATTTGACTTTAATGAGATCAAAGTTATATTTTTGAGGTGGATTAGTTGTAAACTTGGTATCACATCTTCTCTGCCCTACAAAATGACTCCTTGGGTTTGTTTTCCAAAAGGTTGGTGATGATATTACCAAGGCAACTGGGGACTAAAATTCAGTATTTAGAATAGACACAAGTTCAGGTTGTGGCTTCTGTGCTATCCTTAATCATAAAATCCCTAACAACAGCAAAAAAATCTTCCCAGGACAGAAAGAAGCAGGGAAATATTAAACACAGTGGAAAAATCTGCTTTGATGAAATTATCTTCACTATACAGATAAGGCACTAAACTCTTACAAGAAACCTCTCTGAGATCATTAAAGAAATCCTTGGGACAGTCTTCTCTGGGAGCTGCAACATTGATGGCAGTTATCTTCATGATGTCATTGATGATATCAATAGCAGTGTGGTAGAATTTACAGATATTTTAAAGTCACAAAAAAACTATTTTGAGAGAGAGAGGGATGGAGAAAGAGAAAGAGAGAGAAGAGAAGCAGCAGCAGCAGCAGCAGCAGCAGCAGCAGCAGCAGCAGCAGCAGCAGCAGAAGAAGAAGAAGAAGAAGAAGAAGAAGAAGAAGAAGAAGAAGAAGAAGAAGAAGAAGAAATGCAAGGAAAGGAAAGGAAGAGTCAGAGGGAGGAAGGAAAGAAAAAAGAAAGGAAGAAATGGAACAGAAGAAAGAAGAAAGAAAACAGTGGGATCCTATTCCTGCGAGAAGATGGAACAGACTTAGAAGAGTGATTATGAGGCCAGAGAAAAGAATCTTTCAGTGGATAAGATCTTTCTCCAAGCTGTGATCTGGGAAGATAAGAATAATGTTATATAGGATCAAGATAGCATTCATTCGGTAACCAAATGTAAGAATTCTTAGACATCAGATGGCAACATCTGTTTTAATGGCACAAAATGGTAGAAATCGAAACAGAGTAAATAAAGAAGTCTTCTAGCAGACCAGATAAGTGAAAGTTTTTGTCTGGTCTTTACTTTTCCTACCACCACCTCAAAACAACAAGAAATGTGTTGTTGGAAGCCAGGCAAAGTGTCATTCTGTCTCTCTTACTGATTTCTTAACATAACTCAGGAAAATCATGTTTTCAAAACATTTTCAAGAAAGTGTGTTGATTTTAGTTGTGGAGGAAGTTGCTTGGGGTCTTTATGGCATTATCCCTCCAACATTTAGGTGCCACTGCTCTTCCTGTTGATAGAAAAGGAAAAAAAAGAAAGAAAGAAAGAAAGCCCTTTATGACAAGAAGAAAAAATGAAAAAGGTCTTAATTTTTAGCAGAAGATATTCTTCATAGTAAATTTTAAAAGTAAAAGAATTGTCTCTCCTTGTGTTTTTGAGGAAAACATTCTCCATCTATAATTGTTTAGGCCTAAGCTATTTTTCCTTTAGATTGTAACCTATTTGGGATCAGGAAGGCATTAGCATTTCCCCTTTATTATTTTATAGTCCCTTGGACAAGGAGAGGTGCTTAATTTTTCTGCCTTACTAGAAGGCAGCCATGTGTAAGAGTGGAGAGAATGCTGGATTTGGGGTCCTGAAAACTTCAATTAAAAAGCTACCTATGACCCTGATTTGGCTATGGGGCCCCAGGCTAGTATTTTAATCCCTCACTTTCCATTTCTTTATTTGTAAAATGGGATGACAAAACTACATACTTTATAGGGTTGTTATGAAGATCAAATGAGATATTTCTAAAACACTTAGCATATTGTAGGTGCTTAATAAATGCTTGTTCCCTTCCCTTCTCCTTTCCCCTTTGCCCCATACCAGGAATTCCCTACATGGATGAAATCACATATGCATTCCCTATAATATTTGTAAAGTCAGTATTTGTAAAGCATTTTGCATGGCTTACAGCATTTTATAAGTGCTAGGAATAATAATAATTATTAGTAACAATAGCAATAATAATGGACATGGAGACTCTGGCATCCTTGTTATTAACACTTAGAAATTCATCATTTTACATTTATAAACTTTCCTTTCTCATGGTAACATTAGATGGTATAAGCTGGCCCTTTGGTTTTGTTGTCCATATAGAAGACAGAGATTGAGATAAGAGCCATTGCAACCAAGTTTCTATCTAGCCTCTGAGTTCTTCCCCAGCAGGTATTGATGAAGAAACATTTACAGTCTGGCCAAGTTTCTCTATAAATAGAGGAGGTCAATTAAGGAAACCAAAGTCTGAGAAACCCCACTGGTAGAACCACATAGTTTTTGTTTTGTTTCGTTTTTGGTACTGAAAATGGTACTGGGCTCAGATAAAATCTCTTTGATTTGCTTTTTTTTTAATTCTTATGCCTCCTGCCTAGTTCTTTGTATTGTAAATTATTTCTTACCTCAAATACTTACTTATTAAGGACCCCATGCAAATTATCTGACACAACGTTATAATCATTTGGGATATCTAGTTGGTTTATTTTTAGATAACTAATAAAGTGGGGATTCAGATAATTTCTCCACTGTACCTCCATTGCTGATCTCTGTGATTCTCTGGGGGATACTTGAAAAGGAGTCATGACTTTCACTTGCTATCTTTCTGACACACATATCGATAAAATGTGATCCCAGGCATTCTCTTAGCATAATCAATTGCTCATTCGAAAATACCATCTGTGCTGCAATGAAGATCTCATTCTTTTATGAAAATGGAAGTAATGATAAAGTTCATGTGAATTCCCAATTGTATGAAACTCTCTTAGGGCAAATCCAACCTTCAACATGGGGAGAACTTCACTTGATTATGACAAGGAATCAGGGTTGCAAGGAGTTTCCTCTGCTGTCAAAAGAAATCTTTGTCACATTTCTGGATATCTAAGTGTTCTTCAATCTACTCCTATACCCAATTGTATCCCTAGTTCAATCTCCTTCCTTTCCTTTGTTACTCTGATTCTGTCCCACTTAGGTTTACCCACTTGGAATATTGGGGAACTGACCTGGTCTCCACACAAAAGCTGTCAGGGCCATTCCTTAATCAACTACACTACACTCAACAAGATGAGACATTCTCTCTTGCTAAATGATTAAACATGATCAGCTCAGAGGTATTGTGCAGAGAAGCATCAGAGCCTGCTGCTAAAATATTTCAAATCATCAGGGTTTTTCTTTAATAACTCAAAACAAAGCTAAAACCAAAATCACAGGCTAATACCCTCACTAGGGATGTGTTCTAGTTATGACAGGAAATTGTTGACTAACATGGTTGTTTGTCCTAAAGTTTTAAAATTTAGAAACAAATGACTGTTCTTTCTATTTTTACCCAGGAACCATTGTGCTGAAATACTGTGGGGAAAACTACTTATTTGCTGGAACTTGAAATAATAATAAGATGATGATGATGATAATTTGTCCCTAGACTGTTTCTATCAAACAGAGATTAGGGGTTGGACCTCTGATCTTGTTGCTATAGAGTCAAGAAGACCTGAGTTCAAATCCAACCTTAGGCACTTATAGGCTGTATGATCTTGGGCAAGTCACTTAACTTCTCATTGCTTCAATTTCCTCAAGTATAACACAGAGATAATAGTAATACCTACTATGAATTATGAATATAAAAAGATAATATTTATAAAAGTACTTAGTACAGTGCCTGGCACATAGTAAATGCTATAAAAATGTTTATTCCTTTCCCTTTCCTCATTGGCATAGGAAAATACTTAATAAGGAAATTGTTTCTCCTAATACAGATCAGAACCACCTCTTCAACTTGAGTCTTAGAGAATTGCCTCAAGTACTAGGAAGTTAAACCACTTGCCCAGGGTGGTACAGTCAGCAGATATCTTCTGGACTTCATGCCTGGCTCTGTATTCTTCATATTATGTTGCCTCAGTACTCTGATGGAAAAGATGAGTATTCAGAAGATGAATATTAAAAAAATAATTATTATTCTGATAATCTCCTCAAAGTCCAACCCATTATCCATGTTTTGAAGTGGGTGCAATGATGAAGTAATCAAATGACAGCCAGGATTATATGTAATAGGGATCCTGCGTGCCCTGAAGATGCTACTGCAAGCATGACATGCCTCTGAAATGCAAACTAATTGGTCTCTAGCAATATCACTGAATGGGATTGAACTCTGGTCAATGAGATGAAACTAACACTATGAAAGTAAGAAAGAGAAAGGATCACTTAGGGTAACAGGCTGCTTCTACTCAGAGCCATTATGAAAATCAAATTAAGATGGAATGCAGCAGAGCAAGTATTTTTTATTTCATTTTTTCCCAATCAACATAAAAAACAATTCTTAACCTTTTTTCTTTTACAATTTTGAATCCTAAGTTCTCTCTCATACTTCCTTTCCTCCTTCCATCACTGAGAAGACAAGAAATTTGATTAAGGTTATACATGTGCAGCCATGCAAAACATTTCCATATTAGTCATGTTGCAAAAGAAAAGAGACAAAAGAAACCCCAAGAAAATAAAGTCAGATAACAGAATGCTTTCATCTGCATTCAGATTCCATCAGTTCTTTCTCTGGAAGGGGAGAGCATTTTTTTGTCATAGGTCCTTTAGAATTGTCTTGGATCTTTGTATTGCTAGGAAAGCTAAGTCATTCCTAGTTAATCATTGTACAATATTCTGTTTCTCTGAACAATGTTCTTCTGGTTCTGCTCATTTCACTTTGCATCAGTTAATGACTTCCCATATTTTTTTTTATTTTTTTTTAAGCAATTGGGGTTAAGTAACTTGCTCAAGGTTACATGGCTAGTCATTATTTATGTGTGGGTGCTCATTTTCTGAGGCCAGATTTGATCTCGGGTCATCCCAACTCCGAGGCCGGCGCTCTTACTCACTGCGCCACCTAGCCGCCCCTTTTAGGGCAATTGGGGTTAAGTAGCTTGCCCAAGGTCACACGGCTAGGTTTTTGTTTGTATGGGTTAAGTGTCTGAGGCCGGCTCCGAACTCAGGTCCTTCTGACTCCAGGGCCGACGCTCTACTCACTGCGCCACCTAGCCGCCCCAACTTCCCATATTTCTGAAAGCATCTTGCTCATCACTTCTTATAGCACAATAGTATTCCATTACAGTCATATACCACAACTGATTCAACCATTCCCAAAGTGATAGGCATCCCCTCAATTTCCAATGCTTTGCCTCCACAAAAAGAACAGAGCAAACATTTCCTGTTTATTTTCTAGAAGATAAAAATACATTGGAACAAATGAGAAACATAAATACTCCACCAATACTGATTAATTCTTTCTATTGGACTAACAACTGCTGACCACAAAAGTCAATGCATACCGTTGATCCATAAAAATTTAACATGTTAATAGAGATCATAGCAAATATTTACAATCTTTTATTCATTGTATCTTAGAACATTAAATATGAAAGGCTAATTGTAAGGGAGTCACTTGATCTTGAACCATTTCTCTCTGAACGTAATTAGACAAGATAAGTACAAGACCACAACCATAATAATAATCCATATAATAGCTCATATTTAGAAAGCACTTTAAATACCATAAAATACTTTATGTACATTATTTCATTTGAACTTCCTAACAAGCTTGGGAGATAGCTGCCATCATTAATTCCATTTTACAGATGAGGAAATTTAGATTTAGAGAGATTATAATTTGTCCAGGGTAACATAGGTAATAAGCATAAAAGGCAATGATCAAACCCAGTCATTTTGATTCTAAATCTCAGATACAAATTAATTTTCATTAAGTTTCTAGTAGATTTTTTTATATTGATACCAATTATAATAACTTGAGATAAAACTTCACAGTATAGTCTCTGAAAGAAGAATGGTGAGGACATTCAGGAGAGAAGGAAGGGCACATTTGAACTTTAGCCATGAATTGAACAATAGAACTCTTTCCTATATATTGTTTCCATATTTTTCTTAAATTTTATCTTATGCCTTTTTTTACATAATACTAATTTCTAATCTTTAACCCTTCTACTGAGTCCTCCCTTGCAACAAGAAATTATGTAAAGCAATACTGACTAATGGAGTGATCATATCTGCTAGCAAATACATTTCTCCTCTGTATACAAATACAAACAGCAAATACATCTCACCTCTCTGCTGACAGTCTAATAAAGTCAATATGTTGCATCATGGTTTCTATAGCCAAATTGGTTACTACAACTACTCTGAATTTGGTGGCTTTTTAATGTTGTCTTTTGTATATATTGTTTTTTATTCATAGTCTTACCACTGCCCAAGTTCATACAAGTTTTCCAATGTTTCCATATAATCATTTACTACCCTGGAATCATATTCATATTCCATTACATTCACAGACTGGATTTTGCTCAGCCACTCTTCATATTCAATCTTTTGCTACAATATAATAATGATAGCTAATATTTAGATAGTTCTTTAAAGTTAGAAAAGCATTTTGAAATCATTACATTTTATCCTTGTAATAACTCTGTGGTAGGTGTTATTATCTTCATTTTAGAAATGAAATAACTGAGTCAGATAGAGGTTAAGTGCTTTGCCTAGGCTCAAACAACAAGTATTGAGGGTATATTTGAACTCAGATCCTTTCTCTCTATATACATTGTGCTTCCTAGTTACCCTCCCAATATTAATATGCATATAAATACTTGATTAATTGAAACTGTCTTCACACAGCTCCACCAACATGAATTATTCCTTTTATCATCTTTGTCAATTTGCTGAATCTGAAGTAAAACCACAGAGTTGTTATAAATTCCTCTCATTATTAAATACTCTTATTATTAATGACTTGGAACATTTTTAAGTACTATTGATAATTCACCTATTTTTCTTTGGAAAACTTTACATCTTTTGACCATCTATTCATTAAGTAGTCACTCTTGCTCATATATATTTGTGTCATTTACCAATATAGCTTAAATATTACACTTTATCAGAGATAGATAATGCAAGAATTTTTCCTCCAATGTTCCATTTCCCCCCCTAAACCTACTCAATGGATCTAATAGAGGAAAGTCTCTAATATCAAAGGTACACAAGCTAAGAATGCTTTTTTTATCATTAGATATTTCATAAGAATGACTAATATTTGTCCTTCTTTATTCTGATTATAGAGTTGTACTTTGAGTTATATTCACACCACTCTGCATTTGCTTCTCTGCTTCCAACTGGTTTCAGCTCCACAGAACACGATGCCCTTCCCAGGTTAAGCTCATCACCTCTGATTTCATCACTTTGTTGCTTACTCAAGCCTAATTCAAGCTAAGCACTTTACACCTGTTATCTCATTTGGTCCTCACAACAACCCTATGGGGGGGGAGGTGTAGA
Source organism: Gymnobelideus leadbeateri (assembly GCA_011680675.1). Taxonomy (NCBI): domain Eukaryota; kingdom Metazoa; phylum Chordata; class Mammalia; order Diprotodontia; family Petauridae; genus Gymnobelideus; species Gymnobelideus leadbeateri. The sequence continues at coordinate 171,545 of WOXC01000898.1, forward strand.
TTTTATTATGATTCCCATTTTATAGTGGGAAAGTGAAATAGACAGAAGGGGATTGCCCAGAGTTACACAGTAAGCATCTGAAGAATTTTGGAATTAAAGCTTTCATATTGAAATATAACCTTCTCATATTATATTTTGTTTGCCCAATGATATTTTAAGCTCCATGAGAGAAACACCTCATATTTAAGAGATAGCCTAGAGTAATGGATTGAATATAATACTTCTAGTTAAAACACTGAGCTCCAGGCCTGGCTTTGTCATTTACTGTCTGTAGAACATTAGGTAAGTCAGTTGCCCACTTTAATTCTTAACTCCCTTCAGGTAAGAGAAAGATAATATTTGACCTAACTAACTTGGAAGAATGTGAACATCAAATGAGGTGAAGCATTTGAAAGTACTCTGTAAATTGTAAAGAAATATGGAAATATAAATTACTTCCTTTTATCTCAGTGATTAACACAATGCCTAACTGAAGGTACTTACTCGATAAATATTAAATTGATTAAATACTTGATAGATTAACTAATCACACTGAATTCTTTAGAAAAGTCATAGAACAGGGGTGATTTGCTTGCCCTCTGAGAAATCAGGTTGTCCTTTGTCCATTTGTCTATACGTATAAACACACACACACACATATATATATGCATATGTATGTATATATGTATATACACACTCTCATCTCTGTGTGTATGCATATGCACACATGATAAATTAATAGTCTCAGTCAACGAACATTTATTATATATTTACCATGTGCCAGGTACTATGCTAAGTGCTGGAAATACAAGCAAAAAGAAAGAGTCTCTGCCTTCAAGAGACATACAATTTAAAAGGAAGCTAAGAGGAGTGGAGTGGGGAAAGGAGAGACAGAGAAGGTGGGGAAGGACATGATGAACTCCAGAGAAATGAGACCCATTGAGAATATAAAGATGGGGACCAAACCTATAGTTTCCATGGGATGGGAAACTAATGAATAGAGAATCTTTCTTTATCAATGAAGATCAATATTTCCTCTGCAATTTATTGTCTTGGAGCAGGCCTGCACAACATTCAGCTTGCAGTCTGCTTACAGCTGTGTGCTCCTTGTGGCATGAAAAGATTTCAGGAGGCCCATGAAAAATGTAGAGGATAGGAAACAGACTGTGCAACATACCACCTGCTGGGCGATTTGGCAGGCTGCAAGTATGGGCCATATGTTGTACAGGCCTGTCTTAGAGTATTGCCCAAAGCATTGAGAGGTTCCATGACTTACCTATGGTGACACAACCAGTGTGTACCAAAAGTGACTTTTGAACCCAGGTCTTTCTGACTCCAAGGCCATCTGTTTATAGGCTATGCTATGATGCTCTTGTAAATAAATATATGTGTCATATGTCTATATGTACCTGTATGTGTGTGATGTATGCACACATATGTATATATTACACACACACACACACACACACACACACACACACATATATGGGAAGCTATTTGTTATAGTGAATAGAAAGTGGGTAGAAAGACCTAGGATCCATTGCTGTCTCTCAACATATACTAGGTGGATGTCTATCCCAAGCATGTGAAGATTTCCCCTGGCATAAAGGCAGATGACAACAAGTTCATCCAGCATCCATGAAGGCAGTTGAAGTAAGTGCTATGGAGGACTTAGAGCTTGGTCACACATCAAAGACCATTCACTGCATCCACTAGCTGTCCTGACTTTTGTCCTGCCACTGCATTTCAGTGACTCTGGAAGAGAGTGAGGCTGATGATTTTGTGCAGTTCTGCCCCACTTAAATCCAATTCACTAGCAAGTCAAGACATCATCTAATGAACATTGATCCTCTGAAAATGAAGGATGAACAACAATGACCCCGAGTAAGTCAGTCAAGCTCTTAGTGACCCGGGCAACTCTCTAAAACTGAAAGATATAGAACAGCTGAACTGCCTTAGTACAAAAAGTTTCCTCACTGGAAGTTTACTGCACCAGTGGTGTTAAACTCAAATAGAAAGAGGTTACTAAACCACACACAAGGATCTCTGTTGGCTGCATATTGACTTAGAAAATCTCATGCCAACCTTATCTATTTTCTCTTATATTTTTATTTATTTTGTTAAATATTTCCCAATTACATTTTAGTTCAGGCTGCACATAGGAGTGTTTGTGGGCAGTGTGTTTGACCCTTCTGTTCTACACAAGTGACATTGTAGGTTCATATCTATAGATAGATACATAAAATAGATATAGTTAGAATGACACAGTGAACTTGAATGGAAAAGAAGCATTTAATTCTACTGATTCCAACTTATATTTATGTTCCATATCAGAAATTGTCTTTCCCCATTAGATTCATATTCTACATCTGTTAGAATTAATCTTCAAAATCTCTGATTCTAAGCTTTCATTAGTTCTCATACTCATTGCCATAGCTTAGTGTTCAAACATATGACGGATTATTAGAGTCAATAGGGATCAGTTCTTTTATATCCTTGATTGGTACAACGTAGAAGAAATGCAACATTGAATTATATCAATAGGGATTAGGTATAAGGAGAATTTCTTGTTGGGGAAAAGTCATGAAGCACTGATGAAGGTTATTTTACCTTTCTTGTTAGGGAAAATGATAGAGTGGCTAGGTGGCACAGTGAATATAGCACTGGCCCTGGAGTCAGGAGGACCTGAGTTTAAATCCGGCCTCAGACACTTAACACAAAACTAGCCATGTGAAGTTGGACAAGTCACTTAACCCCAATTGCCCTACCTTCCCCCCTCCAATAAAAAAAGAAAAAAAAGAAAATGATAGATTTTCTTATTAGAAAACAGAGGTGTCATATATACATATATATGCATATATATATATAAACCCAGACACAGACATGTATGTATATATGTATATATGTGTGTATCTATATATGTATGTGTGTATACCTGTATATATACCATAGACACTGCAAATGGATAATGACAGGGAACCCATAATTGCACAGGATAAGGAAAGAAGGTTAAGTTGAATTTGGGAAATTTCAAAATTATTTTAATGGTTCCAAAGTTCTTCCAGAAACAAGGTTGAGTTTTGTTTTGTTTTGTTTTTATACCAAATTATTCTACAACTGTGAGTCATATAACCATTATTTGCAAGTTTAAAAATGACCATTCATTCAGAGGGCATTTGGAGAGATGTGTGATAGGCTTATATAGTCTGCAACATATTATAAAAAGGGAATTACAAAGGATAACTGGAATAAATGATGCTACCAAAGAAATGGAAGAGCAAAAGGAGAAGATGGCAACTCATATGGCAAGAATAACCAATAACCAGTGGACTTTCTGAGTATTGCATCGGTATCCACATGTTATCAAGTGAAAGTAAAAAAGATGTTTAGAATGTTGGATGGACTACTCATAGAGCACCTATGGGAAGACATGTCCAAGAAGCCACATAGGAAGGACAGAGATAGAGGGGCTGTGACCTACATCATTGGATAGAATGCATCAAATGGATGAGATCCCAGGTCAAAAAAATTTTTTTAAGTATATGGGCAAATTAGAGTGAAAATCATTATTCCTGTGTTCTTGCACAACTTTTCTTATGTCTTTAATGGATCTGCTGTTTTACATTAAAACAGAACACAATATTTCCATAAAAATTGGGTCAGCAACATTGCTGATACATACTTTGTTATGATTATATACTAGTAGAAAAATTTCAATTCCACTTTTAAATGTCCCACCCCCGAAAACTGGCAGTTATTAACAGAGGAATGCTTTTTTGAATGCACATTTACTATCATTTACATGCTTTCAAATTCTTCTACTGAACTTGTTTTTAAGCCTGTGCCAGAGTCAAATATCTAAAGTCAAAGCCTCTAAGGAATTTTTTTCTTAAATGGATCCTTTAATTTTCTATGATATTGAAATTACTTTCTTCTTCTCTTGATGAGTTTCTATGAAGATAAAAATGATTATACTGTATTTTAGACTTCTTTGGTATGCAAAATACAGTATCAACAGAAAATGTACATTGAGTGTGAGGTTAAAATAATATTTCATTAATTTTCCTCTTCTTTGAGTTTTTCTTATGATTCTTCATCATATAAAATGGATACATTAAGTACTTGATTCAAATTTAACTCAGTCCAAATGAGTTGATAATTTATTTGTTGGCTTATCTCTCTTTGCAATTTAGAAGTCAACTGTTATTCACTGTCTCTGAAGCTAAGCAATTACTCTTACATTCTGCTTATGACAATGTAGCCACTTAACAATGTGACCCACAGTTGATATAGTGGAAAGATCACTGAGGACCAGGATCTGAATACTGTATTTACCTCAGTTTCCTCACATGTTAGGTAAAGTATTTTGACTAGAAAATTTTAAGTTACTTCTTGTTCATAGCTTAAGAAAATTTTCCACCTCATTAAAGATACTTTTTATTCTAGCTTTAGTGGTCAGTATAAATATTTTCAAGAATGATTTTCTTTCTTGCCAATTCACAGGAAGTCAGCTGTGGCCTTAAATAGTTGCAGAGTAACATGGGAATGAATTAACGTCCTCCCAAAAGATATGACTCAGTTTCTTGTTCTCTCAGCTATAAGTGTCACACCCCCTTCACCAAATTATTTTATAAATGATGTTGCATATATGTGTCTCCCCCAATAGAATATAAACTCTTTGAGGGCAGGTACTGTTTCACCTCAGCCTTCATATTCCTTGCTCCTATTAAAGAACCTGGAGCATAGTAGATGCTTGATAAAAGCTTGTGTTGGTTGTTAGAGAGAAGACACAGAGAATGTGTTATAATCTTTGTAGTACTTACAGGGGACAGGGTCGCAATTACAGGATCACAATTACATTTATTTCAATTCAATTCTATTTCAATTAAAGAAATGTATTAAATGCTGACTTTATATAAAGCATTATGCTAGGCACTGGGCATACCAAGATGATAAGAGACACAGTCCATGCCCTCACAGAGCTTATAATGTAATAGTAGGAATATAACATATCCCTAGATAGCTTTATCATACAAGGTGAAGGGGTATGAGGAAAGGAGAGGTGTAGATAAGTTACCTAGTAAATTGAAGGAGGAGCACACTCATCATCGTCCCCACTGCAACCTCTAGGACAAACGATAAGTTAGCACACATTTATCATAACTTATCCCTTTCAAAGTTAACATCAATGTTCCTTTTAATCAGAGACCTTCCTCTGGGCACCTTCCATCTCTTTCTGTCTATCCACTAAAGGAAGGTGCCAAGGGGCTAGGTTGTGACTTTCATGTGTGCCAGAGACTTCTACTTCGTGCTTCCTTATCCCCGCCCCCCCCAACCTCCTACTCCAAAGTTCCAACCAAACACTACCCATCCCTATCACTGTGCCCATTAGAATTTCTGTTCTATAGACAAAGAACTTCTCTACCCTGGCCCTTTTCACTGGCTGTCCCTCATGCCTGAAATTCTTTCTCTCCTCATCTCTGCCTTCTGGTTTCCCTGGTTTCCTTTACATCCCAACTAAAATCCTATCTTCTACAGGAAGCTGTCCTCAAACCCCTCTTAATTCTAGTTCCTTCTCTCTTTTTAATTATTCCCTATTTATCTTATATAAATGCATAAATATCTTGTTTGTGCACATTTGTTTGCATGTTATCTCCCTCGATTAGATTGTGAGCTCCTTAAGGGCAAGGACTATGTTTTGCATTTTTTTTTGTATCCTCAATGATGTGTTAAACAGTGGCTGGCACTAGAGTAAGGGCTTAATAAGCATTTATTGATGGACTGACTAATCTGATTTTATCCATATAAAAATATTGGGGGTATGGGTGGGAAATGGCCTAAGCATAGACTAGGGTTTGATCTAGGAGTGAACACAGTATATACTTCCTTTCATCTCTAGAACACAGAAGCATGTCTAAGAGATTCCACCCATAGATGTTAGGTTGCAAATTTAGGATACAAATTAATCACAGGCTGAAGCACAAAGGGCCTTTACCTGTAGGATTATTTTCTTTTCATTTTTTACACTAATGAGTTACTCTGAACATCTTTTACAGGCTTTGTGGAGACTCTAGCATCAGCCCACGTCCAGCATTTGGGGGACTGGCAGTGTGATAGAATGGGAAAAACAATGGACTTGGTACCTACAGTTCTGGGCTTAAATCCTAGCTCCAATATGTCATGGTTGTAATGACCATGGACAACATAAATGTGAGTTATTTATTATACTTTCTATCACGAGCAAAATAAATGATGGGAATTCAGAAGACCTTTCTGACCTGAACTTAGCTCTCAGACAAAATAGGATTTTTGTCTGAGAATAGCTTGAACTAAAATGAAATTTACTAAGCAATAACTCACAGAGAGGATGATTAATGTACAGATTTAGTAAAAAAAAAAAACCAAAACCACTTTTTTTCAACTCAAAATTCAATCAGGTATTAGAAAGTTTAGAAAGTTTTCCTGCTGTGTAGATGGTAATGAAGCTTCAGCTTGGATATAAGTCTTTCTTTTTGACCAATTATCTTGTCAGTGTGGAGACTCCTTCTACCAATGCATATTTGTAAACTATGATTAACACCGCTGTAGAATTCAATCACCATCAAACTCCTCATTCTAAATCAAGGATCCTAGGTTACTGCCGAACTAAGGTAGGAGGGGGGAATGGAAGCAATTAAGGAAGGAAGCATTTATTAAGCATCTACTATGGGCCAGCCCAGTGCTAAAAACTTTAGAAATATTATCTCATTGGTTCCTCATAATGGCAGACAGAGGTTAAGTTATTTAACCAGGGTCATACAGCTAGGAAGTATCTAGGACTGGGTTTAAATTCAGGCCTTCCTGACTCCAAATCCAGCATTCTGTCCACTAAATCACCTAGATATTCCATACTCTTAGGTATACTCTCCAGCAATTACTTACAATGTCCATGGGAAGAATGGGCATTAACTTAGATAACATTCATAGTGGGGCACTCGTGTAGAGAACACATTTGGCAAAGGAAAACTGAACCTCTGCTACTCCACGGTCTTTGTATCCTTTCCCTCCTGGGAACTATAAAGCCACGATGTCCTTTCTCTCGTAAGAGAATACTCATGAAATTCACAGATGGGAGCAGCTCCTGTGATGGACTGATCACTCCATTGATATGTTGGGCTTGTACCTCATAGAGTGCAACATTTCTAGAGAGATCTATCCACTGGGCTTATTGTTCAATGGGTAATTGAACTTTGTTCTGCATCCAGCTTTAGGCTCAACTGCAAGCCTCAATTTGAGATATTTGCAAAGCTTTTAGCACAATTCCTGGCACATAATATGTATTCGATAAATGCTTATTCCCTTCTCCTTATTTCAGAAAGGAGAGGAATTCTTAACCTGGGATTGGCACAAGTCTCTCCAGTTCTGTTCCCTCCCTCAGGATTTTGGCTCTGTTTTGGTACCTCCCACATTAAGAGATGACAAAGTATGGGGCAGCTAGGTGGCGCAGTGAGTAGAGTGCCGGCCCTGGAATCAGAAGGACCTGAGTTCGGATCCAGCCTCAGACACTTAACGCACACACAAACAAAAACCTAGCCGTGTGACCTTGGGCAAGTTACTTAACCCCAATTGCCCTCCAAAAGGCAAAAAAAAGAGAGATGACAAAGTAGAAGTATAGCCCCTCTTTTCAACAAATCTTCCTGTTTCAGGGATGAATACCCTCAGTAAGAGATCTGACCCACAATTTTGATGATCATCCAGTATTTTCAAATCTTCCTCTCTGTAGGCTAGACCATAGTTGGTCAATGGCCATTGGTCCGATAATTCCCATATAGCTTCATGGTTGATCAGTTGTATAAATTCTAATGTTCTGTTTGGGCTAGTTAGGTGGTACAATGGATAGAGTGCCAGGCATAGTTAGGAAGAATAATCTTCCTGAGTTCAAATATGTCCTCAGACACTTACTAGCTGTGTGACCTGGGCAAGTCACTTAATCCTGTTTTCCTCAGTTTCTCATTTGTCAAATGAGCTGGGAAAAGGAATGACAAAGCACTCCAATATCTTCAGCAAGAAAACCCTAACTGAGGGTCCATGAAGAGTTGGACACAACTGAAATAACTGAGCAACAACAACAAAAGTGTCCTGTTTGCATCTGCAAATGAGTGACTGGGAAAAAATCCTTAGCCAGTGTAAGCTCTAGCAAAAAGTTCATTGTTTCTACTAGTCTTTTTTGTATTCAGATAAGATACTCAAAGTCTCAAATCCTTTGTAAGGAATGGAGTGTTTCATACTTAGAGGGTCTCCTGTTATATCTTCTTGTTTCTATCCTTGCTCCTTATGACCTACAAATTTGGTCTGAAAAGGGCATATCATTGAATACGATTCAGTAGATAAACCCTAGGGTAGTAAGAGGAGGTGATTTGTGCCCAGGATTACCAAGCTGTTTTTCATCCTTCGTTTTCAAAGAAGACAAATAACATCACAGAGTTCCTTACTATTTGGAGCAGACATCCGCCTAAATCACCAAGGGGTTTGAGGCCTGTTCATTACCCTCAACCCTGTTTAGGCCATCTGAGAGAGGTGTGCCCATTGCTCATGCTACAGCTTCTTAGAGTCACAGGTGAGAGTTTAGTGACAGGTGAATACTAAGTGTAGCAGCCATGGAAAGGTGTTTAGCAAGCCCTCATACCAGAAGTGCTAGTCCTGTGTGAACACCTCTTCACAAAACTAGAAAGTGTCAAAAGCAGTCCTGAAAAGCCAACAACCTATCTACCCTGCCACTAAGCCCCACATGACAAAAGTCAAGGCAATTCCTGTAGCACAATGATGATGTGCAAGAAAGTGTATAGAAAAAAGGACCAGCTTTGGAGCCAAGTAACCAGGATACAAACCCTCCCTCTGAACTTTACCACCCTTGTGACCTTGGGGAAGTTACCTAATTTTTATGGACCTCAGTTTCCTCATCTGTAAAATGATAGCATTGGGCCAGGTAACCTCCAGCTATCTGGTCCAGCTCTAAATTTACATTTCTTCTGCCTTTAACTTCCCACCTTACCTGTTTTTTTAAGTGAGATAGGATGGATGACTTCCCCATTCTGCCATTACAAGATGAGTAAACTAATAGGAAGCATATAATATTTTCTCCAAAAGTACATTTACTTGAATAAAAAAAATCTGTCCATATTCTCTCCCATGCACTGCCTGAGGAGGCTGCTGCAAGTGTAACCTTACTATATCTTATTACAGTAGAGTAGACCTATATTTTTGTGCCCTTTCCTCCACCCTCCTGAAAATCTATAAGATGGTAAAGACAGCTTTAGTTGTTTCTTATTCCCACTAGTATAAATTGCAGACTCTTCAGTTTAATGTTAAAGTCCTTTGCAGTCTGGCTCCAGGATATTTTCCCAGACTGATTTTGCAGTTCTTTCTCATATATCCTATGTTCCAAACAAACTGGACACAAAATTCTATCTTTGTGTCTTTGTGAAGTCTGTAACCTCATGCCCAAAATGTTCTCTCCTTGGAGAGAGGACTCTTGGAATCCTTTCAAAGCTTAGCTCAAATATTCTCTCCATGAGGTCTTTCCTCAATTCTCCAGTTAGTTTTTTTTTCTATCAATTTTTTAAAAACTTATTTCTATATGTGCTGTATACTCCCAAACAGAATATAAGCTCCTTAAGGACAGAGACTGCTCCTCCCCCATTTGTATACACAGTGCCTGACATGTAGTGTTTAATAGATACTTGTTAGATTGAGTTGAATACTTCAGCAGCAGCAGGAGTTGCTTACTTTAAGGACTTTTCAATTGGAAATATAAAGTGTTCCAGAAGCTTTGAAATAGAAATTCTGTTGCCAGTAGAGACTGATAGCTAGGTATTAACCAATAGTCAAAAACACAAACTAAGCTGGCCTGAAGTTGTGGTTGATCTGAAGGCATTGGACTTTTTCAATATTGCTTTAATCTTCTAAAATTCTGGTGACTCAGGCAAGCCTCCCACTCACTGTGGAAAGGAAAGACACAAACCATATTGAGATGATCTGGAATATATAAGCTTAATATTTCACCAGGTGGTGGAAGAAATCAAATTTCATCAATAAAAAGGTTGAAATCACCCCCACAGAAGCATCTAGTTCATCCTTCTTTCCCAAAGTATGAAGGTCATTTGCAATATCGTCAATTGCCTTCTCAGAAACAGAGCAGTGAAGGAAAAAGTTAGAGGTAGAAATAGATAAAAAAGACAGATTTTTCTAGTGAGTGAAATTATATATATGTACATGTACTTGGAAATGGGGTTGTACATATGTATATGTGTGTATATGTACATGCATACATACATACACATATACATATACATATAAGTATTTGGGGAATAGCTTATAGGCAAGTTGATGCCTGGAGCTGTGTTCTGGCTGCTTAGTACAGTATTTGTGTAGTTTGCACATCATGGAATATGTTGGGACTATATGAGAGCTGGAAAAAATGAGTAAGTGAAATCACTGTCATACAGTGCTGCCCACCTCCAACTCCCTTTTGATCATAGATTTCAAACTGCTAGAGAGTCATAAGGTCACCCAATCCAACCCCCATATTTTACTGATGAAGAAACTATAGCACTGAGAGGTTGCGAGGTCAAATCTAGGTCCTGTGACTCCAAAAGCTAACATTTCTTTTATAATACTACTCTGCCTTCTTTCTTATACTAAATTGAGCCAGTTGACTTGGCTAGGATGCATAGCATGGGGTTAAAATGACATTGTTTAGAGGATCAGTATCTTTATACTCCACTAAAATTCAGTAAAAGTGTTTAGGAGTTGTAGTACAGGGAAGGGAGCTAAATTACATAGAGTATAAGTGGTTTGTGCATTGATTACTGTCCTTTGCTAAGTCTGGATTTGATTCTAGAACTTCACATCCCTTTACATTATTTCCATCCTACCCTCCTTTCTCCTCCCCAATTAATTTTCCTTTTGTCAGGTAATATGCATGTTAGCCATAATCTCCCATAAAAGCACTGGGAAATCAGGCATTTTGACATGTATAAATTTAAAAAGAGTATATGTTATCCTCCTTCCTTGTTTTTTTTCCTTCCTTCCTCCCTTTCTCCTTCCTTTTCTCCCTTTCTTTCTCTTTCTTTCTTCATGTCTCCCTTCCTCCCTTTCTTCTTCTATTCCTCCCTCTGTCCATTCCTTCCTTTCTTCCTCCCTCCCAACCATTTTCCCTCCCTTATTTCCTTCATCTCATCCTATATCCTTTCCTTCCTCCTTCCTTTCCTTTTCTTTCTTTCTTTGCTTTTTTTTCTTTCCTTTCCTTCCTTCCTTCCTTCTTTCCTTCCTTCCTTTCTTCCTTCCTTCCTTCCTTTCTCTCTTTTTTCTTTTCTTTCTTTCTTTCTTCATTTCTCCCATCCTCCCTTTTATCCTCTATTCCTTCTTGCCAACATTACTTCCTTTCTCCCTCCCTCTCTTTTTTCCTCCCTTCTGTATTTCTTTCCATTTTATATCCATTCCTTCCTTCTTTCCTTCCCTCTTTCCTTATATCCCGCATCCCTTTCTTCCTTCCTCCATTTCTCCTTCCCTCCCTACCTCCATCCCTCCCTACCTCCCTCCTTGTTTGTTTGACAATATACATAGGCTCACTGCAGTTCTTTGACAATTGTATATTCACTGGCCTTGGTTCTGATCTCTCTCATTAATTATCGTTGTCCCCATCTCTTGGTCTTGAGAATGTAATGCTTCATCTTTCTACTGATGGATCACATCCCTAATGACATCTGTCAGAGCTGGAAGGCTTAGAACTGAAAATCTAGGCTAAAGCCCTAGAGAGCTGATGAGAGCAAGAGTTTTGAAAATGTGCCAGATCCCCTTTTCTGTTTTAGCTTGCTTCACCAGACTTTTGCTGGGTTTTGCATTTACTTGGTTGCCTCTTATGAGTTGACAGACTAACTAATGGAAAGAAAAGCATCTATCACAGTTTATAGAAATAAGCCATGAGCTTTAACTGTGATGATATGTTATGTAACCTTTCTGTCAACAAGGGCAATTCTGTGGTAGAGAGAGGCTGAGTTACCTCTTTTACTTCTTTTGACTTTTGTGCCCAGTTAGAAAAGCTTGAGGAAATCTACTCCACCCTCTATCTTAATGAGTTTTGCTTCTTTTTTCCCTTCTGGTTGTGACTTGCTAGGTAGTTTTATACCCAATTAAATGTAACCAGAGGAGAATAAAGTTTCTTCTTGATACTTGTCTCAAAGAAAGAGCAACCAATACACATACTGTAGAATAGACTAGGACTGGGAGTAAATACCGAGCAGAAGTAAATAGCTGGAGAGGCAGAATTTCAGCCTTTAAGCTGCTACAGTCTTTGAGTGATGGAATTAACTGGTGGATACAAAAAAGAGAGGAGGAGAAGGGAGAGAGAGGAAAGAGGGGAGAACAAATCAGTAGAATGGAAGTCTATGGATGGATTTTGTAATTCTGCCAAGTACTCAAACATATAGATATTATTGCATCAGCTTTATGAATGCATCATTCTTTAGGCATTATTAAAATATGTATATTTTGAGTTATTTACAAAAACACTATACTTTTGGCTAGAGAAGAAAGACTACAGGTGGGAAGGATATGATTAATGCCTTCAAATATTTAAAGGGCTCCAGTATGAAAGAGGAATTTAATTTATCAGAATCACAGAATATCATGACTCATTGCTACAACATATCTGACAAATGAGCAATGATCCTTTGCCTGAAGACCTTTCATGAGGAAGAATGCACGACCATTTTTATACAGTTCTAATTATTGGGAACTTTTCCTTGCATAGAGCTGAAATCTGCTTCTCCATCACCCTACATTACTCCCATTTCTACCTTTGAATTCAAGCAGAACAAACTCAGCCATCTTCCATATGATAACCTTTCATATATTTAAATATGCTATCATGTCCCCCTTTACTATGATTAACAAAAATAGCTAGCATTTATATAGTACTTTAAGGTTTACCAAATCCTTTACAAATACTATCTCATTTTATCCTCACAACAATCCTAGAAGGTAATACTATTATGATCTCCATTTTTGTAGATGAGGAAACTGAGGTTGAGAGAGTTTAATAATAACAATAATAATAATAATAATAATAATAGTAACAGTAGTAGTAGTGTTGATTATTATAGTAGTAACAGCATTAAAAATAACACAAGAACAGCAGACTTTTGTATAGTACTTTAATGTTTCTAATGTAATATACATGTATACATAACACATATGTGTATATATGCATACACACATAGGTATCTATATATGTATGTATATAAAACTACATGCCAGTGGTATATACACACCAGTGTTCAAGTCCTGCCTCAGACACTTAATCATTTTGTAATTCTGGGCTAGTCACTTAAACTCATTTTGCCTCCATTTCCTCACCTATAAATGAGGGAGCTGGACCTGATGTCTTCTAAATCACTTCCAGGTTTAAATTTTTTTTTAAGCAATTGGGGTTAAGTAACTTGCTCAAGGTTACACGGCTAGTCATTATTTATGTGTGGGTGCTCATTTTCTGAGGCCGGATCTGATCTCGGGTCATCCCAACTCCAAGGCCGGCGCTCTTACTCACTGCGCCGCCTAGCTGCCCCTTTTAGGGCAATTGGGGTTAAGTAACTTGCCCAAGGTCACACGGCTAGGTTTTTTTTGTTTGTGTGGGTTAAGTGTCTGAGGCCAGCTCTGAACTCAGGTCCTTCTGACTCCAGGGCCGGCGCTCTACTCACTGCGCCACCTAGCCGCCCCCCAGGTTTAAATTTTAATTCAATATAGTCAATTAACTAGGATTTGATAAATGCATACTATGCACTGTGGGTACTAGGCATACAAAGACATAGAACCAAACAGCTCTTGCTCTCAAGTAGCTTATATTGTATTAGGAGACTGGAAAGATAGATTGAGGCTAGGTTATGTAGAGCTATCCTAGTCAATCGCAGGATAATATTATTTAATCATTTTCATTAGCATAATGAAAATCTCCCTAATCATTAGAACTGTACAAAAGTGAGATGGGTGCCTTGGGAAGTAGTAATCTCTCTATTACTAGAAATATTCAAGCAATAGCTAGATGACTATTTATCATTGATATTATAGTAAGGATCTGCATTTGGGTAAGAGTTATATTAAACTACTTCTAAGACCACTTCTAAATCTGGGATCCTATGAGGTAATACTGACAAATGTAAAATTAGAACTGATGGATACATTAAGAATCTTCTAGCCTATGACACCTTACCTTACAGGTGAAACAATTAGGGCCCAGAGAAATTACATGACATGATCATGGTCAAGGAAGAGTGGCAGAGATAGAATATAGAGAGATAAATATATACATATCATGAATATGTGACATGCTTGTCGTATCAGTGTACATATTCTTATTCTAGAAAACTGTAGAAGACAAAGTATTATGTAAGAATATTGGTAGAACTGCAATAAAACAAACCAACAATAAATCAGAAACTATTAGATATTATGCAAAATGGAAAATCACAGTGTATTTTCCTACAATAAGCATTACCTAATGTCCTATTGTTTAGATATCCCTTTTCAGTCCCTAGGAAACTTTCCATTCATAGTGGCACCTGCTGTGGATTCATATATTATGCTGGAAAGAACCATGGTATGATTCCTAAGATGAGGCTTTATGTACATTCTTTTTTTAGAAATTTTTTTTACACCTGAAGATCCACAACCTCTGACTTCCTCCACCCTCAACTGACGGAGAAAGACAACATAAAGACAAACAAAATGAAGGAAAATAATACCTTTTATGAACATAAAGGAAAAACAAACTCCCTCATTTTCTACGTCCAAAAAACCCCAATAAACCTCAATATTTACTTAGAGTGCATCACTTCTCTATTAGGAGGTAGGTAGTAGATTCATTATGAGTTATCTGAAAATGTGATTAATCTTTAAGTTGCTTGGAATTTATAAGACTTGAATGTGATTGTCTTTACAATATTCTTGCTATTGTATAAATTGTTCTGTGAAACTACCTCTTCATCATTTCTTCTAGTACAATAATATATCATGATGTTCATATACCATAACTTGTTCAGTCATCCCCCAAGTAATAGACACCCCCTCAGTTTCCATTCCTCTACAACTATAGAAAGAATCTCTGCTTGATTTTATGGCAATGAATATTAGTCATGTTAAAATTTGGCTTGGCTTTCCTTTGCCTGTTTGCTGATATGTAATACATCTATGTACGTGTAATATACCTTATACATAAGTATGCAGTGGAAGATGTTCTGCTAATAAGGTGGTGTGATTCCACTTTCAGGACATTATTAAACAACTGGATATAGCCACCATGATGAAATTCTGAGCAGATCGACAAAGTTCAAAGAGGCTTCTCTGATGAATATTGAGGAGCTAGAGGCTAATCAGTTCCAGGATGCTATTATATAACAATAATAATCATTTTGTTTCTATATTGCTGTATGTAATTATTATATAAATTTAATAATTATTCAAATTTTGCATCTCCCAAAGTACAACAGATGTGGCAGACATGAATTTGTTTTAATGTTGCCCAGGAAGAATTATGCATAAGTATAATCGTGAAACCAAGGTCTTTTTCTCGGTGCTCATTTTTCTTGACCTCTCTGAAGCATTTTGCACTGTTGATCATCTTCTCCCTCTGGATATTCTCCTCCCTGAGATTTTTGTGACATTACTCTCTCTTGGTTCTCCTACTGAACATTCCTTTTCAGTCTTAATTACTGATTCATCATCCCTAACCTATTTTCTGACTGTGGGTATACCCTAAGTAGCTGTCCTGTACATTCTTCATTTCTTTCTCTGCATTTTCCCTTGATCATCTTATCAGGTCAACACTAATTCTGGGTTTAAATTATTAACTCTTTGCAGATAACTCCCAAATCTATATACCCAATCTGAATACCTCTCCTGAGTTCAAGTACAACATCACCAATTTCCTATTTCACATTTTCAACTGGATGTCCCATAAATATCTTTACCCCTGTCTTCCTAATTTCCTCAACTGAAAAGGACCTTGATACTGGGAAAGATTAAAGGCAAAAGGAAAAGGGGATGAGCTGGATAGATAGTGTCATGGTAACAATGAACTAGAACTTGGATAGACTGTGAGAGTGGAGGATAGAAGGGCCTATTGTACCATGATTCATGGGTCATGAAGAATTAGACACGACCGAGTGACTGAACAACAACAAAAATAGCACCCACTTCACAGAGTTGTGAGTTTCAAATGAGATAGTGTTTGTAAAGTGCTTATAATAGTGCCTGGCACATAGTTGTTGCTTAATAAATGTTTATTCCCTTCCTTGTTTGGCATTTAAGAGCTTTCTGGCTATTTTTTGCCCTTATTTCATGCTGTTGGTCTGAGGCAGATGCTGCTATTCAGAATCCTGGATTGTCTCTATCCAAGTTTAGGGAGAGATGGTGGTTGAGATGGTAGTAGTATGTTAACTTTCCTGCCACATGCCATCTCTTGTCTCTCCCTCAGAGTTCCTTCATGCTTTAGCTAAATTGCTTGCCTGCCTTGTGGCTAGGAATTGCTGGAGATTTCTGAACAGTTCTCAACATGGGTTCATCCACTGGAGAATGACTATAAGGAGGGAGGAGGGGGATCAGGTTAGAAGTAGACTCAGTGGTCTGGGAATATATTTTTATTTCTGTGATTCTTGGTCTTACTTGGCCTTTAATGGATGTTAGTCAGTGATTGTTGGTAGTGGTGAGACTAAAAAAGTTAAGTATTTTAGTGCCTATTGTGTTCCAGGCACTTAATTCACACTTACAAGGAATTTACCTTCTAATGAAGAAGGTAACAAATATATATAGAACATAGATGTAAAGTTAACATAAATGCATTCAATTAGTTAAATTCAGTAGCTTGGGAGGGAGGGTATTGGCACTTATTGGATAAAGAAATTCTTCATTCAAAAAATTGTGCCTGAAGTGAATATTAAAGCAAAGAAGGAACTCTATGAGACAGAGGTAAGGAGGGAGTGCATTCCATGAATATGACACCAGTAGGTGACTGATCCATTCTCTACTAGGTTTTTCCTCTCATTGATGGCAAAGTAGCTGTCTACTACGCCTGGTGTGTACTCCATGCCCATCCACATTTCTTGGAATACTTAATTTCCTTCAAAACGTATCTGAAGTGCAACTACATGAAGCCTTCACTGAAGCTCCAATTGCAAGTGTCTTCCTCATCAAAATTAGCTTGCATTTACTTTGCATATGCATACATATACATATGCACAGAGCACACATTTTCTGCCTCTGTAGAATATAAACTTTCTAGGGGAAAGCATATTTTATTTTTATCTTGGTATTCCCAGAACTTAGCACAATGCCTGCCATACAGGAGGTGCTTAATAACTGCTTGTTGATTGATTGAATGAGCACCTGGATTGTCACACGCTGGTTTCTGACAGTGGGCTTGAGAGACTCATTAAATCAGAGGCTTTAGAGCAGAGACAAATCTTAAACATCTTTTAGTTCGATCAGTTGCACAGGTGAGGAAATTGAGGTTCAGAGAAGAGGGCCTTGTCCCAGGTCTCTGGCTCTCCCTCCCTCTCTTCCTCCTTCCTTTTCTCTGTCTTTTTCTGTCCATCTGTCTGTCTGTCTGTCTGTCTCTCCCTCCCTCTCTCTCTCTCTCTCTCTCTCTCTCTCTCTCTCTCACACACACACACAAACACACACACACACACACACACACACACACACACACACACACATTCAGAGCTAAGTAGCAGAGGTAGGCCAGGGAAACTGTGCACTGACTCCAAACTCAATGTTCTCTCTCCCCTGCTCTTTGCCAACTGCATTTGTTTCAATAGAAATCAAGGAAATTTTCAGTAGGAACCCTTTGGAGCTGTCCATCTTGTGCTTCAGCATTCCAAAAACAAATGGTGGTATGAAGTGGTGCACAGTACTGGAGTGTTTGGAAGTGAGTGATTCAGAAGATTGACCCATAAGTCTTCACAGGCTTTTCTGTGCCCTACATACTATTCCAGGAGCCCATCCTTCTGAATTACAAATGAAGATGCACCTCAAGGCTTGTCTCTATTGTTTCCATCCTAAATGTTATTGCTGAGAAACTGGCTGATCTGATTAACAGGGCTTTAAACTGAAAATGGAGGAAAAGAAAGAAAAATGCTGAGACACAAACACAAACCAGATACCAGAAAGAGCAGCAGGTAGAACACAGTAATAAATGATAGTACTTGGTAACCCACAGAGGACAGTGACAGAGAAGAGAACATAGGGCCAATCATCTCTATACCAGTGCAAAAGTTGTACCTTAGCTAGATTTCCATAGGGTCCAAACTGTTCCCTTAGAAATAATAAAAAGAAAATCTTATCAGATTTTATACTGTCAGCTCTCTTCCTGAGAGACAAGGTAAGCAAAGTCTGATTTTTTAAAGTTTATCTATTTTTAATTTTCAGTATTCACTTTCATAAGTTTTACATTTTCTCTTCCTCCTTTTCCTTCCTCCTTCCCCAAGATGGCATGCAATCTGATATAGGCTCTACATATACATTCCTATTAAACTTATGCTCACATTAGTCATGTTGTATAGGAGAATTATAATGAATGGGAAGAAGGATGGAAAGAAAAACAAAACAAAACAAAACAAAAAAAGAAAATAGTCTGCTTCACTCTGCTTTCAGACTCCATCATTCTTTCTCTGCAGGTGGATGGCATTTTCTATCATGAATCCCTTGGAATTGTTTTATGTCCTTTCATTGCTGAGAAGCGCTAAATCTATTAAAAATCAGTCATCACATACTGCAGCTGTTACTGTGAACAATGCTCTCCTGGTTCTGTTCACTTCACTCAGCATCAGTTCATATAAGTCTTTCCAGGTTTTACTGAAGTCTACCTTTTCATTATTTCTTATATCATAATAGTATTCCTTTACATTCATATACCACAACTTGTTCAATCATTTGCCAATTGATGGGCATTCCCTCAATTTCCAGTTCTTGAACACCATGAAAAGGGCTCCTATAAATATTTTGTACATGTGGGTCCTTTTCCCATTCTTATTATCTCTTTGGGATACAACCTTAGAAGTGCTCTTACTTAGTCCAATGTATGATTTTTGTAACATAAGGACTTTTGCACTTGGTTTCCTTCCCAAAGTGGAAAACATAATGTCTCCATTTTCTTTTTCTTAGTGATTATATTCTAAGCCAGTTTCAATATCCTGATTACCTTTAGCTTTTTTACTTAAATTGCAATCTACTATTTCCTTACATTTGCTGAAAGCATAAGCATTCATTATTTATTAACTGAATTCTCAAATTAAACTTTCTATGTTAAAGGTCTCAAGTTGAATGTCACTTCTGAAATAATTTGCAATAGTGTTCTCCCCAAAGTGGAGCAGTTATCTAAATAAAATAAGTTTAAATAAATATGGATGTTGAGGTTAGGGATGAGGAATTTGAAATGCTTGATTGAGAGCAAAGGGAGAATGTTGGAGGGTAAGAAATAAAGGCAGGGATAGCCCTCTGTATCTGAATCCTGACATCATGTTATCCAAACATTTAAACAAATGCCCTTGCTGTCATCTTTCTAAACTTGAATTACTGTCAAATGCTCCTGAATAGTTATGTACCTCATATACTATCATGAGAGAACTGTTCTGCTTTGGGAGGTGTGGCTGCTCTGGCTCCATAATCAATCATTCTTCTCCATCCAGGAGTGAATACTGGGCTTGGTGCCTATTCTTCATTTTAGTGTTCCCTTTGTGAATTTTAAAAAGGAAAATTGCATTTGACAAAAAGAACTAAGTATAGGGTTATGGGATTCATTTTTTTCCAATGGAAATTAAAAGCAACCCTGCTAGGAGTGAACATTCTGCATTCAATTCAATCCTTTCATGGCAGTAAAATGTAACTGGCATTTCAGTCTCCATTGGCTATAAATTGACTTAGTGATAAGGTAGGAATATACACCCACTCAACAGAATTCTTCCCTGGTGAATTTCCAAGTTACTTTCTGGAATCAGGGGCTAGGTAGTTCAAGCATTATTTATAAATAATTTACAATGAATGCTTCTTTTTATATCAGGAAAAAGATTTCTAATATCCATGTGCATTTTTCATGTCACAGATAATGGCTAATAGTCACAGCAGGGAAGAACAATTAACAAGTTCATGAATGATGATGCCCTGTTTGTACTTGAAACAAATAAGATAATTGTTCATTTCTTTATTTTCTAAGTTTGTATTTTGATTATTCACTCAACAGATGATTATTAAGAGCTTGTAAGATGTTCAAGGAGCTTTGCTAGGCAATGGGAATACAAAGATATAAAGCATTTAGTCCCTGCTTTCCAGGGGTTTATAATCTAATATGAGGGAAAGTTGTGTACACAAATTACTGTGGTATAAGAAAAACGTGAGCAGCGTGTAAAGGAAAGATACACAGTGCTGAAGGGGAAACTATGAGGGAGGGTGGAAAGATCACTGTCACCTGAGGGACTCAGAGATAGGGATCCACTAATGAAATTTAACTTTATTAGTATCAATGAATGAATATTAGTGTCTGTTAATATCCATTAATGAACATGCATAAACATTAGTGCCTATTAATGACTAAAAGGGTGTTTGCATTTCACAATCCTTATAGTACTAAGCACAGGTCAATTAATGTTTTTATCTGAAAAACCTTGGATCAAGGTTTAAATCATGACAAAGTAACACCTAGTCTTTTGAAATGAAGTGGGAGGTAATTAAGAAATTTACTAATTATTTTATTGCCCTCCCCAACTATCCATTCTTGTCAAGTAGATGAATAGATAAGTATGTGACCATTTATCTCTTTCAATATCATTGAAATGTGGGAGAATAAGCCTCCCACTATGTGAGGAGGATAGTAATTCTATTCTTAAATTACTTCATTTCAATTCAACAAATATTGTGAAGCAGCTACACTGTGCTAGATAGAAAACATGGAGTAAAATCTTAAAGCAGATATGCAAATACATAGAATGCAAATTATAATAATACAATTACATAGAAGTGTGCATGTTTGTTACAAGAGTTTTCTTTTTCTTTCCCAATTGGAGTAGGTGGGAGAGAAAAAGAGAAATACTTATTAATTGAAAGATAAAATTAAAATTAAAAATACAAATGCATAGGAAATGAAGCAAGTTCAGGATCAGAGATGAATAGGGAGGGATTCCTTCTGCCTGAGGGATCAGGGGAGGTTTCGGGAGGATATATAACCTTATCTGAGTTTTTAAAAATAGATAAAATTTCAATAGGAAGAGTTGTAAGTGAAGTCTAGCCATACAGAGTGGTTCATTTTTAAAAATAAGCCATCGAGTAGCAGAGTTGGAATGTGAAACTAGGTGCTCTGACAACAAATTTGGTGTTCAAATTTAAGATTCAAGAAAAAGTATAGCTGGACAGAGACTTAGAGATTATCTAATTTATCTGTTCTTCAACTTTTTGGTCTTGGGGCCACTTTTATACTCTTAAAATATATTGAGGATCCCTCTCCCAAAGACTTTTTGTTTATGTGCATCATATCTATTGACCTTTATTGTATTAGACAACAAAACATCTTAGTATTATTATGAACACAGTTTTGATCTCCTAGACCCCCTGACAGTGTCTTGGGGTTCCCTAGGGGGTCCCAGGCTTGCTTTTATTGTCTGGTTGTTTTAGTCAAGTGTGAGTCTTTGTGACTGCATTTGGGGCTTTCTTGGCAAAGACTCTAGAGTGGTTTCCCATTTCCTTCTACAGTTTATATTATAGTTGAGGAAACAGAAAAACAGGGTTAAGTGACTAGCTGACTACAGCTAGTTAAGTGCCCAAGGCTAGATTTGAATTTAGGAAGAGTCTTCCTGACTCCAGACCCAGCATTCTATCCAGTATGCCACCTAGCTGTCCCTGTCTCCAGACTACATTTTAAGAACCACTGATCTTGTCCAGCATGTTATTTTAATAGATAAAGAAAACTAAAATCGGGGCGGCTAGGTGGCGCAGTGAATAGAGCGCCGGCCCTGGAATCAGAAGGCCCTGAGTTCGGAGCCGGCCTCAGACACTTAATCCGCACAAACAAAAACCTAGCCGTGTAACCTTGGGCAAGTTACTTAACCCCAATTGCCCTAAAGGGGCGGCTAGGTGGCGCAGTGAGTAAGAGCGCCCGGCCTCGGAGTTGGGATGACCCGAGATCAGATCCGGCCTCAGAAAATGAGCACCCACGCATAAATCAAATGACTAGCCGTGTAACCTTGAGCAAGTTACTTAACCCCAAAATCCAGGGGTTAATCTACCTAAAGACAGAAACAATTGTAGCAGAGCAGGGACCAGAGTATGGTCATGCCTAGTCAAATGATTTTGTCTATTGGCTACTCTGATTGAGTAAGCTTCTATTAAGTAGGCCATCAAACTTGAGGATTAATTTCCTGGCATTCCTATAGATATGGTTAAATTAAGACATAAATTAGCTCACATTCTCATATAATTCCATGTTTTTGTTGATTTGGGGGGGGGGGCAGTAAGAGTTAAGTGACTTGCCCAGGGTCACAGAGCAAGTAAGTATCTGAGGCTGTATTTGAACTCAGGTCTTTCTGACTCTAGGCCCAGTGATCTATTCACTGTGCCACCTAGCTGCCACAATTATGTATTTTTCAATAAAAATATTTTAAACAGCTATGAATAAACAACAATAATTTTCAAATATAAACAGTAACTTCTAGGAAGGATTAAAGGAATACTATACTTACCTTTCTTACTAATTTTCCATTTTTAATAATGAATATGAATTAATTGTTTCTTGGTTTTGTCTTTAGTACTAAGTACAATGTAAACTGTTATCTAACTTATCCTTAGCTTTATTTTTTTCTTTTTTCATAAGTCCTAATAGACCATATACATAACTCTGGTATCATCATCATTAGGACTTCAGAGCAATTTTATATCAAAAGCCTTGGTGGGTGGCTTCTGTGTCTCTTTTATGTTGTCACAAGCTTCAGTTTGTTATCCTCCTATAAATGCAATACAGCAGTGGCTATCTTTCATTTTTTTCAGGAAAAAGAAAAGCTCATCTATCCAACACAATCGCTTTCTTCCTTGTCATAAAGAAAATACATCAGAGAGGAAGTTGGATGGTGAAGGTATGACCAGATAGCACACCCATACCTATGAAATATGATTTTTAGGTCTCTTTTGAATCACTGTAATGATCTTTCCTCAATGAAGCAAAAGTTCAATAACAATTTTCTCTTTCCCTTTTGATATCTCTTCATTTTTCTGAAAATATTTGGTTTATTTTTTTTAAAGCACTCTTAGTAAACATAGAGAGGAAAAAAACTATGTATTTCTACTAATTGATTTCAGAGAGAAGAAAAAGGACCAATAGGTAGGAGTTATAGGAGGGTTGACTTATGCTTAATATTAAAAATTTCAAAATGTAATTAGAGATATTCAAAAGTAGAATACTTTTTTGCATATGTATATCTTAATTTATAATTCTAATCCTTAAATGTATCACCTCTCTGTTATGGATAGCATATTTTATTATCAGTCCACTGGAATCAGTCTGTTATTGCATCAGTTCATTCTTCAAGCTTTCAAAGTTTGCTTTTTATGATTGTCTCTTCTGTACATTTTATTCTTCATCATGAGTTTCTAAAAGTCCTCAAAATTGTTCATTACTATAATATTGATGTCATAGTATATATTATTCTGTTTCTCCTTACTTCATGCTGAATCAATTCATGTATTTCCATGTTTTTTGAAATAATTTCCTCATTTCATATAGTATGAGAGTATTCAATCACATTTGTATACCATGACTTATTTAATAAATCCTCAATGAATGGGTATCTGCCTTAGCTTCTGCTTTTTTTGCCACTGCAAAAAAAAGGTGCTATAAATATGTTGTTCTTATAGGGACTTTCCCTCTTTCCTTCATCTCTTTTGATCTATAGGTCTATGGTACTATTTAATAACTTTTGTGTTTAATTCCAAATTGTTTTCTAGAATGATTATATGCATCTACAGGTCCACAATGCATCAATGTGCCTTTCTTCCCACAGTCCCTCCAACATTTATCATTTCTCTTTTTTGTCATGTTTGTCACTTTAATGATTATAAGCAGAATCTTAGAGTTGTTTTAATGCACATTTCTCTAATTAGTAGTGATTTCGGTAATTTTTTTCTGACTGTAGATAGATTTGGGTTTCTTCCTTTAGGGATAGGCTTCTCTTAGTCCTTAGAACATTTACCAATTAGAAAAGGGTTCATCCTCATACATTGGAATTAGTTCCTTAGATATCTTAGAAATTAGACATTTGTCAGTCTTTAAATGTATCTTTACTACAAAGATTTTCCCATGGTTAATTGTCGAATAACTGTTCCTTTTAAGCCTGACTTTATTCAATTTGTGCAAAAACTTTTAAATTTTACATGATAAAAAATAATGATTTTGTGATTCTCTTTCTCCCTTGTTTGCTCATGAACTTTTATCCTATCCGTAGGATTAATAAGCAATTTTTCTATGTTGCTTTAACTTGTACATATCAAGATCACCTACCCTTTGGGACTTTAGCTTTGTATAAGATTTTAGGTGTTCTTTTTTTTTTAATTTAGTTTCTGCTATACCACCATCAAATTTTTTTCTTGACTATTTTGTCAAATAGTGAGTCTTTATCCTAGAATCTGTTTGTTGAATACTACAGTGTTAGAAATACTAGTTTTTTATATATTGTTCATCTAATCTGTCCCACTAATCAATATTTCTATATATTTTTTTAACAAATTGGAAACAATTTTAATAATTACTTCTTTGTAGTAAATCTGACTAGGCCATCTCTCAAATCCCAGATACCATGGACCCCTAGCTAGATCTTCTCATGCAATATTACTCTTAAAATCTGAACCTTTTTTCCTCCATATGAAATTTGTTATTATTATTTTGCTAGTTATTTTAAAACATTTCTTTTATGACTTAATTTTTTATGACATTGAATAAGTAAATTAGGTAGTATTGTTGTTTTATTATATTGGCTTGTCCTTTCCCATTTAAAATTCATATTTTCCCAATTATTTTGGTCTATTCCTGTAGATAGCCATTTGCAGTTTTATTTATACAGTTCTTGAATATATATTAGAATTTAGACTTACAAATATTTGATTCATGCTATAATAATTTTAAATGGAATTTCACCTTTGATCTGTTCCTGCTGGGCTTTATATATATATATATATATATATATATATATATATATATATATATATACATTTTGATGATTTGTGAAGATTTATTTTATATCCTGAAAATTTGCTAAAGTTAATTTTTTCAACTAGTTTTTAGTTTATTGTTTAGATTTATTTAAATCCACCACAATATCATCTGCAAAAAGTGATGATTTTGTTTTATTTTAATTACCCATAGTTATTTCCTCAGTTTTTTTTTTATTCTCTAATTATTATAGCTAGCATTTTAAATATGTCAAATAAACTTGGTAACCAGACATCCTTATTTATCTTCTGAATTTACTGGAAACGATTTTAGTTTATTACAAATAATGTTGATTCTTGGTTTTAGGTATATATTAATTATTGCTGTAAGGAAAATACCACTTATTCCTATATTTTAGTGTTTTTTTTTTTACTGGAAATTGATGTGTTTTGTCAGCAACCTTTTTCTGCACCTAATAATATAATCATATGATTTTTGTTCATTTCTTATTAATATAGTTAATTAATTTTAAAATCCCTTCATATTAAATCACCCCTGCATTCCTGGCATAAATCCTATCTATCATAATGTGTAATCTTTGTGATTTATTACTTTCATCTCTGCTAATGTTTAAAATTTTTTCATCTATCCTTAGGGATATTGGTGTATTGTATTCTTATTTTGATTCTCCCTAGTTTACATATCATGACTATGTGTCAGAGAAAAAATTTGGTATTCCTTATTTTGCTATTATTACAAACAATTTATGTAATATTGGAATATTATTCTTTGAATGTCTGATAGAATTTACTTGGTAATCCATCTGATCCTATAGGGTTTTTCTCTAATTTTCTGCATTTGTTTATGAGGTTTTCATGTTCTTAAACATGAATTTTCATACTATATTACATTTTCAAAGATCAAGAATGCTGCAGAAGGGTGGCTAGGTGGTGCAGTGAGTAGAGTGTTGGCCCTGGAGTCAGAAGGACCTGAGTTTGGATCCAACCTCAGACACTTAGCGCACACAGAGACAAAAACCTAGTCATGTGACCTTGGGCAAGTTACTTAACCCCATTTGCCCTCCAAAAAGCAAAAAAAAAAAAAAAGAATGCTGCAGAGATAATTCCTACATAAGTGGAAATTTGGACTAGATGGCTTCATGATTCCTTCCAACTTTAAGATTCTTTGATTTAAGGACATGAAAAAATAAGCTGCATGCCACAAAATAGCAAGTAGAATACCTATTCTTCTTTGAGGAAAGGCAATAGAGTGTTCAATAATCAGAATCTTTTGGCAATTGTAACAATTTGCAGTTATTGTAAGAAAAATGGAATTTAAAATTTCCATTTTCCCCCTAGGCATGAATGATGGTGTCAAACTTATAAACAATCAAAACTAGCTAACAAATCAGAGTACCCTATCCTACCTCTGTATTATTGCAATAGATAAATGTTGCATTAATTAACTTTAAGATTTGTACTGAAATCATGTAATTTGAGAAGAAGAAAAGGACATGAAGATAAATAACCAACATAAAGATTTCAGCATAGGAACTGACTAAATAACTGAAAATAAAAGTTTAAAAGCTGCTTTGAGAAATCCCGATCTATCACAAGATAAAATAACTTATTAGCAATAAATCTGTTATAAAGTAAATACTTCTCAAAGTTGTGATATCACTTTTCTACTCAAGCTACATTTTGTTCTGTGTTTTCCCACAGAAACTGGGAATGTAAAAGATGATGAATGTGGAAAGGGCCATTTCCTGCCTTCTTGTGGTCCTGAAGTACTACTGTCTTCTGTTGAGTATTTTTACCAGATCTTGCCAAAATTTTCAAGCATGAACATTCTTTGCTATGTTATATAATACATTTTGTTTGCTACACATCTTAGATTACTACAGGTTCCCATACTGAATACGTCTAGTTTTCTTCCCCAATTGATATTTGAAATTTCAGAGGCCTTTTTTTTACTTTGGTCCTTCAAATTGGATTGTGTAACACCTTTCTGTGAACATGAACAATAATATTATTATTTGACCTTATCCTATCCTGTCCCATTATATGCATATATATATATATGTATATATGTATATGTATATATGTATGCATATGTGTGTGCATGTGTAAATGTATGTGTTTTTCCTTAAATATGGTCCCAGGAATGGGTCTAAGTGTGTGTACACATATAGCTATATGTGTTTGCATATATATATGTATATGTATATATATATATGTATACACACATACATATATATGTATATACATAAAGTTATGACAGTATCTCTGCTGGAAGTTATGCATTATTTTAATTAAAATCTGACCTATTACACTGACATACCATTGATTATTGGTGATTCAGATCAATACTTTTATTAATATAATCACCTCTGATATAGAAATTCCCTTCACCAAAGTGGATCAGTGTAATGGAAATGCAAATTTAAAGATCTTCCCTGCTCCTAGGCCCTTTGATAGGCTTAAAAGACTCTGAGGACCTTCCTTGATTTGAAAATATACTCTGCCCCCTAATAGGCTGAATGTAGTCACATGGAGCCTGTGGCAGGAGGCTTGGTTTTCAGGCATGCCCACACCTTGATGCTGTGTGATTGGGCAGTGGGTCAAGAGGGTGGTTACATTCTCTGACCCAGGAGAAGGCTATATAATCCCTGATGTGAGGCTTTGCTTTGGGGCTTTGAGAAGTGTTGTGTGATTTGACCAGATGAGACTCTGGGCAGCCGTTAAGAGCCCCCCAGCTTTGAAAACCCAGATGTTGATGCTTCCCTCTCTGGTAACTGTGATTTGGTATTGATGGAATGGTTGGACAGTTTGGAAGCCTATCTGCTTGATATGTATCTCTGTCTTGTAACTTCTGTCTGTATACTATGAAATTCGTAGTGCTGACCTTTTTCCCCTGAACTAGGTAAACAATATATGTTTGATTGATTAAAATAAGCTTGTTAATCCATTTTGAGTTGCTTTCCTTTAGAAAAGCAGATCTAAGAACTTGTGTTGGCAGCCAGCCTGGGGATGCTGGGGTGCCTACTGCTACAATCAGCAATGCATTTGTAACATAATATAAGAGAGTTGTCTCATGCTACTGAAAGGTTAAGTGATTTGCTCAGGATCTCACATCTAGTATATGTCAAAAATAATTTTGAATCTAGTTTTTCCATTCCAAGATTGGTCTTCTATCTATTACACCATGCTGCATTACAGGCTGCCCTATAAATTAATAGACTAGCCTGTTGAATTTCTCAGTCAATATTTAATTAGCATTATTACTCTTCTGTAACATAGCATAGACTATGTTTGTGAATAAATGCTAGAAATTTATCAACCTACTTATCAATAGTCCATCAACCAACTCATTCTGATCCAGGGTTGTATGCTATATATGTAGTAAATCCATAGTATAAGAAGTTCTATATTTTCCTTCTCCCCCCCTCATTATTCTTTCAACTCTTTATGAATATCACCTTGGTATCAGATGGAATGGGATCATATCAACTAAACTTAATTGCTTAGGAACTAATTTCTATATAGGAGAAAGTAGAAATTAGGCTCTTTACTACTCTCTCAGTAAAAATTTGAGTTCATCCTAAAAAAATTTCAAAAACTAATTTAGACCTTGCATCTAGATGATAATATGGAAACATATTAAACTTTTGACTCATTTCCCCCTTATCTTAAAAATGAAGATTTTCATGCTTATTCCACTTTATTCCAATGGAGATGAGAACAGAGCTGGGATTGGCCATAGCTGAGATAGGCAGTTGCCTAGAGTACAACTTTCAAGACAATGTGATTGGTACTTTAAAAATATTACCAATTATACATGCATGGATTTTGAATGACAGAAACTTTTTTGCTTTCCAAGGCATATAAAATGTTACTCTGTTATAAGTCAAGTTGAATATTCACTACCACAAAATCCCATTTTTAATGCCAATATTAGCTCCTTGCTATCTATGTCTAAGAAACAGAATACCAGCATTTCAGAGGAATGAAAATTGGAGGTGACATACTGGAAAGAGATTCATGGTTCTTAATTGGGGCTTTCCAACATCAGATGAATTATAATATTACTTAAATTAACTTATAAATTTAAAGCTAAGTCAATCGAATTTCTGAGTAGATTTTTCTTAGAACTAGGCAAAATAACAGTATTCTTTGGAAGAACAAAAGGTCTAGAATCTCTGGGTAATTAATGAAAAAAGCATGAGTTACAAGGGCAAAGAATTATCAGAAGTAAAAATATATTATAAAACATCAGTGATCAAATATATAAAATAACACTAAGATTTTGAAATTGAGCAAATTTATATACGTATATATAAATATTTATATATATATGCATATATAAATACATAAATTTTATGTATGTGTTTATACACAATATATAAAATATACACATACAACTTTTATATATTTATATATGTATGTATTTATATACAAATATATAAATTGAGCAAACTAAAGAATGCAACTTCTTTTGGCTTTTGTATCAAACTTTCAGCCAATATTGAGTTAGCAGTTCAAATTAAAGCATACCTTCCTTATTGTGTACTTGTGAAGCTGATTTTTTGAGCCTAAATGTAAGACTTTTCATTTATCCCTATCATTCTACACAGGGTACTGTGTATTCTTTCTATGTGTAAGTTTGTAGCTGACTGGGAATCAAAAAGCAAGCATTTAATAAGTGCTTATCAGATACCAGGCACTGTAAATAAGCACTAAAAATATACATGTATGAGAAAGAAAGACAGTCTCTGACCACAAGTATCTAACATAATAATGGCATTAGTATACATGTCTCTATACACATACATGCTTATATACAATATATAAAATTTATATATAAAATATATAAAAATATATCATAAAACATCAGTGATCAAAAGTATTTGATACTGGTTAAATAATAGAAATGAATATAAGTTAAACAAACTAAATAAGAAACAGAAGCTATGAAAAATGATGGTCCAGTGTTTGATGTACCCCAAGAATGCTAAGGAAAGGGCTCCCTTTTTGCAAAAATTTCAGAGAAAACTCAAAATGAATTTGGCATAAATTAGTATCTGCCATCTTATACCATGGACTATAATTAACTCAGATTGAACTTGAATATAAAAAATGGATATAATTAAAGAAAAAGAAAATAGGTATTTTTCACAATTCAAGTAAAGGAAGATTTCTTAATCAAACAAGAATATTTTAACTACAAATTTTAAAAGCTTTAACATGAATAAAATTAGTGGAATGGGGAAATATTTACATCATATATACAACTAGTAAAAATCTGATACATAAAATATAAAAGAATTATAAATTTAAACATGAAAGGGATATTAGAAGTTATCTAGTACCACCCACTCATTTAACAGATGAGGAAACTGGGACCTATAGGGGTTAAGAAATTTGTTCAAATTGTTTGGGGTGGCTAGGTGGTGCAGTGAATAGAGCACTGACCCTGGAGTGAGGAGGACCTGAGTTCGGATCTGACCACAGACACTTAACACAAAAAATAGCCATGTGACCTTGGGCAAGTCACTTAACTCCAATTGCCTTGCCTTCCCAAAAAAAAGGGAAAAAAAAGAAATTTGTTCAAGGACACCTGTAGTCTAACTAGAGACAATCTTTAAACCCAGGTACCAGGTCTCTATATTAATTGTTTTTACTACCTTATCATTTAAGTGATACAAACATGATAGAGCCTTTCCTCAATATGTAAGTGGTCAAAGAATGGGAATGATTTTTAAAATACAAAACACAAATTTCAAAATATAATACAAATATGAAAATTAGCAAAAATGGGGGGGAAAAAGATAAGAAAATCCAATCTAAAAGCTGCAGTAAGGAGACAAGCACACTAATGTACTGTTACTAATGTACTGTTGGTGGTGCAGTGAAGTAGTCCCACTCTTCTGCATTTCAATTTGAAATTATGTGAGAAAAGTAAATAAGTTGTCTACATCCCTTGATGCATAAATCCAATTACTTCCCATGTTCCCCAAGAAAGTCTATGACAAAAACAAAGGTCCAATATGGACCACATTATTTATGGCAGTTCTCTTTATGGCATCAATGAATTGTAAACAAAGTGGCCGCCCATCCACTAAGCTATGAATGGTCAAATGTAATGCATAAGAATATAATGAAATATTACTGTACAGTAAGAAATGATTAATAAGATACTCAGAGAAACATGAGATTTGTACTTATTTAAGCAAATAATAATGAAAACCAAAAAATTATATACATGCTGATTTAAGCAATGTAAATGTATAGATTACTAAGAAGAGATTGAAACCTATGAGGTTATGGAGAAGACATAATCAGACTTGCCTATTTCTTTATGGTAGGGAGGTGAGGTCAGGAGGTGACAATATTGTTTGCATTGGCAATTATAGATCCTGTGTTGGATACTTTTGCTTAATTCTTTTTCTTTGTCGAAAAGGATGGTTCAGGGGTGGCTAGGTGGAGTGGTAAATAGAGAGAGCACCAGCCCTGGAGTCAGAGGACCTGAATTCAAATCTGGCCTCAGACACTTAACACTTACTAGCTGTGTGACCTTGGGCAAGTCACTTAATCCCAATTTCCCTTTCAAAAAAAAAGCAAAAAAAAAAAAAGAGGAGGTTTTAGTTTGGAAAGAATGATGGAAAATGACTGAAGTAAAGAAAGAATGATTCAATAAAGAGTTTTTAATAGAAAATTTGAAAGAAAACATCAATAAACTATAAATAAAAGATGTTATCTGAGAGGAGAAACAAAAGGGAACAGATTGAACTTTATGAACTAAGAGAGAGGTATAGATAAAAGTTCTTAATTACTCCAATGGCCACCTCTTTGCATCATTAGGGAAAGAGTGTAACAGCATTGGTAATTGTAAGGGCAGCCTAGATTTATATTTCTCTTTAATGGCTATGAATATATTATCTCCACAGTGAGAGATTATATATTTTTCTTTTCCCCCATCATCATACTCTCAACTCCTTATGAGTATCAGCTTGTTATCAAATGGAATGGGATTACATCAATTAAACTTAATCATTTTGTAACTAATTTGTATATAATAGAATCTATCAATTATGTTTTGTGCTTGATAAAAATAATATTTAGATGAGTTTATTAAAGTAATTGGTAAAATAGTGAAATAGTTTTAAATGATACTCCCTGTAGTGGTAGTGGGGAAGGAAAAGGGATTTTGAACACTACTGACTGAAATACTTATGTTTGATGACTACTCTTCACTTTGATAAAACAATATTTTTATTTTATTTCTTACACAATTTAATAAGAACAAGTGTATATATACATTGGAAATACAATTATCCATAGAATATATTGATCCTATTTCCATTAAATAAGTAATTGTACTTACTGACGGCATGGCTATGGTTTTATGGTTATGTTTTATACTTGTGAGACATGTGAAGCCAATAAGGAAGAATTATGAGGCATGAAATTTCAATCGTAGAATTAAGTTGATACATCATGAAAAAGGGGGGGGGGAAATCGCTAAATATTCCTTTTAAATTTGCAAAATTTGAATGGTAGCACTTACCAAAAAAAAAAGAATATGTGGAAATGGCCTTAGTATACATGTCTATATATACACACATGCACAAATTTTCATAAGCTTCACCACATTTTTATTGAGTTGTCTCCATACAACCTCATAGGATACAATATTCATTCTTCAAACAAGAAAGAAACACAATCCTCCTTTATAATCTGTCCTCTCCCGACTCAGTTCCTAACTCTCCTGACATTTCTATCATGTCCTAATAACCTTCACATTCTAGAAGATTTCTTGGTGCCTCCAGCCTTCTCACCCTGAAAGAATGCCACATTCCTAAAGCTACTTTATCATGAGTTTTCCCTGGAATCTGTTTTATGGAAATGTCCATGTCAGTCATGTTTACTTCTTCACTCTTCTCCTGGCTCTGCCTCTGAATCTGGACTTTTATGTTATCCATTAAAGTATGTCTTCCCACCCTTCACGCCAAATTTTCATCTTCTTTTTTACATGTTGTCTTCCTTTATTATTATGTTAGCTATTTACATGTTGTCTTCCCTTATTATTATGTTAGCTACTTGTGGTCAGAGACTGTCTTTCTTTCTCATACATGTATATTTTTAGTGCTTATTTACAGTGCCTGGCATCTGATAGGCACTTATTAAATGCTTGCTTGTTGATTCCCAGTCAGCTACAAACTTACACATAGAAAGAATACACAGTACCCTGTGTAGAATGATAGGGATAAATGAAAAGTCTTACATTTAGGCTCAAAAAATCAGCTTCACAAGTACATAATAAGGAAGGTATGCTTTAATTTGAACTGCTAACTCAATATTGGCTGAAAGTTTGATACAAAAGCCAAAAGAAGTAGTTGCATTCTTTAGTTTGCTCAATTTCACAATCTTAGTGTCATTCCTGATGCCTCACTCTCACTCACCTAACAGATCTAATCAATTGCCAAATCTTGTCATTTTTCTTTATAACATATTTCATGTGTCCCCTTTTCTCTATTCTTATAACCACCATTCTACTCTAGGCCTTTGTTGCTAATTACTTAGACTAGGTTATTAGAATAGCTTTCTATTTGGTCTTCCTGTCTCAAGACTCTCTTCAATACAATCTACTTTCAATACAACCAAAGTGATTTCCCTAAAAGAAAACTATGTTTTCTCCTCAATGAATTCCACTGGCTCCTTATTACCTCTAGGACCAGATATAATTTTTAGTATTTGACATTTTAAATTATAAGTCCTACCTTCCTTACAGTGTTATTGCATATTGCTCCTCCTATCCCCACTGCACTACCCTATGTTTCTTTCATGTTGACCTTCCTCATGCATGACATTCTATCTCCCCTTTGCTTTGGCTGCTGCCCATGCTTGGAAAACACATAAGTGCCTATCCTACATTGAGCCTTTCCTGATTCTTCTAGTTGCTAGTGCCTTCCTTTCCAGTGCTGTTTTTTTTAAAAATTATATTGTATTTACATGTATACAGACACATATGCATATACACATATGCATATGTATATGTACATACATGTGTATATGCATATACATGCACATATTAGAATGTAATATCTTTGAGACAAGGAACTACTTCTACTTCACTTTTGTCTTTGTATACATGATGCTTAGTAGATTTCTTGGAACAAAGTAGGTACTTCATAAATTCTGGGTCCTGAAGAGATATGTAGCTTGGAAAAGAAATATTTCTAGTGATCTTAGGGGTATGTGCAGAGGACTGGGGTGGAAGGAGAGGAACCTGTCTTCAAGTATTTGAAGGTGTATCTTTTTGTGGAAAAAAGAACTAGATCTATTTTCTTCTTAATTTTAAATTTTGCTTTTTGGAGGGGCAATTGGGATTAAGTGACTTTCCCAAGGTCACATGGCTAGTAAGTGTTAAGTGTCTGAGGGCGGATTTGAACTCAGGTCCTCCTGACTCTAGGTACTCTATTATCTGTGCCACCTAGCCACCTTAGATCTATTTTCTTTGTCTCCATAGGGTAGAATAGTGTAATGTCAGAAATTACAAAGGCTGTTTTATATTTGATGTGAGTAAAAACCTTAAAATGATCTTTCAAAGCCTCTGCTTTAAGGTCTGTAGTGAAGGGAAACATATACCTCCCAAGGCAATCCAGTCCATTTTTGGATAACTCTCATGGTTAGCTACATTTTCTTAACAAAGAACCTACATTTGCCTCTTTATAATTTCTACTCTTTACTCTTAGTTCTGCCCCATGAAGGCAAACATAGCAAGGCTAATCTCTTTTCCACATGAAAGCTCTTCATATACTTATACATAGTTCCCCTCCTCCAAGAGTCATCTCTTCTCTGGACAAAACACTTGCATTTCCTTCAACCAATGTTGATAAGGCAGGAACTGAAGGCTCTTCATCAATTTGTCTGTTGCTCTCTGGATTTTTTCCAGTTTATCATTTTTTCATATTCATGAAATCTGATATTATTTTATCTGACCATAGTCTTTTATTATTTCATCTTTTCCTAACAACAACCTCTTGCTTTGAGGCACATGCTATCTAAATTTTTCACCCAATCCAAATCCTAATGGTTGTCATCTATCAATTCCCCAGGATGTTCTCCTTTCTTCCTCCATGATATAAGTGCAATTGTTCTCACACTTCAGCTCCTGCTCTGGCTCTAAGGTACTTCAACATACATATTGATGCTCCTTCAACTACCATAACATGCTAGTTCCTCATTGTCCTCACTATAATCTTCTGGGTCCCTCCATGACCCAGTTCTTTTCAAGATATTACCTTTTACTGGATACATTCTTCTCTTTTCACAACCTTGATCCCTTGAATCCCTTGTCCTATCACTGATTACACTTTGCCAAAACCCAACTGTGGATTTCTGTCATCATCTTCTTCCTTTAAGACTACTTTTATGTTGCTGAATGGAACTGGAGGAAATTGCAAAACTCTTCTAAGTGGGTCCTCTTCAACTTTACTCTACACACTCTTAATTGGATCCTTACTATAGCAAAGGAATTGTTTTGTATCTCCTCCCTCCACCTGATTAACTATCCCACTCACCACAGCATCCATTTCAAATTTTTTCTTGCATCATCAGATTTTCAACAACAGCTCCTTCCCCCAGCCTTTCCATTGAAAACCTTACCTTATACCTTACTGAAAAAAAAAAGAATGAGGTCATTTGTCTGGCTTATTTCCTGCTCATCTCACATTACTTAGGGGTCTTCCCTTACTGTCTCTCCTTCACACTTGTCTTATATGAGAAAAGTGACTCTCCTCCTTGTCATGATAAAATTCTCTCCCTACACCCTTATTCCTATCCCTTCCCCAATTCTGCAGCAAATTTCTTCCACTATATCCCCCACTCTTTTAAAAAATATCTCCTGTGGTGCAGTGAATAGAGCGCCGGCCCTGGAATCAGAAGGACCTGAGTTCGGAGCCAGCCTCCAACACTTAATCCATACAAACAAAAACCTAGCCGTGTAACCTTGGGCAAGTTACTTAACCCCAATTGCCCTAAAGGGGCGGCTAGGAGGCGCAGTGAGTAAGAGCGTTGGCCTCAGAGTTGGGATGACCCGAGATCAGATCCGGCCTCAGACAATGAGCACCCACGCATAAATAATAATGACTAGCCGTGTAACCCTGAGCAAGTTACTTAACCCCAATTGCTTTAAAAAAAAAAATCTCCTGATTCTCTCCTTTGTGCCTACAAATATGCACATGTCTCTTATATCCTTAAAAAAATCCCCACTTTATCCTACCATTTCTGCTAGCTATTATTCTATATCTCTTCTCTCTTTTGTCATTACTACATTCCTTAAGAAAACCATTTCCACCATTCTTGGCACATAATAAGTACTTCACAAATGTTTGTCAATATATTTAT
Organism: Gymnobelideus leadbeateri; assembly: GCA_011680675.1. Taxonomy (NCBI): domain Eukaryota; kingdom Metazoa; phylum Chordata; class Mammalia; order Diprotodontia; family Petauridae; genus Gymnobelideus; species Gymnobelideus leadbeateri. The sequence goes on from WOXC01000898.1 coordinate 208,148, forward strand.
TAATTGCTTTGTGTAGAGGGAGTTTTCATTCCAGTAATATCCTACATTGTTGTTAATTTCTTTCTGTTGTTTCCAGCTTTTGTGACCACTTTGGTGTCTTGGCAAAGATACTGGAATGGTTTGCTATTCCTTTTCCAGATCATTTTACAGATGAGGAAACTGAGGTAAACAGGGCTAAGCTACTCACCCAGGGTAACACAGCTAATAAGTATCTGAAGTTAGGTTTTAACTCAGATCTTCCTGACTCCAGGCCCAATACTTCATCCACTTACACTGAGGAAATTACAATTCCAGATGTGTAACAGAGAGAGACAGAGATAGGAAGAAGACAGAGACAGAAACTAAGAGAGAGACAGAGAAAGAAGACAGAAACATAAAGGGGGAGGGAAGGAGGAAAGGAGAGAGAGAGAGAGAGAGAGAGAGAGAGAGAGAGAGAGAGAGAGAGAGAGAGAAAGATTATTCCCTTCCCTTTTTTGCCTTAAAGAATTCTCTTGGGTAGCAGTCATTCTTATAAATTAGCTACTGACTTACAAAAATGATCTCATATTCACAAAACATTTATCAGCCTTAACCATACTTTTAACAACATTATCAATTATAGCTTCCCTCAGCAGCATCAAATGAAAATCACCACATCAGGCTTTGAGCAGAACAATGTCTAGTTGTGTTCAGTCACTAACCTCTAAAAAGGTTTCTTAACATTTTCTGTGTAACAGACCTCTTTGGCAGTCTCATAAAACCTATGGAATCAGAATAACTTTTGTTGCCTTCATTAATAATTGAAAGAAAAGTTAAATTTTAGTGAGAAGCTAGTGAATAAAGATATCTTTTTGTTCATCTAAACTCACTGACCCATGAAATCTATCCACAGAACTCTTTGGATTCCATGTAACCTAGGTTCAGAACTTCTGCCCTGAGAGTTCTATTTTCTCCTCTTGCCATTTCCTCTAGTCTTCTATTTTCTAAAGGGGCACATTTTCAGTCCTCTTCCTCATTCCCAACACCTTAGCCCTATCTTTAAAATAACTTCTATCAGACCACCCATTTCATTACTATGCTGTTAAGAACTTTTAGATTATATTGAAGGTGACTGGCAGTTTGGGGTTGGGGGCAGCCTATCTCTCTATACCTTGAAGTGCCCTCTGAAATAACCATACCCTGAGATGAGCCTCAGTAGCCTTTCCCCTCTCCAATGTCCTGATTTTCTCAGAAAATCATTCTGTAAAAGTCTACCTAAGGCCACTGCTGATAGTCCTGACATAAACAGACTTAGTGAGATTTCCACATTTTTGCATACCCAGAGTTCCTTTTGTTGGAAAGAAAGAAATAACAATGCAGTGGCTTTCTTATATGTATTATCTCCTATACAGTAACATTTTTTTGCAGTACTATAGAATATATTCATATTTTAATATTTAACATCCTAATGTGACTTTAAAAATGCAAAATTATTTAAAGACTTCCATTGAATTTTGGCTTGAAGATGGTGTATAATCTCTTCTCTCTCAGTTTTTCCATTAAAATTAATCTTTCAAAGATGTACAAATGGCAATACTAAAAGAGAAATGTTAGCACAGATGAGGACTTTGAGAACTCAAAGTAAATGGTATTTATTAGCGTGAAGAAATGGACTCTGTGAAGAAATGGTATCTTAAACCTTATGAATGCTGTTTTAATCTTTTGGTTTTTTAAAAATAATTCTCATTCATAATTTAGTTTCTGCAACCCTATTAATAAAGCAAAACCACTAATTTAGAAAGAAACCTAATAGAATACAAAGGAAATCTGAATTAATTTTAAGCTCCTTGAGAGTTGGAGCTATCTCATTTTTGCCTTTGCATCCCCCATTGTATACCATACTAACTAGCATAAAGTAGATATTTAATAAATGCTTTCTTTGCTGATCCCTGAAAAATGCAATGGAATAAAATGCTTACAACATAAATACTTGACCAATTTACTCACAGAATCATAATAAGATTATTTTGGAAACCATATCATTAAAATTTCAGAAATACCTTTTAAGAATGACATACAAGTTCTGGAATTACTGAGTATTTGATTTGGCAAGATTATAGTTAAAATAATTGTGTGGGTTTTTGGCAAGAAAAAGTTGTAGAGCTTCCTTCCTTTAGGTCTCTGGTCAATTGCAACTCACATCAATAGAGAACTACTCCATTAGAGCCATCTGGTCATAGCATATGTGGAATGAATAACTAATCTCAGTCTAATTCCTGATAGACAGGAATATTAGGGCTCAAGTGCTCTCATCACAAACACTACAAATTGAGAGAACCATGAGTTCATTTTAGTAGAAAAGTACAATTTTAAGTCTATAAAGTTTTATAAAATTAAACAACACTGTATTTTATTTTATTAATTAAACATTTAATTTTTTTTTCCTATCTTCCCTGGAAGGAAAAAACACCCACAAAACATTTGTTACCAATATTCATAGTCAAACAAGATCAATACCTGCACGGGTCATGTTAAAAAAATATGTATCCTATTCTGCATTTTAATCCACCTTCTCTCTATCAGGAGATGGGCAGTATTCTTCATTATATTTTCTCTGGATTGGGGTTCTCAAGTCCTTACAATTTTGTTACAGTATAAATTGTTCTTCTATTTCTCCTCACTTCACATTATATCAGTTCATGTAAGTCTTCCCAGATTTTTCTGACACCATCTATTTTTAACATTGATATGATATTTCATTTTATTCATATGCCATAATTTATTCTTATGCTCCATGAGACAAAAGATGGTTATTCCCTTAACTTCCAGCTCTTTCCCAATAAAAAAAAAAGAACCGCTATAAATACTTTTGTATATATGTGTCCTTTACATCTTCTTTGATCTCTTGATGGTATAGGCTTAGTGTTGGTATTGGTGGTTCAAAAGGTATCACAGTTTAGTAACTTTGCAAGCATATTGAATTTTGTGTTCTATACATGGGAGTTATGAACAATATTTGAAAGCAATCCCATGGGGTGGCTAGGTGGTGTAGTGAGTAAGAGCAAGGCTCTGGAGTTGGGATGGCCCAGGATTAGTCCTGGCCTCAGAAAATTAGCACCCACACATAAAATGACTAGCCATGTAACCTTGAGCAAGTTACTTAACCCCAATTGCTTAAAAAAAAAAAAAAGAAAGTAAGTAATTTCAATTTTTTCTTGGTGGTTGTTGTTGTTTTTTTAAGGAAGATTGGTCTTAATAATCCTAAGAAAATATTGTTATCAAGAAGAAAGTTAAACTTGGAAAACAGTAGTGTGGTAGGACACAAAAGAGCCTAGATTACCTGCCATTACTTCATTAAAGCTTAGAGATTCACCATGCTACTAAGCAATAGAATCATTTACAGATGCTTCCACCCAAACAGATGTTTCAGTTCCAACCCAAAATTTCTCAAACTAGTGGCTGTCTGCCCAAGTTGATGCCAAGAAAGACCAATTTTGGGGTGTTCCAGGCAGGATCCAGTAGGGTTCAGTGTCTCAAGTCAAAATGCAGAAGAAAGAAACTAAACAGATTACAGTTGCCAAAGCCCTTAAAGCTTATGGTGGAAACCCAGCAATGGAATAACTCTCAATCCTAGAAACAGGTAGGAAGGACCCTTATGAAGGGGAGACATCCCAGACCACTTTGGCAAGAGGGAGACCTTCTTCAGGGCCCAGCACCTGAATAAGTGAGGATTCCCTTGAAGGAGAGGTCTAGTCTGACCTACTCTACTCAGGATTGGGCAGGCCATAGCCCACATCTTTCATTTTCAGAGCTTGACCTAAGTGCAGGTCTACCAATGAGAAACCATATAAAACTCTGGCCATCATGAGGAAAAATCTCAAAACTATTTTTGAGACATCCAAGTGGTACCCTTTTCCTCCTCCCCAAAATAGCCTCCTCACAACAAGCCCCAGTAACAATGCCCTGGCCACACATACAAAAACTACAGGGATACCCAGAGTAAATGAAAGAAGATACAGAATGGAAATGTTAGGAAGGAAAAAAAAGTGACACTTTAGAATTGAAGGTGGGGAAAATCTTACTGAAAAACTGAACACCTTGTGGGGCAGAGCCAAGATGACGGAGTAGAAACAGCTCATCCAAACCACTCTGCCCCCAGATTCCCCCCAAACTATGTAAAAGGGGACTCTGAACAACTTCTGGAGCCCCAGCACCCACAGAATGACACAGAGAAGCTAACCTCCCACTGAGGACAGCCCAGCAGCCCTGCAGGAAGGACCAGCACAGCGGTCTAGGAGCCGGCAGCACATAGCACGCAGAGCGCGGGGAGACGAGCCTAGCCGAGCGGAGCTCAGATCCCCGTGAGCCGAGGTTTTAGCCCCAGGGCGGCAGGGCCAGCAGCTGGCTGGAGAGACCCCAGAACACCAGCAGTTGTGCCGACTCCAGAATTATCAACATAGACATGCCTAGGACAAAATAAGGGGTTAGTGTCCTATGGACTTTGGGACCTGTATTTGGGGAATGCGTCGGCTCCCTCCCCTGGGGGCTAGAAGCTGCTGAGGAGACATGCCATTTTGTAGTTTTCACAGGCAGCTCCAGCTCCTGGCCTGCGAATTGTAGGGAGATCCAGCGATCAGTCTTGGGGGGTAATCGCTCTTGCTTTAGCCTCCCTGGATCTGGATTGTGATCTAGGGTGGAAGTCGTGGGTGGGTTTACAGCTTGCCAGAAATGGAAGTTGCCCCCCACACGTTTGGGACAAAAATTCCTCTATCTGGCCTTAAAGCCATAGTGTGGCAATAAGCCCAAAAGTCAAGTAATTAAGTGGCAACATGCCAAGGCAAAGGAAACAGAAAAATGCAACACTAGACTCCTATTTTGGGGGCATAGAGTGGGAAAAGGACTGTGAGGTCAGAAGTCCTGCTCCAAAAGGCCCAGGGGAAAACATGAGAGGGTTGTAGGCCATAGAGGACCTTAAGAAGGACTTTAAAAATCAAATAAGAGAAGTGGAGGAAAAATTGGAAAGAGAAATGAGAAGGATGCAGGAAAAGTATGAAATGAGGGTCAACAGCCTGACTGAGGAAAACAACACCTTAAAAAATAGACTAACTCAAATGGCAAAGGAGGCCCAAAAGGGCAATGAGGAGAAGAATGCCTTAAAAAGTCGAATTTGCCAGATGGAAAAAGAATCTCAAAAGTTCACTGAGGAGATTCATTCCTTCAGAGTTAGACTGGAGCAAATGGAAGCTAATGACTTTATGAGAAATCAAGATGCTGTTAAGCAGATCCAAACAAATGAAAGATTAGAAGGCAATGTGAAATATCTCATGGGAAAAACCACTGACCTGGAAAATAGATCCAGGAGAGACAATTTAAAAATTATTGGACTACCTGAAAGCCATGATCAAAGAAAGAACCTAGAAATCACCCTTCAAGAAATTCTCAAGGAAAATTGCCCTGATGTTTTAGATCCAGAGGGCAAAATAGAGGTTGAAAGAATCCACCGATCACCTCCTGAAAAAGATCCCAAAAGAAAATTCCCAGGAATATTATAGCCAGGTTCCAGAATCCCCAGATCAAGGAGAAAATACTCCAAGCAGCCAGGAAGAAACAATTTCAATATTGTGGAAACACAATCAGAATAGCCCAGGACCTGGCAGCTTCTACACTGAGGGATCGAAGGGCATGGAATATGATATTCCAGAGGGCAAAAGAACTGGGAATGAACCCAAGGGTCACCTACCCAGCAAAACTGAGTATTTTGTTTCAGGGGAAAATATGGTCATTCAGTGGAATAGAGGACTTTCAAGCATTCTTGAGGAAAAAACCAGAATTGAATAGAAAATTTGACATCCAGACACAAGAAGCAAGAGATGCCTGAGAAGGTAATCAGGGAAAAGAAATCAAAAGGAACTTATCAAAGTTGAACTATTTACATTCCTATATGGAAAAGCAATAACTGTGACTGATGATATCTTTCTCACTATGAAAATAATGGAAGAAGGGGGTGTGGTCATATGAATACATATGTGAATGTGTGTGTATATGGTTACAATTATATATGGATAGAGGGCATAGGTTGAATTTGTTGGGAAGGGAGAATACTCAAGGGATGAAATTATGAGGTGAGAGAGGAAAGTGGCAAGAGGAGATGGGGAGAGACAGGGTAGGGTAAACTATCTCATGTAGAAGAAGCAAGGGGAAGTGGTTGCAAGGGAGGGGGAGAATAGGAAGGCAAAAAAGGCAAAACCACATTCTCATTGAATTTGGTTCAGGGAGAGAATGACATACATACTAAATGGGATATCTCAACCTGCAGCAGAATAGGGGGAAGGGGGATGAGAGGAAGGATGATGGATGGGAGGGCATCCTTGGGGGGAGGGGAGGTTGGAAGTACCCACTATAGAAGAGGGACAGGATCATGTAGGGAATGGACCAGGTGGGGGGTGGGATGAGTGGGAGGGAATTATAAGCAGCCTTGTACAATATATCTACTATGATAATGTTTTGCGTAGCTACACATGTACAATATATACAGAATTACTTATCTCCCCAGAGGGAATGGGTGACAAGGGAGGAAGGAAATGGATCTGAAATTTGAGGTCTTAACATTAAATGTTTCAAATATATATATAAATACTATTATTAAGACTCTTTTGCTTATAATTGAGAGATAAGATGTGCAGGCATTGGGACACAAAGATTCACCTTCCTCTAATGGAAAAGTCGAAAGGGGTATGGGAGAAGGTATGGGAGAGAGCAGATTGGAAGAAGCGATATCTTGTGGGACTGCTATTCTGGGAGGTTGGGTAGGGGAATAACGGGGGGAAAATGATTGTAACTTAAAATCTGGCGGAAATGAATGATGTAAAACAGAAGTTAATAAAGCATTTGTTTAAAAAATTAAAAAAAAAAAGAAGGAGCTGTGAAGCACTCCACTTGGAACCAAAACTGAACACCTTGAAAATTAAAATGGGCAAGACAGAAACAAGAATTTGAAAGTAGAACAAAAAACATCCACAGAATAATATCAGAAACAACTGAAGAAATAAGGGAAATTATTTTTAAAAACTGTTTAGTCCGGGCAGCTAGGTGGCGCAGTGAATAGAGCGCCGGCCCTGGAGTCAGAAGGACCTGAGTTTGGAGCCGGCCTCAGAATCCACACAAACAAAAAAAAAACCAAAACCTAGCCATGTAACTTTGGGCAAGTTACTTAACCCCAATTGCCCTAAAGGGGTGGCTAGGTGGCACAGTGAGTAAGAGCGCCGGCCCTGGAGTCAGAAGGACCTGAGTTTGGAGCCGGCCTCAGAATCCACACAAACAAAAAAAAAACCAAAACCTAGCCATGTAACTTTGGGCAAGTTACTTAACCCCAATTGCCCTAACGGGGTGGCTAGGTGGCGCAGTGAGTAAGAGCGCTGGTCTCGGAGTTGGGATGACCCGAGATCAAATCCGGCCTCAGAAAATGAGCACCCACACATAAATAATGACTAGCCGTGTTACCTTGAGCAAGTTACTTAACCCCATTTGCTTAAAAAAAAAAACTGTTTAGTCTAAATTAAATGTTGATAAAACTGCTCACTTAGAGGAAATAAATACATGCTAAAATAGAAAATATCCAGGGTAACCATAGGGGGGGAAAAACTATTTTGATAAAGCAATATCAGAAAAAGAAACTGAATAAGCTATAAATAAACTCACAAAGAAAGTACTCTAGGACAGATGGATTCACAAGTGAATCTCTCAAATAGTCTTGGACCAATTAATTCTAATAGCATAAAAACTTTTGTAATAATTAGAAAATAAAGCATTATTTTAATCTCTTTCTATGGAAAAAAAATTGGTCTTGATGCCTACAACAAGGAAAGACAAAACAGAGAAAAAAATTCTATAGTCTATATCGGCAAATAGGCTACGTTAATGTATTAGAACTGGATTGACTTTATACCAGAAATGCAGGATTGGTTCAATACAAGAAAGACTATTTAGTGTATAAGTCCAAAAAACAATATTAATAATTAAGGTAAATATATGTATATATAGTTATTTTATATATTGAAAATTACATATATGCAAATAGGCATTTCTGGGACCCACCGTGTACTTCAGCATGGCCTCTACCAAATAGATAGATGCCAACATCAGGACATTACAGGCACTTAAGCAAATGGACAGACAGTAGCACCAGGACCCCACACATAACCCAGTATAGCCAGGTGAACAGGAAGTTGCCAGCACTAAGACCTGCCATGTGTGTCAGTGTAGTCCTGGGCAAACAGACAGAGGCCAATGCAAGAACAACCCACCCCAGCCTCAGCACCCAGAAAACACTGTAACTGGGACCCCAGCTCAACACCAGTTAAGCTCTCAGACACATATGGCTTCTAGCAGTGCAACACACTTCCCCTTCCCCCAACACAGTATTAGACATGAGGGCCTCCATATATCTCAGGGTAATGTCAGTGCAGCCAGGTAATCAGCCAGGGCCTGCAGTCCTTGGCACAAGAAGCATGAAAAAGTGCCCTTTCCACACCAGGAGTAGAAGTCAATTTTTAAAGTAAGGTAAAAGACCAAAAAAGATGTGCAAAAAACAACAACAGCAAAATCTGAGCATAAAACTTATTATGGGGACAGGGAAGATCAAGACACAAACTCAGAAGAGGACAATGATGTCAAAACACCCATAGGTGAAGGATCTAAGAAAAATGAGGAGTGGTCTCAAGCCCAGAAAGAACTCATGGAAGAGTTTTGAAAGGAGCTTAAAAATCATAGAAGTAGAAGTAAAATTTTGGAAAAAAAATGATAGTAATGCAAGAGAATCACCAAAAAAAAAAAAAAAAGAATTAACAACCTATGAAAAGAAAACTGCTTAAAAAGTAGAATTGGCCAAATGAAAAAGGAGATACAAAAATCCACCAAAAGAAAACAGCTTCTATAAAAATACAATTAACCAAATGGAAAAGAAGGTAAAAAACTAATTGAGGAAAACAACTCCTTAAAAGTTGGAATTGGACAAGTGGGAGCTAATGATTCTATAAGACACCAAGAATCAATCAAACAAAATCAAAAGAAAAAAAATAGAAGATAATGTAAAATATCTCATGGGAAAAACAACTTACCTGAAAAAAAATAGACCCAGAAGAGACAATCTCAGAATTAATGGGCTACCTGAAAGCTATGATCAAAAAGAGGATCTAGACAGCATCTTTTAAGAAAGTATCAAGGAAAACTACCCTGGTATCCTGGAATCTGAGGGCAAAATAGACATTGAAAGAATCTTCTGATCACCTTAGGATAGAGATCCCAATATAAAAATTCCAAGGAACATTATAGTCAAATGTTAGAACTATCAGGTCAAGGAAAAGATACTGCAAGTGATCAAGAAACAAACCAAAAATATTGGGGGACCACAATCAATATTACATGGGACTTAGCAGCTACAACATTAAAGGATCAGAGGTCATGGAATATGATATTCCAAAAGGCAAAGGAGCTGGGACTACAACTAAGAAGCACTGATCCAGTGAAATTAAACATAATTCTTTAAGGGGGAAAAATGGTCATTCAATGAAATAGAAGGATTTCAAATGTTAATAAGGAAAAGGTCAGCATTGAATGAAAAAATTTGATCTCCAATATGAATACCCAAGAGAATCCTAAAAAGGTAAAAAGAGAAAAGAAAGCATAAGGGATTCAATAGAGCTAAATATCATTAGATGGGAGAATGAAATTGAAATTAAAAAAAATGTACCACTGTATAGCTAGAAGGGATATACTTAGAGGGTATGAGGGGAATTTGATGGAATGGCATAAAAATAATTAACTGAGGGACAAGAAAATGTAGTTTACTGGGTGCAGAAGGAATGGAGAGGTAGAACAGGGTAAATTATTTCACAAGAAGAGGTGCAAAAGACCTATTACAGAGGAGAGGGAGATGGGAGGGTGGGCAATGGGTATCACTTGAAATTTACCAGAATTGGCCCAAAGAGGGAGTAATATACACAATCAGTTGAAAATATAAATCTATTTTACCTGACAGAGAAGTAGGAGTGGAAGAGATTAAGTAAAGGAGAAAGGAAGGACTGAGGGAAGGGAGGGAATATTGATGGAGGTGGTAGACAAAAGAAAAACACTGGAGAGGAGGGGAAGGGTGAAAGGATAGAGAGGACAAATAGGAGGAAAAATAGGATTGAGGGAATTACACAGTTAGCAATCATAACTGTGAATGAGATGAACTCTCACTTAAATGGAAGTGGATGGCAGAGTGGATCAAAAACCATAATCCTATAAAAAGTGTGTTTACAAGAAACACACTTGAAGCAGAGAGACACACCCAGAGTAAAAGTAAAGAGTTGAGCAGAACTATGTTTCAGATGAAATAAAAAAAAAAGCAGGGGTAGCAATCCTGATCTCAGACAAAACAAAAACAAAAATAGACCTAATTAAAAGAGTTAAGGAAGAAAAACATATCTTGTTAAAAGGTACCATAGATAATGAAGTGATATAAATACTAAACATATTTGTACCAAGTGGTATTGAGAATCTAATTCTTAAAGGAGAATTTAAGTGAGTTACAGGCTAGTGGGGGATCTCAACTCTTTTCTCACAGAGAAATCCAACAAAAAAAGAAACAAGAAAGAAACTAAGGAGGTAAACAGAACATTAAAATAATTAGATATGACAGGCCCTTGGAGAAAACTGAATGTGAACAGAAAGGAATATGCCTTTTTTTTTTTTTTAGCAGCACATAGTACCTACACAAAAATTGACCTCAAAATCAAATGTAGAAAGGCAGAAGTGTTAAATGTATTCTTTTTTGGATCATCATGCAATAAACATGTACAAAGAGCAATGGAAATGTAGATTACAAATGTAATTGAAAACTAAAAAAAAAAACTAATCCTAAAGAATAAATGGGACAAAGAACAATCCATAGAAATAATCAATAATTTCATTAAAGGGGCATCTAAGTGGTGCAGTGAGTAGAGCGTCAGCCCTGGAGTCAGAAGGACCTGAATTTGGATCCGGCCTCAGACACTTAACGCACACACAAACAAAAACCTAGCCCTGTGACCTTGGCCAAGTTACTTAACCCCAATTGCCCTCCAAAAAGCAAAAAAAAAAAAAAATCATTAAAAAGAATGACAACAATGAGACAATATATCAAAATTTATAGGATGTAGCCAAAGCAGTACTTAGTGGAAATTTTATTTCTCTAAATTCTTTCAGCAACAAAATAGAAAAAAAAAAAGCAAATCAATAAATTGGGCATGCAGCTAAGAAAACCTGAGAAAAGAGTAAATTAAAATCCCCAATTGAGCACCAAATTAAAAAAAAAATTTGAAAACCCAAAATGAGATTAATAGAATTGAAATTTTAAAACCTATTATTGAACTGATAAATAAAACTAGGAGTTGGTTTTATGAAAAACAAACAATGAGATAGATAAGCCATTGGTTAATTTGATTAAAAAAGAAAGAAGGGAACCAATTATATAGTATCAAAAATGAAAAGGATAAAATCACCACCAATGAAGGATAAATTAAAACAATTATTAGGGCATATTTTGCCTAATCATATGTCAATAAATATGAAAATCTGAGTAAAATCAGTGAATATTTATCAAAATGTAAATTACACATATTAACAGATGAAGAAATAGAATGCTTAAATAACCCTATATTAGAAAATGAAATTAATCAATTCATTAGTGAACTCCCTAAAAAAAAATCCCCAGGTTCAGATGGGTTCACAAGTAAATTTTACCACACATCTAAAGAACAGTTAATTCCAACACTATATAAACTATTTGAACAAATATGTGTTCTACCAAATTCCTTTTATGACACAATTGTCATGCTAATACCTAAACCAGGAAGAGATAAAACAGAAATAAAATTATAGACCAATTTCCTTAATGAATATTGATGCAAAAATTGTGAATAAAATATTGCAAGGTGGTTACAGCAATATATCACAAGGATTATACACTATGACCAGGTAGGATTTATACCAGGGATTCAGGGTTGGCTAAATATTAGGACTACTGTCAACATAATTGACCATATCAATAACAAATCCAACAATAATCATATGATTATCTCAATAGATGCTGAAAAAGCTTTTCACAAAATACAGTACCCATTCCCATTAGAAACACTAGAGAGCATAGGATTAAATGGAGACAGGAGTTCATACCTTCTGTTTCCCCAACAAAGGCTTGATTAATTATTAAGTGCTAAGTACCTGCTACCTTTGCCAACACAAAGGGATCTTCAAATTCAAATTATGTTACCATTACAAAGGCCCATGCAGAGAGAGGCAGAAGAACTTTTGGGGAGCAACATCATGGAGGCAGAGAGAGAGGAGAATTGCCAGGGGCCAGAGTTGCTGGGAGAAAGAGAGAACTGAGAGAATTGGAAATCAAGGGAACTCCCATCAGTTGGGGAACAGCTAAACAAATTGTGGTATATGAATGTAATGCAATACTACTGTGCTGTAAGAAATGAGGAGCAGACGAACTTCATAATAACCTGGAGAGACTTATATAAACTGATGCTGAGTGAGAAGAGCAGAACCACAAGAAATCTGTACACAATCACAGACACAACATATGTGTGACAACAACTTTGATAGACTGGGCTCCTCTCAGCAATGTAAGATTATAAGACAACTCCAAAATACTCATGATCGAAAGAAATGTCCACATCCAGAGAAAGAGCTATGGAGCCTGAATGCAGATTGAAGCAAACTACTTGCTCTGTTTCTTTTTCTTGTTTTGTTTTGTTTTCTCTTTCCCACTGATCATTCCATTGGTTATAATCCTTCTTTACAACCTGACCAATGATTAATGTGAAGATATTTACAGACCCTATATTTGATTGCATGCCTCCATGGCAGGCAGGGAGGGAAGGAGAAGAGAGGGAGGGGGAGAAGATTTGAAACTCAAGGGAATGTGGAGCCAAACATTGTAAACTAAAAGTAAATAAATTAATTTTTAAAAGGGACTTAATAATTTGATTTCTGAGATACGGGTCAGTTGTTACTATCTTATGATTCTGAGACCTGAGTTCTCTTTTCTCTATAAGGTAAAGTGGAATTCATAGCAATGCTGACATCCAACCCTACACTGTGATTAAATCATTAAAACTTTATCCTTCTGTGGGCAATGTTTTCAGTTTCCCAAAATGTCTCCTTCTTCCCTCCTGTCCCTTAACTTTCCATAACATCTTTCTTGCTCTTGGTATTTTGGAGGCAGAAAGTGAGAAAAATATTAGCAACTAGACTTTTTGAATTAACTTCCCATTTATGTTATTTCACTGAGCTACAGACACATGGCATTTCATTTTGTACAGCCTCTTTTTCCATTGAAGAAATTAGGACAGTCTCCCAAGATGCTATTTTAAGGGCAACTCCGGTAGTTATCCTGTTAATATCCTTTATGTTTCCTTTTTTTTTTAAATTTCCTGCCTCCTGTTGCAGTAAGCCCTAATACCACCACATTTAGGATTGACCCTTATGGAACTCTATTAACAAAACTGAAATTTAAGTAGATGTTTTATTTTCTTATCTAGGTGATAGGGAAGAAGGAGAGGACAGAGAATATGAGGGTGTATAAGGGAATTCCTGGTTTATGGATGAAGAAAGCCTTGAGTAAACTGTTTGCAAAGATATCCCTTTCTCAAAAATAATTAGATGTCAGGATTTGTCATTCTTTTCATTGGCTCAAAATCTTATAGCTTCATGTATTCAATTAAATTCATTTGTTCATTCATTCATTAGCCATTTATTTTAAAAAATACTTTCTAAAGCAATGTGCTGGACTAAGGAAAATACAAAGACAATTAAGGCGTGGAGTATGTCCTGGTATTTCTAATTTGTGAGCAGTAGAGAGTTGGAAAAAAGTTTTTTAAAATGACAAATATGGCAAGATAATAAATACAGAATAACAATAATGCAGAATAGATTAGAATAAGGTTAGACTAATAGAAGTGATTGGTCAAGCCTGATTCTGGCTTGTTCATGTTTGATATTGGAATAAAACAAGAAAATTAAATAATTACATGTAATGATATATATGTTACACAGAATTATATACACATTATATTTGTGTGTGTGTGTGTGTGTGTGTGTGTGTGTGTGTGTGTAATTTCATTTCTCAGTAGCTGAAATACTTTGGACTAGACTCCGTCATGTCCCTTGCTTGGTACCCTCCTACCTTTCCAGATTTATTTTGTATATTATTTCTTCCCTTTAGATTGTAATCTTCAAGAAAAGTACTTATTTTTTTTTTGTATTTATATCCTCAGTGCATAGTGACTGACTGACTGAATTTAAGTCATATTCAAATGTTAACAGGAGTTATATTAACTTATGTTATGTTAACATAACATAACATAAAAATCATATTCAAATGTTTACATAACATGTTAGCATATCATAACATATGTTAACATAAAATGTTAACATAACATATCATATTCAAATGTTAACAGGAGTTATGTTAACTTATGTTATGTTAACTGCTCTTCTCACTCAGCATCAGTTTATATAAGTCTCTCCAGGTTATTATGAAGTCATAGCATAGAAAGGATACTCAACAGGGATATAGTAGTCAGTTGGGGCTGAAGTAGCCCCCCTCTCATGCATATAGAAACATTCTGCCCCCCTAGTCATCCAGGAACACTGGACCAATCAGACTCAGAGAAGGCTTTCTTGACTTTTAGAAAAAGAACTAACTGACCTACATGGTAGAGGACAGGGAAGAATGGAGAAACCCTGGCTACTCAAACTCCATGCCAAAAAAAGAAAAAAAAACAAAAAACTGGTTTGTCACAACCTCTCCTGATCACTTAATATAGTAACAACAAGACTGATTGATTATAGCACAAGTTCCTCTTTGTGAAACTGTAGCAAGATCTAAAACCATATGATTTTGTAAGATCATTTGTGCTGGAGACCTTATCTCAAGTTGAAGGGAAGAGATGGATTCAATTGTGGTTTGAATGAATTATTCTTGTGAGAGGTTCCTAGAAATCTGCTATAGCTCAGAGATCCTATGATATGGTAGGGACCAAGAAAATTTCATCCTCTTTCCATGTTGTTTTAAATGGTTTTGAATTTTGAGTTTCTGGTAGTTTTCTTTCCCATTATTTCTATGGTATAATTAAATACTGGTGGGGTCAAATAGATGATCCTACAAGTCTCAAACCAATTTGGGGGAAGGGAAGAATAAGCCTTTCTGCCACAAAGAATTGTCCAGGTGGTACTAGTCCCCAAGGAACTTCTGAAAGGGGATATTTAATTTAATTTCCCCAAGGTTTGATTATTCTGATAGTACAAATTTGTGCTGAAGTTTACATACTTGGTCCAGCTAAAACTTTTATAAGTAAGGTTAGCCAAAGAAATATACTGAGGTTTCTTGTCTTGAATCCCATTAAAGAGGAAGGTTTAAGGGGCAGCTAGGTGTCGAAGTGATTAAGAGCGCCGGCCTCGGAGTTGGGATGACCCGAGATCAGATTCGGCCTCAGAAAATGAGCACCCACACACAAATAATGACTGGCTGTGTAACCTTGAGCAAGTTACTTAACCCCAATTGCTTTAAAAAAAAAAAAAGGTAGGTTTAGCACAAATAAAGAGGTCTCATTTGGTAATATCAGAGAAAAGTAAAAATTAATTTACACATCTTCAAATTTTCTAAATCTATAATATCATTAAAACTTTGTTTTTTGGTGACACAAAAGTGAAAATTCAGAAGGGAGTGGCAACCACAAACAATAGAATTCTAAATTTGATGGCACCAAGAGTCTTGTGAAATTTGAAAATAATTTTTTTTTTTAAGTTGAGTCAGTGATATTGGTCTTGGCTTGTTATCTTCTATTTTCCTTCTTGGGGCATAAATGCTACAAGTTACTAAAGCAAAAAATGCTAAAACCTCTTTCAAAGATAATGTTTTAGGATACCCAGAGTCAACATGATCTGCTGGTTGTAGGAGTATTTCATTTTTAGTAATAGTACTACTCATTGACAGAGGGTCACTCCAGTGGATTTGATGACAAACTCAACATCAGTGAGGCCCAATTGCTCTAAGATGATGCAAAACATGCCCTACATCACCACAAAGTTTATTAATAGTATCGTCTTTTCTACTCCTCCTAGGAGGGGTGGAATTTGTAATTTTGGTAATAACATGAAAATTAAGCAACAACAAAGAAATGAGCAATATTTAAAACATGTGATAAGTATGATTATGAGGCATAAAGCAAACAGTATTGTAAAAAGTATCCATTTTTCCATAATTGACAACTTTTCATTGCCTAGATTAACTGGGGATGGAGAAGCACAGTGACATTATTAAGAAAAAGCAAAACAAAAAAGGTTTTGGATATATTGCTCTCACATGAAACAGTAAATAGCAGATTTTACATGGGCACAGTATATCTAAAAGTCATTTCTCCTATCTTGACAGCAGTTAGTATTGTAAAAAATACTTGGACTGGGCCTTCACAGTCAGGTTCAGTTCCATCGGTCGACGGGAATTTCTCGATGTAGATATTATCTGCAATGTGAAAACTTTGTAGTGAAAAGTCCAAGGTCCCAGTCCGCTTTGTAGCCCCTGTGTCATGAAGTTCCTTGGGTCTATTTTGTAGTTCTTGTACATACGTAGCAACTGAAGTATCTCTTACCAGTAATGATATATGTACTGTGAAGAAAGGTTCTATCTTTACAGGAGGATGACCAAAAAAAAATTCAAAAAAAGAAAAACATAATTCCCCCTCTATCCTCCTCTCCACACCATTTGCATTGCAGATGAAATAAAGCAAGGGGAACCCTGCAGGCCATTTAAGGTGGGTCTCAGTACACAGTTTGCCAATCATAGTCTTACACTGTTTATGTGCTCACAACCAGAACTCTGGGGATGATAAGGGATATGAATTCCTTTTGTCCCACTGTTTCTCACAGGGAGAGTAAAGCCTTTATTAAATCAATTATATTTACATAGGTAATCTTTTTTTTTTTAAACAAATACTTTATTAACTTCTGTTTTACATCATTCATTTCCGCCAGATTTTGAGTTACAATCATTTTCCCCCCATTATTCCCCTACCCAACCTCCCAGAATGGCAGTCCCACAAGATATCGCTTCCTCCAATCTGCTCTCTCCCATACCTTCTCCCATACCCCCATCGACTTTTCCATTAGAGGAAGATGAATCTTTGTGTCCCAATGCCTGCACATCTTATCTCCCAATTATAGGCAAAAGAGTATTAATAATAGTATTTATATATATATTTGAAACATTTAATGTTATGACCTTGAATTTCAGATCCATTTCCTTCCTCCCTTGTCACCCATTCCTTCTTGGGATATAAGTAATTCAGTATATGTTGTACATGTCTAGCTATGCAAAACATTATCATAGTAGATATATTGTACAAGGCTGCTTATAATTCCCTCCCACTCATCCCACCCCCGACCTGGTCCATTCCCTACATGATCCTGTCCCTCTTCTATAGTGGGTACTTCCAACCTCCCCTCACCCCAAGGATGCCCTCCCATCCATCATCCCTCCTCTCATCCCCCTTCCCCCTATCCTGCTGCAGGTTGAGATATCCCATTTAGTATGTATGTCATTTTCTCCCTGAACCAAATTCAATGTGAATGTGGTTTTGCCTTTTTAGCCTTCCTTATTCTCCCCCTCCTTTGCACCCACTTCCCTACATGAGATAGTTTACCCTACCATGTCTCTCCCCATCTCCTCTTGCCACTTTCCTCTCTCACCTCATAATTTCATCCCTTGAGTATTCTCCCTTCCCAACAAATTCAACCTATGCCCTCTATCCATATATAACTGTAAGCATATACACACACATTCACATATGTATTCATATGACCACACACCCTTCTTCCATTATTTTCATAGTGAGAAAGATATCATCAGTCACAGTTATTGCTTTTCCATATAGGAATGTAAATAGTTCAACTTTGATAGGTTCCTTTTGATTTCTTTTCCCTGATTACCTTCTCAGGCATCTCTTGCTTCTTGTGTCTGGATGTCAAATTTTCTATTCAATTCTGGTTTTTTCCTCAAGAATGCTTGAAAGTCCTCTATTCCACTGAATGACCATATTTTCCCCTGAAACAAAATACTCAGTTTTGCTGGGTAGGTGACCCTTGGGTTCATTCCCAGTTCTTTTGCCCTCTGGAATATCATATTCCATGCCCTTCAATCCCTCAGTGTAGAAGCTGCCAGGTCCTGGGCTATTCTGATTGTGTTTCCACAATATTGAAATTGTTTCTTCCTGGCTGCTTGTAGTATTTTCTCCTTGATCTGGGGATTCTGGAACCTGGCTATAATATTCCTGGGAGTTTTCTTTTTGGGATCTTTTTCAGGAGGTGATCGGTGGATTCTTTCAACCTCTATTTTGCCCTCTGGATCTAAAACATCAGGGCAGTTTTCCTTGAGAATTTCTTGAAGGGTGATTTCTAGGTTCTTTCTTTGATCATGGCTTTCAGGTAGTCCAATAATTTTTAAATTGTCTCTCCTGGATCTATTTTCCAGGTCAGTGGTTTTTCCCATGAGATATTTCACATTGCCTTCTAATCTTTCATTTGTTTGGATCTGCTTAACAGCATCTTGATTTCTCATAAAGTCATTAGCTTCCATTTGCTCCAGTCTAACTCTGAAGGAATGAATCTCCTCAGTGAACTTTTGAGATTCTTTTTCCATCTGGCAAATTCGACTTTTTAAGGCATTCTTCTCCTCATTGCCCTTTTGGGCCTCCTTTGCCATTTGAGTTAGTCTATTTTTTAAGGTGTTGTTTTCCTCAGTCAGGCTGTTGACCCTCATTTCATACTTTTCCTGCATCCTTCTCATTTCTCTTTCTAATTTTTCCTCCACTTCTCTTATTTGATTTTTAAAGTCCTTCTTAAGGTCCTCTATGGCCTGCAACCCACTCATGTTTTCCCCTGGGGCTTTTGGAGCAGGACTTCTGACCTCACAGTCCTTTTCCCGCTCTATGCCCCCAAAATAGGAGTCTAGGGTTGCATTTTTCTGTTTCCTTTGCCTTGGCATGTTGCCACTTAATTACTTGACTTTTGGGCTTGTTGCCACACTATGGCTTTAAGGCCAGATAGAGGAATTTTCGTCCCGAACGTGTGGGGGGCAACTTCCGTTTCTGGCAAGCTATAAACCCACCCACAACTTCCACCCTAGATCACAATCCAGATCCAGGGAGGTTAAAGCAAGAGCGATTACCCCCCAAGACTGATCGCTGGATCTCCCCACGATTTGTAGGCTGGGAGCCGGAAATGCCTCTGAAAACTACAAAATGGCGTGTCTCCTCAGCAGCTTCTAGCCCCCAGGGGAGGGAGCTGACGCATTCCCCAAATACAGGTCCCAAAGTCCATAGGACACTAACCTCTTACTTTGTCCTAGGCAAGTCTATGTTGATAATTCTGGAGTCTCCACAGTTCCTGGTGTTCTGGGGTTCCTCCAGCCAGCTGCTGGCCCTGCCGCCCTGGGGCTAAAACCTCGGCTCACGTGACCTGGGCTCGGCTCGGCTCCTGCGCTCTGCCGGCTCCCAGACCGCTGCGCTGGTCCTTCCTGCAGGGTGCTGGGCTGTCCTCAGCGGGAGGTTGGCTTCTCTGTGTCGTTCTGTGGGTGCTGGGGCTCCAGAAGTTTTTCAGAGTCCTTTTTTACATAGTTTGTGGAGAATCTGGGGGCAGAGAGGCTTGGACGAGCTGTTTCTACTCCGCCATCTTGGCTCCGCCCCCCCATAGGTAATCTTATAACCATTAAAAATGGCCTAAAATTGGGTTATAACAGCCCGGGGTTCCTCATCAAATTTAGGAGTATGAAATTACTATTGTGAAGAAGTTTCATTGGGACATTTTTCCTGGTAGTACTGTGATTAGTTTGAGCCACTTGGTCCTGTTGATGATTATACAAATTAAACTTGTCAATTTATGAGAAGATGACCATGTTGCTTAGACTGATAATTATGGAATAATTATGGATATTAATGCAATAATTAAAAGGGACTCTGTTTCATGGTTGATTAAAACCAGTAATTCTGTTTAAAATTTGCTACTGAAGACCTAGAAGAGGTGTTCTTAACCTCTTTTGTGTTATGAATCCCTTGTCATGCTATTTCTGGCATAGGTTATTATGCCAACTTTGAAAGGTTAATACTGTTGGGAAAAATGAGATAATATTTGTAAAGTATTTTACAAACTTTGAAGTGCTATTAAAATGCAGGTTATTTTTTTATTGTCTTTGTTATCTGGTAAAACCCTATGGGCTCTCCAGAATAACATATTTACATGGTTAAAATAAAATATAAAGGATTATAAAGGAAACAGACTATACTGAAATACAACTATATAACTGAAAATACAATCACATTGAGATATTTAAAAATAGATTCATCATTATTGTGCTATAAGAAACGAGGAGGTGATGGATTTCACAATTACCTGGAGAGACTTATACAAACTGATGCTGAGCGAGAAGAGTAGAAGCAGAAGAAATTTGTATACAATCACAGACATACCATATGTGTGATGACCAACTATGACAGACTGGACTCTTTTCAGCAATGCAGTGATAAAAGTCAATCCTGAAAGACTCAAGATAAGTGAGAAAAGCACCATCCAGAGATATAACTAGAAAGAACTGAGCCTGAATCCTGATGGAAGCAAACTAAATAATCTTTTTCTTTTCATTGTTTGGTTTTATTTCTTCCTTACCATCTTTCATCCCACTTAGTACAATACACCTTTGTAATTGGAATAATGTCCAATATGAATGCATTTGCAGATCTTATACTGGACTATATGCTGTAGTGGGGGGAGCGGGGAGGGAAGTAAAGGAAATCTGAAAATCAAGGAACTATGGAATTGAATCTTGTTAACTGAAACTAAACTAATAAATTAATTAAAAAAAAATAGATTCATGGACCCTAGGCTAAGAACACTTGACCTGAGAGAAAGCTAAAAGCAAACAAATATTTTTGGTGAGATACCTACAACAACCAAACAAGACAGAATGGAATCTTTAAAAACTCCTAAACAGATCATGCCAAGGCTATACTGATGGCATCTTTGTAACTGAGGTACAAATATTGAAGCAATGAGGCACTAGTCAACTTCATGGAAACATCTTTTATGGACAGAGATGTCAAGTTATTGAGGAAGAATCATAATATTTTAAGCTCTTCACAATGAGATTAATGGCAAGCCTGACAGTGCAAAAATGTTGGAGAATTACCTGAATTCCTTCAATACTCTCAGTGAAAGATTGACTGGAATACTTTTAAGGAGTTTTTCTGAAAGGCTGTCCTGGAGGTCCCCTCTTGATGTCCTGATGGGCTTCGTCAAAAATCTGTTGTAGAGAAGACAGAGTCTGAGCTATGTGATTTATTTTAGATGAGCTTAATTGTAAGGACCTGCCTTACTGGGCTGATGCCAAACTTACCTCTCCAGCTGCCTCTACAACTCACCAATCACCTTCCACAATTCTGGTCGCCCCACTACAACCCCTCTGGTTGCCCCACTATGATCCCTCGGAGAGTTCCTTTCCGAGTTGCCTCACTATGACTTCTGGTTTGTCCCCACAAACCCCTCGGGGGAGCCTGCTCCTCCCGAACAGACAAAGGAGACCTGACACCAAGATATAATGTATCTTGCCGTTTAATCTCTTTCTCATTCACAATCCCCTCTTCTCTCTCACTTTCCCTCTTTCACCTCACCTCCCTCCTTTTATCTCCTTTTCCCCCTGACTCTGTTCCCCCATGTGCCTCAGCAGCAGGCTCCTCATGGGAGGGGAGTGCTCCCCTGTTAGCAGCATGTGCTCAATACCCTGCAGTCATGGGGCAGGACACATGCTCAGGTGCCTCTAACCCAACCTGAGTTGCTCTGTCATTTGCCTGAGTTTTCTGTGAGTTCTCAGAGTTCGGGTGAAGTCTTAAAGTGCCCCAACACATAATAAGGCACATGGACTCTGAATACAGATTTTTATACATTAAAAGAAAACAATGAACAGGATGCAAAATGGGGTGTATGATTGGGTAATCTGATATCTTATTGGAAGAAAGATTTGGGACTTTTCGAGTTGGGAGAGAGAAAGCAAGCAGGTAGAATTCCTCAAAATCAGGTGACAGGAATAAATCTCAAAATGGAAGTTATTCACAAAATGGAATCAGTTTAGTTTTTCACAAATCTAAAAGGGGAGACACACAAAAGGAGGCAGAACTACACACCAAGAGGTACCTGGCAGGGGCATCTTTTTCCATTGAATCGAAATCAACAAGGGCAGCAGATGCAAGGGGGAATGAGCTGAGAGTCCAGTTTCTGCCTTTCATAAAGAACTGCATTGAGAAGAGTTTGGTACATCATCCTCCAGCCCTCCAAACAGAAGGGATTGGAGACTGACAGAAGTGGAGTCAACCAAGGCTGAGTTAGCCGCATAATAGTGGGTTCAGAATCAATCATATAGATTGAGAGATAGTTATAAATCATCTGTACTAGCCATCTTGTTTTACAGATCAAGGAAGTGGGGCCCTTAGAGGTAAAATGATTTTCCAGATAGTAAATAAAATATGCAGGATTTGAATCAAGACTCTCTGACTAGAATGAAAACACTTTTCACAACTCTATACCATCTCTAACTAATGCAGGCTTATATCTAATTAAGACAGAGAAAAATCTTGTTCATATCATTTTTCTCAAAGATTTTCAGTGTTTCCCTTTTCTTATCCGAGAAAAATTTATATAGCCTTGCTTAGCGTTTGAGGACTTCCACAATCTGGCACCACCTACTGTTTCCGAATTTATCTTATATTGAAATCACACTCCAAAGTTTTCAGGAATAAGGAGGTGATAGTCCCTTATTATATTCTGCCTTGGTCTTCCATTGGTATATTGTGTTCAGTTGTGGGTGCCACAATTTGAAAAAGATTTTGCCAAATGATAATGTACAGAGAAGGGCAACTTAAAAGGTGAAAAGCCTTGAGCCAATCTTATATGAAGATCATTTGAAGGAACTAGGTATGTTTAGCCTGGAGGAGAGAAGTTCAGAGGGTACATAACAGTTTTCTTTAAGTATGTGAAAGGTTGCCACATGAAGGTTGAATAAGATTTGTTTGTGGTTTTTTGTTTTTTTTTTTATCCCAGAAGACAGAACAAGAAACAATGGATGAAAGTTAAAAAGAGGAAAATTTTAAATTTATGTTACAAAAAAACCTCCTAATAACTAGGGCTATGCAAAATTGGAAGGCTGTCTTCAGAGGCAGTGGGATCCCCTTCATCAGAGATTTTCAAGTGGAGATTGGATATGCTGGAATGGTATAGTGGGGATTCTTTTTCGTATATGAATTGGACTAGATAATTCCTGAGATTCTTTCCAATTCTCAGATTCTATAATTCTTTGATTTGATTCTAGCATAAAGGCACTATTTCTGGGAGCTCAGAGGCTGCAAAAACAATAACAAACAAACAAAAAACCCACAACAGGGTAAAAAACCTACTTCTTTTAATCTTCTATGTAGGCATACAATCCTGGATTCTGCTCATTACTAGGGAGTCAGATTTTAATTAGAGGGCTTATGGTCCCTCTTCTCAAACTCATTGCACCTTCACCTTAGCATCCCAGAGACAATATTACTTTTTTTTTTTTTTTTTGCTTTTTGGAGGGCAGTTGGGGTTAAATGACTTGCCCAAAGTCACACGGCTAGTTTTGTGTGTGTATGTGTGTTAAGTGTCTGAGGCCAGATCTGAACCCAGGTCCTCCTGACTCCAGGGCCGGTGCTGTATTCACTGTGCCACCCAGCCGCCCAACAATATTACTTTTTGATTCAAGCCTAAGGCCTCCCTAAAAAAGAGAGAGTAGAAAAAGAGTTACTCAGTGTACAATATGAATTGGGTATTGGGCAGGTAGTTTATTCCTACTCATAAAAAGGAATAATAAAGATTTTAAAAATCACTCTTCTTTAACAAAATGATTTAAACAAGATTTGGAAAGAATTGATAACTACTAGCAAAATTCATTGAAAGGCTGATAGTAGAACATCAAAAGATAAAGCAGTTTTGTAGTATTTCTAATTAGTTATTCTATATTTCACTTCGACTTGACATTGCCCAATCAAGTGAGCTGATAAAATTGTCCTGACTTGCTCCCTCTCTTGAAGAAGTTTATACTGCCTCTCTAGTGAATGCCACTGTCGCTCTTTCACTAATGGACTTTGATACTGCTACTATTTGAGTAGAAGATGCTTCCACCACAGATCAAAATATCTGGGCTTTCAAAAACTCATGAGATTTCATGGACATATCCATCCTGGGATGCTTGTTTGTCTAAGATAAGAGGAAAAAAAGAAACAAGCACAAAATGACAGACACCACAAGAGCATGGTCAGGGGTGGAAGATAGGGATATCACCTTCCATTGCCCTCTTGAATCTCAGGATCAGCTCAAAATAGTCCACGCTCTTCACATCTGGAAAGAGGGACTTGAAGCACCCAATAGATTGCTTTTTTATATCCCCTGAGTCATCAGTTGTTCTGACTCAGAATTCAATTAGGATAGATTTGTGAGTTGATCATGGCCGGAAATAGTTCTTCCTAAGCTTCTATTCAAGGAGAACCAGATAGGGAATAGCTGCATATAATTAAAAGAATGGCCCATATAGTCTAGTTCACTATCATTACATCAGGCTATTCTTACCCTCTTCCTTTCTCCCCCGCCCCATTCTAAGCAAACTGGATAAATCTGCCCCTTTCCCATGCCATTCTCTCTTTTGGTTACATGTCTTTACTCAGGTTGTTTTATGTACTGGGAATCTTTTCTCTGCCTAAATTTTTTTTTTAGTTTCCCTGCCTAATTTTTTTTTTTAGTTAAGTCCCTATTCATCTTTTGAAACCCAACTTTAATGCCACCTTTTTCCTGCTCCATTGTTGAAAACAATCTAATACAGTACCTGGTTTTTCACCTCTCTAAAGCCCTGATCATATAACATTCTATATTTGTTTTCATCTTATGCTTTACTAGGCCACATGCTATAATCTGGGCAGAGGCTTATCTAAACAAGGCATATCTCCCAATACCTAATACAGTGACCTACACAGGGAAAGTATTTAATGAATGTTTGTTGAACTGAACAATAGCACTAATTTTATTTTAGTTTAACATCTGAAGTATCCATTTCCATGGCAATTAGAACCTTAGATCAGTTTAATAGCAAAGATTTTATGTTCCATATCTGAAACTCTAGAGACCCCTGTGACTTAAGCTCTATTAATCTGGCTAAGTGTGACAAATTCCAAAAGTTCAAAAAAACATTACTGCTTATTGGACGTTTTAAGCCAATAAAATGCCATGGCAATTGTATTTGTCTATCCCTGTTGAAAGTCAATGCTATCTAGAACCTCACCTCTGGACAGCCTTAGATTCAGGTGTCAAATTAACTATATTCCGGCAAATTCTTTCCCTAAGAGAAATAATTGGGGGAACATCCTCTCCCCTTTTTAAAAATTAGAAATTCTTGGATTAATCATCACTATTATAAAAGATTATGAGTATATATTTTGTTATTCTTTATTAATAGTATCTGCTAATTCAAACACATTTAATTAAAATTTCCATTCCAGTTTCTGACATTTATATTGTGAATGAGAGTTAGTCCTAGGTACTGCATGATTGTTTCTTCTCTTAGCACTGCCATCTAGTGCGAGAGAAACATACAAATCAGTCACCAGGCATTGATCTGAATACTGTCTTTCTCATAGATCAGGGGGCACCTTCTTCTGTACTTTGAGACAAAAAGCCTCTGAATAGGATATTAATAATTAATGACAACAAAACAACATTAACAACAATAGCTAACATTTATATAGTGTTTTAGGGTTTATGAAGAACTTTACACATGTTTTCTCATTAAACAGAATGGAGAATTGGAAGTTTAAAAAGAATAGAGAAAAATCTAAAACTGTTTATGAGGACTGTATCCTAGCATCAACTAATGATAAAACAGTGAAACAAATAAATCATAATAAATACATAATGATAAGATACTGATGTATTGGATCTGTGGGACTGGGGCATAGAACTCACTCCTTTTTCTAAAAAGGGGCCCCTCCATTCTGTACCTAGACACACAGTCCAGCATGGGTACAGTCCTGGGAAAGCCTATCCTGTAGTAAGCATGTTAAGCTCCTTTTCTCACACTCTTTGGTTCATTACACTCCTCACCACAACATCTTGAAGGAAAATTGCTTAAGGCTTAAGCCTAGGATTTCTCCAAAGTGGAAAATTAAAAAAAAACAACTACATTATAAATGTACATTATGAATCTGGCATGAGACAAGTATGTATTTCCTATACACAAAAGAAATGCACAAAGACAACAGAGATTCACAGTATACATTGACAGAACAACTTGATACAGGATTCAATAACTGTTGAGCTGAGTTCTTTTGGTAGGATTATACTTAAACATCATCGCAACATTTTTGTGGTCCTACTGGATAAACATTCCACAGCTTACTTCAGTTCTGCACAGTCCAAACATCTCCAGTTCTTGTTTTCTGCTGGTGGTAATTTTCCCCAATGAAGAATCATGCCTTGTCATCAGTCATCTCTACCTGATAGACCCAGTTCTTCTGCTCCTCTCAAACTCACAAGGTCACTTCTGTGAGAAATGTTAGTAGTTTGGTTTCCACAGATTCTATAGGAAGAATGGATGTTTAAAAAAAAGCAAACAAACTGGATACTGCACAGGACATGCAGGAAAGTGTAAATCAGGATGAGGGGAAGAAGGGCAGAATGACCCTAACTAAACATACTTGGAAGAAATCTGTAAGATTACCCTTGGAAGGGGCCTGGGCTAAGTTGGCTCAGACTGGCTTGGGTCAAAGAATGGTCACCAACTTTTCATTAATATACATGCTTAACTAGCCTTATGCATAGTAACTGATGCCTCCCTGCATAGTATTAGAGCCTCATTACCTGATCATGGGATGCCTGTAGCTCATGTTGGTAGGAGGAGGAAACATATATGTAATGAGTAGGTCAGAAAGACTGTAACCCAGAAGAGCTGGGACCAATCCCAGTTCTGAAGGGAGGAACAAGGTAGGAAATTTGAATGGAAGCAGCATAAAAGGGCTTGCCTTTATCTGATTCTCTTTAGTCTTTTGAAGAAGCTACCCATTTATTCAGGACAAAATATATGCAAGCCAGGAAGATAATGAAAACCTTCCTGGCTTTCCAACAAGTATTGTTTATTCCTAGACTGAGTATATTCCTAACACTTCCAAGCCTCAAGAATATTTGGTTACCTATTCAGGAAAGGAAATACAAATCAGAAAAGCATAAGCACAAGCTAGTTTAGCTGAGTCCACATTCTATCTGGGGTGAGCCTTGGGGTGAGCTGAAGGAGTGCTCCACATCCCTCAACCCCTCAAGGGAAGTCTAGTGACTTAGAGTGCTGTTGATTGTTGTCCTTCCTTCTCAAAGAGGATCAAAATGACACAACTATGCTAGAGTCAAGTTTCAATGTGTCTGACTGTGACTGATCAGATCAATAAATACAAGCTTAGAATGCCCTACGGCAGGTCTGGCACAATTAGTCCTTGTGAACATTTGGAGTAGATTCTCTAATTTGTGCATCCTGTATTTCCTTTGGGCTGTTTCAATTCTGCTTTGCTCACAGAGCATAGCACCTTCTCTGATCTGGGCATGCCAAGCAGAATGGTCCTGTGCCAGTGCCTCCCATGTCACCACAATCAATTCAAAGTTCTGAAGAGAGACCTTGAGAGTGTCCCTGTATTGCTTCTTCCGACCACCAGGTGAACGATTGCTTTGTGTGAGTTCTCCATAAAAGTCTTTTTGGCAAGAGAATGTTTTGCAATCTAAAAACATGGCCAATTCATCAGAATCGCACTTTCTGAAGCAGAGTTTGAATGCTTGGCAGTTTAGTCAGTTTAGTTCAAGAAAGGACCTCAGTGTCTTTGGTATCTTATCCTGCCATGCAATCTTCAGAATCTTCCTAAGATAATTCATATGGAAGTAATTTTGTTTCCTGGCATGGTGCTGGTATACTATCCAGGTTTCACAGGCATACAACAATGAGGTCAGCCCAATGGTTCCATAGACCTTCAGTCTGTTAGTCAGTCTAATACTTCTTCTCTCCCATACTTTCCTTCAGAGAGAGTTAGCTCTGGCAATGTATGTAGCAACCTCATTATCAGTGTGTACATTCTGGAAAGTATAGTAACAAAGTAAGCAAACTTCTCCACAGCATTCAAAACTTTTCCATTTGCTATAACTGATGGTTCCACATATGGATAGGGTGGTGGTGGCTGATGGAGCACCTGTATTTTCTTAGTGTTAATTGTTAGGCCAAAGTTAGCACAAGTGGCAGAAAATTGATCCATATTTTGTTGCTCTCAGCTTCAGGGGCTGCATTGAATACACAATCATCTGCAAACAGAAAATCATGTATCAACACTCCGTCCATATTTTCTATTTGTCTTGGCTTATGAGCCTTTTCAAGTTAAAGAATTTACCATCAGTGCAGTAGCTGACCTCGATGCCATTGAAAGCATTTAACAACATGGCTGGAAACATCATGCTAATTGCCACATAAGAGAATATAAGGAAGATTACTCAATGTACACTATGAATTGGGTATTGGACAGGTACTTTAGTCCTATTCACAAAAAGGAATAATAAAGATAAAAAGAAATACTCCTCCTTAGCAAAATGATTTAAAAAGGATTTGGAAACAATTGCTTCAAATGAAGGAACAGTCTACCCTCTAGCTACTGTCACTGGACAGGTTTTTTTCAACACCATAGCACCAAATTCTTTCAATGCTGAGTCACTAATAGCTGAAAGCAGCTGGGAGCTTGTTATCTCATAGGTGCCCAAGTCTTTTCTCAGTGCAGTTATACAGATGTGGTGGGCTGGAAGTAAGAGGATCAACTCAATGAATACCCTCTTTAACCCTTCTTACAAATATGTACCTTTAAATATAATGTGTGCTTGTCTTTCGAATGCAGTTAGAGTGGTAAACTCTCAGGTATATCTTTGACCACACACATGCTCACTCCTAAACCCAGGACCACTTCCACATCTCCATAATCATCACCCTAAAACAGAGAAGTTATTTTGTGGGGAGGAACTTTCAGATAATCTACAAAGGTAAACCTTAACAAGCACATTTTTTAAAAATCCTTTCAACTACAAATGAGCTCTATCAGAATAATTACCCTGTTTTAAATGCAAACAATTGTCTTTTAACTTAGAATAATAGCCTCTTTAACTGAACATTGACTATAAACAAAGAAGAATAATTTAGATGAAGTATAATTCAAAAAGAGTTGTAGTATGGCACATTGACACAACTCTTGGCAGAGTATTTAACATGACCTGACCACAGTGATTTTTACTAACCAGAAAGTGCAAACAAAGGCCTTTGATAGTAAAAGGGACCAATGAAAGAGAATGGCTCATGGTTTCCTCTGGTGCAGAACAGATTCAAGTCTTATCTTAACCATTTCTCTTTAGAGTTCCTGGCCTGCATATAATAGAAGCATTCTTATCATGAGATTATATTCAGAAGTCATCTCATGCCTTTTAAATTTATACCAAGTTCAAAATTCTTTTTAAGCCTAAGCACATGGGTCCATTTAATGCAGTCAAGATACAGGTTGGCAGGATGCTCTCTTTAGAAAAAAAAATAAAGGAGGTCTTTTTGAATCCTTTCTTTACTATTCCTGTTTTTGGACATTTCCATTCACATTAAGTTTCAATATTTTAAATTCACAGAAAAAATATTTAATAAAAACTAATTACTCCAGGCTCAGAAAAAATTCTGAGGCAGTATAAGGCTTGGTAAAAATATTCACAGAAGGGGGGCGGAGCCAAGATGGCGGAGTAGAAACAGCTCCTCCAAGCCTCTCTGCCCCCAGATTCTCCACAAACTATGTAAAAAAGGACTCTGAAAACTTCTGGAGCCCCAGACCCACAGAACGACACAAGAAGCTAACCTCCCGCTGGGACAGCCCAGCACCCTGCAGAAGGACCAGGCAGTGGTCTGGGAGCCGGCAGCGGCAGAGCGGAGCGGCCGGCGGTCCGTGAGCCGAGGTTTTAGCCCCAGGGCGGCAGGGCCAGCAGCCGCTGGAGGAACCCAGAACACCAGGACTGTGGGCCAGAATTATCAACATAGACTGCCTAGGACAAAGTAAGAGGTTAGTGTCCTATGGACTTTGGATAAATCTGGGGTCATCAGTCTTGGGGTAATCGCTTTGCTTTACCTCTGGATCTGGATTGTGATCTGGTGGAAGTTGTGGTGGGTTTACAGCTTGCCAGAAACGGAAGTTGCCCCCACACGTTCGGGACGAAAATTCCTCTTCTGGCCTTAAAGCCATAGTGTGGCAACAAGCCCAAAAGTCAACAATTAGTGGACACCAAGGCAAAGAAAGAAAATGCAACCCTAGACTTATTTTGGGGCAAGAGGAAAAGGTGAGGTCAGAAGTCCTGCTCCGGGGGGGTTGGGGGGTTTGTGGGGTGGGTGGGTGTGGGGTTGTTTGTTGGAAAAGAAAACTACACATGAATGATGTATTAGAAATAACACTGAGTTTGGAGTCAGAGGCCCTGGGTTCAGATCTGGATCCCATATTTGCCGCCAATATAATAAATGAATGTGGCAGGTCATAACTTTTCTGTATCTTCAACTATCTGTAAAATGAAATAGTTTTACTCAATTATGTCTTAGATTCATATATTTATCACCTTTTGATAAGTTATGCTTGGTATTATATGCTGTAACTATATAGAAGGTAGCTGTTGAGATTCAAGTAGAGTATTCAGTGAGAAGCCCATTATCTCAAGTACCACTTAAAGCCACTTTAGGAGACAATGAGATTCAAATAGGCTGGTCACTGAAATACAGAAACTAAGGGGGAAGGGCACCACCTCCACCCTGGGCTGAACAGTGGAATAATAAAAATAGATAATGCCCTCTGAAACTACTGTCTCTCTTCATCTCTCAGCCTATGGCAGGTTTTCCTTTATAACAGGCCTACACAACTTGTGGCTTACCTGGGCATAAGCTGGAGTCTCCCTTGATGGACATCTACCTCAAGGACCCATCTCCCTTAAGTTGCTCTCTCCCTTAGGGGGGCTGCCCCCTTGATGGGGTTATAGAACCTGAACCATTAAAAGGAAAAGAACGTGTCTTTGAACTTTCCCAAATATTTCAGCAGCTCAGGTCACTGGCATTTTGCCTGAGGCATCTGGCCCATCCTAGCCCACCTAGATACTCGAATCCTTTTAACTGCTCTTTCACTGTGGCTCTCTAACCACTTAACTCCTTTCATTGTCTGCACTTGGACCACCCCAGGCTATTTACCACTCCTTAATCCCATCCAGATCTTCTTACTGTCTTTTCTTGTTTATAAGTAACAGTCTATCCCCACCAAACTGCAAATTTACTAGGAATCTGTCTGCCATGCTGGTGTAACAGTAAAACCTTCCTACTTTGAAAGAAAGCTTGAGTGGTCAAATTCTTTTGAGGCAGACTCACCATGTACTCTTACATTTTGGGGTTCCCAGAACCCCAAACCACAATACCCTCTTACATAGGGGTGCTGTCTCCCTTAGGGGGCTTCCGCCCCCCTTAACCTGGGATCTCCCTTAATGTGGAGTCTTTCTTAAGGGGGAGAGGAGCCTGCTTGGTGGGTTTGATGGGGCTTAGACTCTGGGAACCCCCATGAATCTTCCCACTTGATGAGGCATTTGCCTGAGGTCCTAAGTGTTTCATTATCACTAGGCCCAAATCTCTGTTACTCTTAACCTAGCCTAGCCCTTCATTGTCCAGCTACTTCCCACCCTTGATCTATCAAAATATCTATACCCAAATCTGTTACCCTTAAACTAGCCTAGCCATCCATTATCTGTCATCTCTGGGTTACCTTCAGCTATTTCCTACCCTTAATCCCATTCCTATAACCTGATCTCAGTTACTCAAGATCCTCCTTAGACTCCTTCTTAACATGTTCCCCAAACCCCATGTATAGACCGCCCCCTAGATCCCTCCCACAGTCTTTCGGTATATAGGATCCATCTTGCCTGCATGAAGGGGCTGAGATTCAATCTAGTGCAGATTCAATCCATGTCAGATTATTTTGGTCTGCTTGTCTAATATAAGCATCACAAATACTTAGCCTCCTTAAGAGTCTACCCATTATGGTGAATCTTTAATAAATAAACTTTGCTTTACTTTGAGTGAGAGAATTCATTTGGCTGGACCTGGTGTATTGGTATTTTGAGGTCTTGAGCACCCCCAAATTTCAATAGGTTGTGCTTGGTGTGTTGTGTTATGTTACCCCAATAAACGCATTCATTTGATTTGGAGACAGTCTGAGCAAGTTCTTTTGAAACAACCTTATATCCCAACATTTTCGGGTGCACCCCGAAATATGATGCAATATGATTTGAGGGGAAATTAGTGAGGAGAGTATAAAGTATTAAGCATCATACATAATACAAGTTTTCCTCCATTAAACAAACCTTAAGTAAACTTTGGCAGTGGTTTCCTTGGTACATAATTATTAATATGTTTCACATTTTTCAGCCAGCCAAAAAGTGTCAGGACTAAAAAAAATGTGTTTGTGATTTGATTTCACTTTTTAATAGTTACTTTTTTCATTCAACTATTCTGAGTAAAAGGTAACCAAACGTAAAAGCTACTTGCTCTGCTATATTCCCCAGGTGTCCAATTTTTAATTAAAGATAATTAAAACTGGATTCTTCTTACTTTCTATCCCCATCTCATTTGCTATGTGTCTCTTGTTTCTATTTTTAAAAATAAGTTATTTCAATACTTCACAGTGTTATGATTTTATGACCCTAAACCAGTGATTATTGGATCTAAATCCTTGTGATTATTAGATTTTCACTAAGACTTCTCGTAGCAGAGATCAAGTTGAACCCTGAAGTAGAATAAGAAGCCCTGGGCCTATTGGAATGACATTGGAAGGTGAAAGGAAGTTGAACTTTATTAATTTGTATGTAGTGGGAACAATGAATAAGTAGAGCTGTAACTAGTAATCCTAATGCCTCAGGAAAGTGCCACGGAAGGTCCCTTAAGACAGATTCAGTTTGAGGTGGAAACCTCAGACTTTTTCAGGTTATAAATCTTCTGTTCTAACCTCTTCATTTTTAAAAGGAAACAAACAAAAAAAAACCCCAAAGGCCTAAAGAGATTACTCTGCATGAGCAGGGGACTATTTGGGGTAAGTGAGGTCTGATCAGGGTGAATAGGGCCATTCAGGGCTTCTAAATGGAAGAGAGAGGGGTTAGAATGCTTAATAAATAAAGGATGCCTAAGAGAAAGTTTTCTGGTGATAAAAACAAAGAGTCCCTCTTGAGTCTAGAGATTGGACTCCTGAAGGGGCAGTTAGGTATCATAGTGGCTAGAGTATTGGACCTGGAGTTAGAAAGAATCATCTTCCTGAGTTCAAATCTGGCCTCGGCCACCTCCAGCTATGTGACCCTGGGCAAGTCACTTGTTTGCCTCAGTTTATTCATCTGTAAAATGAGTGGAGAAGGAATAGCAAACTGCTACAGTATCTTCACCAAGAAAATCCCAAATGGTGTCATGAAGAGTCAGAAAACTGAAATAATTGAATAACAACTGGACTCCTGAAGTCTAGAGACTTACCCCTTCCCTATACATCTGCCTTCATCTCCATGTCCCAGCTTTAGTGAGGAGTCTAAAGGAGACAAACAAATACTGAGTGCTGTCTGTCTCTCATCTTTAAATCGCCTTTTTTATTTTTTTCTGGGCTATTGGGTATTGCAGAAAGAGAAAGAAGGTTCAAAAGACATAGGATATGGAGAAAAGGTGGTGTTGGGTTGGTTGCACCAAGGGAACAAATAGAACAGATGAGGAGCTGATCAATTAATTGTACAGTCATCCAGGGCTGGAAGTGATGGGGTTCAAGGCTCTGGGAAACCTCTTGAACTCTGATTGAATCTTCCTACATGATGAGGCATTTGCTTGAGGCCATAAGTCTTTCATTATAGCTAGGCCCAAATCTCAGTTACTGTTAATGTAGCCTAGCCCTCCATTGTCCATTTACTTCCTACCCTCGATCCTATCAAAATATCTACACCCAAATCTGTTACTCTTAAACTAGTCTAGACTTCCATTGTCTGTCTTCTCCATGTAGCCTTCAGATTTTTCCCACCATCTCATTACTGGAGTCTGACCTCAGTCCTCTTAAGATTCTCCTTAGACTCCTCCTCAAGACCCTCCTGAAACTCCTCCTCTAGACCACCCCTAAATCCTCCCACACTCTTTCTGTATTTAAGATCCATCTTGCCTCCATGAAGGGGCTGAGAGTAATCTAGCACAGACTCATTCTGTGTCAGATTGTTCTGGCCTGCTTATCCAGTACAAGCATCACAAATACTTAGGCTTCTTAAGAGTCTGCCCATTATGATGACTTTTTAATAAACTTTACTTTACTTTGACTGAGAAAAGACTTGAGTCTAATTCATTTGGCAGAACTCAGCGTGTTGTTACTTTGGGGTTTGGAGCACCCCTAATCTAAACCTTAAACCTCAACAGAAGCATGGCCTGTTGGACTTTCAGTGGCCCTCTAGATTTTGGCAACATCTAGTAAACCCCAAGTTCCCCACCGTAGTTAAGACTTTTAGAGTGAGAAATGGAAATGAATTGATTTTTTCCCATATAACATTTCAATAAATCAATCACTACATATTTATTAAGGAACTACTATTTACCAGGCATTATGCTAAGCCCTGACAATACAAAAACAGACAAAAGACAGTCCCTGCCCTCAAGGAGCAGTCAATCTAGTGGAGGGAGATAACATGCAAAGAAACATATAGAAAACAAGCTATAAACAGGATAAATAGGAATTAATTAAAAGAAGGAAAACACTGGAATTAATATAAGTTAGAAAATTCTTCCTGTAGAAGGTAGGATTTTTGGGGGGATTTAAAGAAACCAGGAACATCAGTAGTAAAAGCAGAGGAAGGAGAGCATTTGAGACTAGACAGACATTCAGAGAAAATTCTGTGAGCCAAGAGACAGAGTGTGTTATTTGTGTAATAGTCAGTCAGGAGGCCAATGTCACTGGACTGAACAGTACACATAGAAGAATAAAGTGTAAGAAGGATGAAAAGGTGAAGGGGAGCTAGGCCATGAAGGGCTTTGAAGGCTAAATAGAGAATTTTGTTTTTCAACCCAGGGGCAATAGGTAGCCTTTGGTTTTTATTTAGTAGGGGATGACATGATAGGACATATGCTTTTGGAAGATCATTTTAGTGACTGAATGGAGGGTGGACTGGGGAAGGCAAAGACTTGAGGTGGGCAGATTGACTAGCAGCAGGCTATTCCAATAATCAAGTTGTAAAGTGATGACGGCCTGAAATATAGTGGTGGCAGTGTCAGAGGAGAGAAGGGAGTATAATTGGGAGGTGTTGCAAAGGTGATATTAGCAGCCCTTGGTCACAGCTTGGATATATGTGAGAGACTCTAAAGTATCCAGGATGACTCCTAGGTTGAAAGTGAGAGGGACTGGGAGGATTTTGTTGTCCTCTACAGTAATGGAGAAAGTAGAAGGGATGAAGGGTATAGGGGAAAGATTATGAGCTCTGTTTTTAGATATATTGATTTTAATACGTCTACTATATATCTAGTTAGAGATGTTTGAAAGGCAGCTGGAGATTTGATTTTGGTGGCCTACAGATCAGGTCAGGAAATGTGGATTTGAGAATCAACATAGAGATGCTAATTAAATCCATAGAAGCTAATGAGTTTGCCATGCAAGGGACATAGCAGGAGAAAGAAAATTGAAGGGTCAAGGGATGTGGGTCCTGGTGCAGATGAAGAATGGGGTTGTTTAAGAGAAGACAAAAGGATAGGTGAAAAGTTAATAAGATTATGGAAAGAGAGAGAATTCATAATTCTTGGACATGAAGGTCATGCATTTGTTAATGATGGCAAGATCAAGAGTATGGTCATCTTTGTTTGTGACCAAGGTGAGGTAGAGCAGTAATTCATAAGATGTAAGTAGGTTGAGGGACTAAGTGGTTAGGGTTATTTGAGAGAGAAACAATATGTATGTTGAAGTCTTCTATTCAAATTGCTATTAGAGTATGGCTTAGTTTTGGGGTTAGCATAAGATATAGTTTCAATAGTATTGAGGAAAGGTAAATAATCAAATCCATAACAATGTCACCAGACAGATGTAATCTTTCTTTGATCCTTTGATCTACCAGTGAGCTATTCAGTACAGATACTCCTTCTATAGGCAGAGGTGACAACCTTTCTGTGCCTTCTTTTCCTATGTGGTCCTCATGTTGTAACACCACACATGAGCAACTTTCCAGAGGACTGCTGCTGTGAACAGCTTCAAGGTTCTGATTACATAGTATAGCAAACTATTTATTCAATAACAAATCAGAGCAAAACATTCACAGAAAATAAAAGTACAGCATTCACCATGTCACAACTCAACAACTTATCACTAAAATAGCCACATAGTTTTCACCAAAGTGGTCACATAGTTTTTTTTAAAAGTAGAGTCATTTAGTAACTCAATCATTCAATCATCCTTAAGGAGGCTTGCCTCCTTAAGGGACACAAAGTACAAAAGTCAAAGTCCTCCATCCATGGGGTGCAATTAAGTTACAATTTCATCAGTCACTACTCAGTACCCCCTTAAGGGGTAGTAGAAGGTACAAAAACCATCCACTCCTAGGTCACAAATAAGTTACAATTTGATCAGTCACTACTCAGATAATTTTATCAGTCACTACCCAGTATCCACCTAGCGGTCTTTTCATCTTGACCCAAGGCAGGCTTTCAACTCCCATGGTTCCTCTTCCATGGTCCCAGCAACTGCTTGTATCTAACCAGCTGCCACCTAAGTTCAAAGGCAGACAGCTCCCAGTTCCTTGTCCAGCTCTTCATGTAGTTCCTGCTCCACATTGAAGCTCACAGTGCTGAGTCCCCCTCAAATCTCTCACAGTCTCTGTTCTTGGGAAGACAAGGCTCAACAAAGCCACAACAATATTCATACACATTAACAAAGCCACAACAACATTTGTACAAAGTACCGGCACCACAGTCATGCTTCCTCAGTCTTTGGCAGCTCCAGCTGGCCCTCAGAAGTCTTCAGCAGCTCCAGCACCACAAGTTTGAGTTTTGCCACCATAAGTTTCTTTCTCAAGATCAAAATCATTTTATCCAGCTCCATTCTCAAAATCAAAATCACTTTATCCAGCCTCCATTCGGCTTGCTTCGAGAAATTCTATCTCAGTTCTCAATACACATTTCTCTTCTCATTTCTTCTCAATTCTCAATTCAGTCTTCAGTCCTGCAGTAGCAGCCCAGCCTCCAGATGTTCACTGAGAGAAATTCTTTCTCTGTCTCTCTGTCACTCTGTCTCTGTCTCTGTCTTTGTCTCTGTCTCTGTCTTTGTCTCTCTCTGTATCTCTCTCTTTCCTCCAGCAGTAGCTGCCTCTGTCTCCACGATGGTTGTCCCAAGAAGTTCTGTCTCTCCCAGCTTGGGCTTTTCCTTATATACAGTATTAGCTCCTCCCTGTTCAGCCCCTTCCTGTTATGTCAGCAACACGGGTTCATACCTTGTTACTTTACAGAGGCTTAATTTGAAACTAAGTGCTAAGTACCTCTTAGCTTGGTTATACAAAGGCATATTAAAATTTCATTACTATTACACATGTATATTTTTTTGTGAATATTCCATGGAGGACTAAACTAATATGTTAAAAAAAATTTTCTGCTTAATTAATAGTTTATCAATGTCAGTGTATATTTGATTAGCATTCCTCCTCCTCCCTATATAAATCAATTGGTCCATCAAGATGCATTTATGAAGCATCTACTACATGCCAGGTACTGAGAATACAAACACAAAAGTAAGCTAGTCCCTGTATTCAAGCACTTTATATGACTACTCCACTTAAATTTTAGTCATACTCACCCTTCTTTTGTAACATTATTTGTTGCCCATGTAGGTTAGGTGTGTCTATTTGGGTTTCTTAAGACATGGTTCATAAAGAGGCTTGAATAAATATCTTTAGAATCTTCTTTGTCTATTCTTTTTTTAAGGGAAACTGATTCCTATCTTGAGGGGAACAGGTGGTTGGAGTCACAAAGCTAGCTTTTTTGCTTTTCTTAGAAAGGGAGTAGCAGACTAGAATCATATCTATCTGCCAAAATAAATATTGCTAGTCTAAAGGAAATAATTTTTAAGTTCAAGACCTTTTCTTAGTCACAGTCTCTTAATAGGGAAGACATTCTCCAAGCTATATCTGAAAGCATGACTTCCCTTCCTACCAAATACTAGAATCATATTTATCTTTCCCCTTAAATATTGTTAATCAAGAGGAAACGCTTTTAGGTTCAAGACACTCTCCAGGTCATTATCCTCAATAGAGAAAGAGTTCCTCTAGCTATATCAGAAGGACTATCATCAATATAGTGAATAGGAAGTAAACCCATTAATTTAAGCCAGTAGCAAACAGAAATCAGAGATGTTATAAACATTAGAATATACTAGACAATAAACAGAGTTAATAAACTCTACTACTGGGATAGAGATATTTCAGTTTAACCAAAAGAGAGGCCCCTTTTCTTCCCCAATGGGAAATTCCCTCAAGTTTTTAGTGTGGCAAGCTAGAAATAGCAACATGCTTGGAGCATCAGATCCCCTATACATGAATTTTTCACCAGGGTCTGTCTCTTCCTCCAAAGACTTCTTCTTGCAGAAAGCCTAGAACCACATCAGTCTTCCCTCAAAACTGGTAGCCAGAAGACCAAAATCTTTCCCCTCCAAAATTCTCATGAATGCTATCCCTCATACAGGCATGAACTAGTAAATTCTTATACTCTCCACCAATGAGCAAAGTCTTACTCAAATGCCAAGCTTGAGCCCCGGATTATGCATTTTATATATTTCTATATTTACATATTTATATTATTGCACACAAGTCACCACTGATATGGGCTACAGCCTGCTCATCCTCACCTTGACCTTTTCAATTTGCATTTTTGAGTCCTCTGAGATTATAATATTTCATAATTTATAGCTATAGAATCTTAATCAAGTTAAAGTTTAATTTGAATAAGTATTTATCAAGCACCTACTATGTAGTAAGTTCTTGTTGTCCAGTCATTAAGTTCTGTCCAATTCT
The DNA here is from genome assembly GCA_011680675.1 of Gymnobelideus leadbeateri. Taxonomy (NCBI): domain Eukaryota; kingdom Metazoa; phylum Chordata; class Mammalia; order Diprotodontia; family Petauridae; genus Gymnobelideus; species Gymnobelideus leadbeateri. Next base: position 247,358 of record WOXC01000898.1, read on the forward strand.
AAGTAACCACATGTACCTCACTGTCCATGGGGTTTTCCTAGCAAAAATACAGGAGTGGATTGATTGTCATTCCTTCTCCACAACAACGACAAAATGTCCTATGTACTTTGTTGAACACTTTAAAATATTCTTATTTTATTCTTATTACAACTCTGAGGAATAGATGCTATTATGATCATTTTTACAGATGAGGAAACTGAGATAGAAGTTAGGTGACTTGCCCAGGGTCATATAGCTAGTAAGTTTCTAAGATAAAATTTGAACTCAAATTGTCCTGATTTCATCCCCCATCCATTATATCACTTGGCTCTCTCTTCTCATCTGTGAAGTAGCATGGCATAGGGATAAGATCAATGGATTTGCAACCCAAAGATATGGGTTTCAATTCCACCACTTACTACTTACTATCTATGAGATCTTGGGGAAGGCATCTCATCTTTCTAATCTTTACTAGACTTCTTACCTCACTAGACTAGTCTAGTTTTTAATATGATAGGGTTAGTCTAAATGATGTGTAAGATGCCTTCTAGCTCTAAACCTATTATCCTATTACAATAGTTATAATAATCCACATTTAAGCAGTTGACTTGAAATGCCCTCTGAGGTTCCTTCTATTCTCTGATTCTATTGCAATAATAATAGTTTCCATGAATGTAAAGCCTTAAGGTATATAAAACATTTAAGAAGCTGCTTTCCTATATGAAAGAAGTAATAAATCTGTCATAGCCAGCAAGAGAATGATATTGTGATAACTGAGGAAGATACAGCAGTTTGGGGGTTTTGTGATAATTTTTTTTAAAAAGCAATTGGGGTTAAGTAACTTGCTCAAGGTTACACGGCTAGTCATTATTTGTGTGTGGGTGCTCATTTTCTGAGGCCGGATTTGATCTCAGGTCATCCCAACTCTGAGGCCTGTGCTCTTACTCACTGCGCCACCTACCCGCCCCTTTGTGATCATTTTTAAGGAGAACGCAGGTGAAATTTAGATTAAACAAGAGGAGTAATGTTTTGCTTTTTGGTCCCATCTATCTGGGCCAAAAAATTAATGGAGAATTTTGCTATTATGGAGAGAATGTAAACTGTGGACAAATAACAGTTTTTTAGTCATGTCCAATGCTACATGACTGCATTTGGAGTTTTCTTGGCAAAGAGACTCACATTTCCTTCTCCAGCTCATTTTACACATGAGGAAACTGAGACAAACAGGGTTAAGTGACTTGCCTAAGGTAACACAGGTAGTAAGCATCTGATGCCAGATTTGAACTCAGAAAGATGAGTTTTTATTCTAAGCCCAGTACTCTATCTACTGGGCCCTGAAGTATTTTACCTGGATAATATCCTTATATATACCACACATTTCCTAAGTCAATGGTGTCAAACTCAAATAGCAATGTGGACACAGGTTGCTTCTTGATTTAGAAAACCACTTATTAACATCATCGATGTTTTATTGTATGTTTATTTATTTTGCTAAATATTTCCAAATAATATTTTAATCTGGTTCAGGCCTGGTTTGTGTAATAACAAGCAAAGTAGTACTTTGCTGCTTGTTTCAGTTATTCAAGTGCCTTTGAGCCTTGCCTTTGATTGTGTCAAGTCTTTATTGGAAAGAGTATACATTGTGTTGTCCTTAATAGGCCTAAGGCAGTTTGGAGACCTTTCCCGCCCTTAATAGGCCTAACATCATCATATGGAGCCCACTGTGGGAGGAGTTTGCCAAAAGAGTGGAACAGGAAGGGCAGAACAGGAAGGGAAGAACAAGAAGGGTGGAATAGGAAGGAGCAGAGCAGATAAAAGCTCAAGCACAAGCTAGGACCAAGCAGAACTAAGAGGGAGAGTGTTTGTGATGTCCAGCACTCTTCCTTTCTATTCTGGCTATGTTGATGTTACTTTGTCAGAATGAAGCATTCTGTCTGTTGCAAGATGACTTTACCAGAAGCCTTGAAAGAGGACTTTACTTTTATTTATAGAAGTACTGGGAATTTACTGTTGATTTGTGTTTATTTTCTCGGGTAGAAGCTTTGTCTGTTGGTTTGTATTACTTTGTCAGACAGAAAGTGAATTGAGATGATAGTGCTGACAATGTGTGTAAACATTATTGTAGCTCTGTCAAACCTAATGTGTGTAAATATTGTTGTAGCTCTGTTCAGCTTTGTTGTCCTAGAAACAGAAACTGCAAAGGGCTTGAAGGGGGATTGTCCCCATGAGCTGAGATATAGAACCAGAACAGAGAGCTGTCTGCATATGAATCCAGGCAAGAGATGGAAGTTCTGCCTATCTGTGAATCCAGGCAACAGTCAAGGTAAATCCAGGCAAGAGCTTGGAGTATGGAAGAGGAGCCATGGAGTTTGGAAGTCAACCTTGAGTTAAGATGAAAGAAGACTTTACTTGGGTACTCAGTGCTGACTGATGATATTGAAATTTACTGTGACCTAGGGGTAAATAGTGTTTTGACCCCTTAAGGATGATTGCCCCTTAAAGATGATTGGAAACCAATCTTGAGTCAAGATGAAAGAAGACTTTACTTGGGTACTCTATATTGATTGAGGAGACTGTGACTTACTGAATACTATCTTTTATTAAAGACTATGTGTCTACCTCAGTAATAAGTTGTTGTTATATTGTTGTGAATGCTATGCTTTAGTTTCTAGAATATTTTGCTTTAGTTTATTGCTGAATAAATAGAGATTACTATATTATACTATGTGATTAGATCCTCAAAGTTATTCATAGCAGCAGTCCTCAGGAGAGCAGCTTGTTATTGGCTTTGCAGCTTGCATGTTTGACACTTCTTCCCTAAGTTATAGCTATATAACTTCCTCATACCTTCTTGATGTTATGCTATATATTTACAAAAATGCATGCTGGAGTGGAGAGAAGACAAGGAGTCTTGGTGTTATAAAGTTGTGAACATAAAGGAATCAATTATCTTTTCAGTGTTGCAGATAATTCATTATGTTAACTACAAAAGAGTTTCTGATCTGCATCAGAGCATCATCAATTTAGAGTTGGAGGGAATTTTAGAGGTTATCAAGTCCACTACCTCCCTCATTTTATTGAAGAAGAAATAGAAACCTTAGTGTTTAAGTGACTTTCCAGGGTCATGCAACTTGTAAGTGTCTAAGGCAGGACTTGAACCTGAGTTTTCCTAACTCTGAGTCTGGTATTCTATTCACTAATATATGGAGTTTTGTCACTGAGAGTTCCCAGTGGTATCAAACTAAAATAGAAAAGGATCTTTTATCAAAGCATATTGACTTAGAAAATCATGTTAACATTATCTATGTTGTATTGTATTTTTATTTTGTTAAACATTTCCAATGACATTTTAATCTGATTCTAGGTTTACTCTTCTTTAGGTTTGTTGTCCATGAGCATGGAATTTGAGACTTTTGTCCTTTACCAATGAAATCATAACTATGCACCAAAAAAAAAAAAAAAGAAAGATAGAAAGAAAGGAGGGAAGCATGGAAGAAAGGAAGAAAGGAAGGAAGGAAAGGGAAGGGAAGGGAAAGGAAGAGAAGAAGAAAGAAAAAAAAGAAAGAAATTATGTCATCAGACTAATATCAAAACTATTTTCTGCATAATTTATTTGCATTTGTTTTTACTTCTAAATGCAGAAACCCTTAGAATTAATGTGCTTTTGAATATTGTCTCAGCTCTAACACCTCTGGTATGATGGCTTTAATGGAGAACATTAAGTTGTGGGGGTCTTTTCATAGGCTATGATATTGGAAGGGAACATAGACATGATCTAATCCAAACTCTGATTCTACAGAATGATGAAACAAAGGCTATCAGTGATTAAGTTACCTGTCCAAACTCTCCCAAGGAGTAACAGAACTGGTATGCCAAACCAAATCCTCTGATTCAAAATCCAGTGCCCTTTCCATTATGCCAAGCTCTTTTTCTTAGACTTGATGAAGAAAGTCAGTTTGAAAAAAGGAGATTATTCACTCTCAAGAGCTGAATGATCCAGGGAGCTTCCAAAATTTCACTTACCAGATTCTAGGACTCATGAGGAAAGTTTACAGTCCAACAGCTGCAAAACTCGCATAGGGAGAAAGGATAAAAAAGAAATGCTCACTCACTACAGCAATGCAATGAGAGGGGTTTTAGAAGCTGGAGAAATAAAGACCAAGAATATGCTCAATGCCTTCTCAAGATTTCCATTTCCGGTCTTTTGATTTGCAGTTTTTAACTCCTTTTTGTAAGTTACAGCTGTGTACTTTCCAAGGATCTGCAATTGCACAAGCTACTGTTAATTTTAATGCAACCTGTGAATCATCATGATTAAGGGAGCTGTCTCATAGACCTGCTAATTAAGCATTCTTGTCTTTGAGATCCAGAGGAGGAGGCCTTGGCAATGATAACTGGGCTTGAAAAGGAATTTAGCATCATCTGGCTAAACAAAGGTGGTCCTGGGCTTCACAGGCTACCATCAATTTCTCTAATGTTCCTGAATTCCAAAGACTTTTCAGAAATATCAAAGATGTGGGCCTTCTTTTATAAGCTGTTAGAAAAAAAAAAGTCCCAAAATATATTGCTCTTAGTGCTCTTTTGAGCAAAGATAAATGAATACAGGTCAGGCACATTCAGAAAGTCTAATGAGACAAGACCACCTGGGGTGAAAATGCCAAAATAAAGTAGCTTGTTTGATGCAAGTCATATCATTAATCACTGTCAAAAAGGACTTGAAATCTGGATGCTCCTCTTCAATGTCTCCTAGATTGCTCAAAGTTATTATTTATTGGAGCTGTTTTACAAGATGAGACTCTAGTTCCAACAGAGATTGGAAAATATATTTATTTTATTATTATTAAAAAGAAACCACTCTATAAAGTAATAGTACTCCTTAGCAATTCTAATTTATTTTTTTTAACATCTATGGGCATCTATAGGCATGACTAAACAGGCAGGGATTATTGTACTTTTGCCACTGTATCTCTGGTGTCTAGCATAGCATATAGCACATAGTAGGTGCTAAAATTTGCTTGCTGTTGATGGTTTTAATTGCTTGGTTCTGTAGATGCTCATATGAGGTCTCTATGTTTACATGTTTCTGATTTTTGTAGGGTTTTTCCTCTTGTTTTGGAAATTTGAGTTTGTGCCATTACTTCTAATTGATTCTAAACTCCAGGAATATAGGGATGATATAATGGAAAGAAAATTGGATTTGGTTGTGAATCTGAATTTGAATCCTAACTCTCCTTATTTGGCTGTATGACCTTGGATAGCGCTGTGGGTCTCATTTTCCTCATCTGTAAAATGAAGTTTGGACCAGATCACTTTCAAGCATCTTCTCAGCTCTAAATATACCACTAAAAACCTTCTGTTTTCTTTGTATATCCCCAGTCTAGTGTTGTTTATGGTCAGCAACAGTCTGGCCTCCAGAGCTGTAATTAGCAATTCTGATACCTAGGGAAAACATCAGACATAACTAGGGCAAAGAACACTAAAGGCAATAGCACCTAACCACTACAATGGAATTCAGACTGGCCCACAAATCAACTTTTTAAGACCATGACAGCTGAGCTGGGGAAAAGGCTTTGAGTTTTAAAAATCAAGGCACTTTGGGGAAGAGGCAGAGATACCGGGACATTAGATAAATATCCAATGTGGTTGCTTTTTCTCTACCCTGAACAATTTCCCAGCAGATCAGCACACTGAGATAACACACCCATGAAAATATATGTGAACAGATAATGAATTCATTAACCACATTAGATTTTAAAAGACATATCTGGAAGGTAGAAGAAGGACAGGTAAATGAAAATGTATGCAAAAGAAAATCATGGGGACAGATAGGTGGTATAGTGAGTAGAGCACTGGCCCTGAAATCAGGAGGAGCTGAGTTCAAATTTGACCTCAGAGACTTGACACTTAACTTTGGGCAAATCATTTAACCCCAATTGCCTTGCCTTACCCCCCTCAAAAAAATAAAAAAGGACACCATGGTACTTAAGAATAGTGTCAGGCAGGAATGGAAAAACTTAGAACAAGCTGAGAGTGATAATATAAAATTCCACAAAAAAGGATCCTTTAAGTTATATTGCAGGCAAAAAAAAAGGATAGAATTATGACTAGGGGGGATATAATGATTATAGTAACTAGGAGGAATAATGGGTAGCAACACTGTATTTGATGTAAGGAAGTTCAGATTTTACTTTAACCATGTTATCCTGAGCAAATGACTCAATTTCTTCATCTACAAAATAGAAGTAATAATAGAACCCACCTCATAGAATTGTGAGAAAATCAAATAAGAAATATACATACATTGCTTTGTAGTACTTAAAGTGCTACATAAATTCTAGCTATTATCATCATCATCATTATTTTTGTAATTATTATCAATGCATGATGAAAAGAATGCAAGATTATTTGCATCTTATTTTGTTTCCATTTTCTCTATTAAGAATAATGATCTGGGGTTGGCTAGGTGGCACAGAGAATAGAGCACCAACTCCGGAGTCAGGAGAACCTGAATTCAAATTCTGCCTCAGCCACTTAATACAAAACTAGTTGTGTGACCTTGGGCAAGTCACTTAAATCCAATTGCCCTACCTTCCCACCTCCAAAAAAAAAAAAAAAGAATAATGATCTGTTGACTATGAAAGATAGAGTACAAATGCTTAGTAGAATCAAAATTGAAAAATAGATAAGTCAAGCTATAGCTTGACTTTGGTGAATTTGTGTCATCAAACATGGAAAAAACTACATCTCTGGTACTCAAAGGACTAACCCACATGGTTCCCAAGCCCCTATCAGTGGTCTTTGAAATTAATGGAAAGTAGGAGAAGTGGTGCAGGCCAAATATTTTAATTTTCAAAAAAAGGGAAGAGAATGGCATCTGAAAACTCTAAGCCATTGAGTTTTATTTGAATTCCTGAGAAAATTATAGATTAAAAAGGATGGTTTTGAGTATTTAAAAGGTAACATATCACTGAGCCAACATGATTCAACAATGAAGTTAGCATTTGTATAGAGCTTTGGGTCTTGTAAAGTGCTGCACAAATATTAATTCATTTTTGTCCTTATTGCAATAACCCTTTGAGGTAGGCACTATAACTGTCCCCATTTTACAGATGAGGAAACTGAGGAAGACAGAGGTTAAGTGACTTGCTCAATGTCACAAAGCTGAGTGTCTGAGGCAGGATTTGAACTCAAGTTTTCCTGACTACATCCAGCAATTTCTCTACTGTGTCATTTAACTGTCTGAAATAAAGAACAGGAACATTGTTGACATGACTACTAGTCTGATAGATGACAAGTATGATAAACAGGATACCAAGATTTTAGCAAAGCATTTGACAGTCTTTTATGCTATCTTAGAAAGATGAAGATATGAAACTATGATATATGGAGGTAGTGGACAGTTGGGTAAGAAATGATAAAAAATGGAAGGGTTCAGCAAGACCTAAGAAGACATATCAACTGATACAGAATGAAATGAGCAGAAACAGAACCATTTATATAACAATAATTACATTGGAAAGACAAATTTGAAAGACAACATCAGTTCAGTGATAAACCACTACTCCAAAGGACCAAAGATGAAGCATGTTACTTACCTCCCAACAGAGTGATAATGTACTTGAGAAGCAAAGTGACACACATATTTGGGCATTGTCAGTGTGGGAATTTCTTTGGCTTTACTACATTTAGTTGTTATAAGAATTTTGTTTTTCTTTTTTTCAATAGGGACTGTGGAAGGAAGATAACATAAATACTGGTTAATTTTTTTTAAAAGGAAAATAAAATAATGTTTAAAAAATCTTCAGGGCTAGATTATTGTACAGTTAGGAGGATTTGGGGCTGAATGACCAAAGAGAAGCAATCAATGGACTGATTTCAATATATAGAGAGTTCTTAAATGGAATCTATGCTTGGCTCTGTGCTGTTCAACACATTTGTCAATGCTTTGGACAAGGGCATTGATATTATGATTATCAGATTCACATAACACAAAATTGGGAGAGACAGCTGGTTAGAAAAGAAATAAAAAAGGATCATGACAAGCTATAAAAATATTGCATTTAATAAGAAGAAATTTGATAGAGATAAAAGTAAAATCCTATACCTCACTTTAAAAATATTGAAGACAAAAATAGGGTAAGAAAACTGACTAGATCACTTATTCAGCAAGTATTTATTAAACACCTGTTATGATCTAGACACAGCACAATAGATACTGGGGATATGAGAACAAAAACATAAATGACCTTATTTTTCATTCAACTTGGAAAATTACTGTGAAAATGATAATCACTGTAGAAAGGATTTGGTGATTTTTGTGAATTGTATGTACAATATGAGGCAACAATGATAACTAAAAACAAAACAAACTCATTCAATCATAGGGGCATTTGCAGTGGTCTAATGTCCAGAATGAAAAAAAAAGAAAGCTATAATTCTTCTGTACTTTGTCCTAGTCAGACCATCAGTCCTAGTCAGTCACATCTAGAATGCTAAATTCAGTCCTGAGTGACACATTTTAGGAAGGACATTGACAAACTGCAGCACATCCTAAGGAGGATATTCAGGCTGGTAACGAATCCAGAGACCAAATCAAGTGAGAATTAGTTGAAGAAACCTGACTTTAACCTGGAACAGAGATGCCAAGGGGAAGTATAATGCCAATATTCAAGTATTTGGAAGATTGTCATAGGGAATTTGGATTAGAATTTTTCTTCCCAGAGGGCAGAACTACGAGTAATGGTGGAAGTTGTAGAAAGGCAGGTTTAAGTTCCAATAAGGAAAAGTTAATCTGTACAGAAGTGAGATGAATTGGCTTGACGGGTGATGAGTTTTCCTGTTAATAGAGGTCTTCCACTGGATTCTAGATGACTAATAGTCATGCCATCGTTTGTCATGTTATCCCTTTTGGTACTCTATGATTCTGTGGTTTTCCACATATGAAATGTTTGCTTAGGTTGGTTCCTCTCTCCATTCTAAAACCCATTTTGCCCAAAGTCAGCATTACTTCAGACAGTCTTATACCCCATGGTGATGGTAACTGCTTCTATCCCTCTTGTGGATTCAACCTACATTCCACTTCCACTCAGTAAAATGACAATTCAGCTAGCTTTCCCAAGTCCCTTCACTGCCATGATACCCTAGTATAATGCATAAAAATTTAAGGATAGATACGTCTTTAGAGACCATTTAGGGATAGATAAGTCTTTAGAGACTGTTTAGTCTAACCCCTTCACTTTACAGAGGAGGAAACAGGAACAGAGAAGTCAAAGATTTTGCCCAAGCTAACTTGGGTAGTAAGTATTAATGTTGGCTTTGACAGTGGTATTTGACTCCAATTCCTCCGATTTCAGATCCAATGCCTTTGTAACATGCCACTCTATCACTAAGTAGCAACTTGTGGATGGAATATGTATAAAAAAAATTTGGGCAAATCACTTCCCATATTTGTACTTAAGTTTCTCTCTGTAAAATAAGAGGGTTAGATCAGATAAACTCTAAGATATCTCCTATATGATCCTAGAATCATATATATATATATATATATGTATATATGTGTGTATGAATATATATGTGTGTGTATATATGTGTGTGTTGTATGTGTATAAAATGTATGTATATATGTGTGTGCACACATACATACATATGGGTGTATCTATGTAGAAGATGAATGTATGGGTATATTGTGCTTCTGTCTTCTGCTGCCTAGTTACAGCAATTTATTTTTCTAGAAGATACTTCATCCCTGGCCACTTTCTTTCATGAGGTTTGTTCCTTCTCACCTGTTCTTAGCCTCCTTTTATACACACCCTGCTATTTCTAGACTCTTCTACCATCAGTCTGTAATTTCCCTGCCTCTGAGTTTTATTCCAACTCCAGAAAAGAAAGTTCCTGCTACCACAGTTCTTGTCATTGTTACATGGTTCAACATCAGAAACAGATGTCATTTTATCAATAACAATAACATCAAGGAAGTTGTATTTAAGATCTGCTTTGCCACTGCACCCTAAGTTTCACAAAACCTTTCCATCTGACCTACTCTGTGTTGTCTCAATAAATCAGTATGTGAGGTCTTTGAGAGACTGTCTTGCTTTTCTTTCAGGGTCCTGAGAACAGCAGTGTGTCACTCATAATAAGAACTTAAAAATACTCTTTCTTTCAGCCTCTCTTTCCATTTCTCCCTTTGCCTTATTATCTCCCCTACTCCATAGCTCAAGACATCACCATGCCTTCATCCTTATTCAGCAGTTTTGCTCCATTCTCCAAGGAAGATGCAACATTTCCCCTTGCCAGGATCAAGACTTTTCCTTGTGCATTGATTCAATCCCCTCCTGCATCTTCTGAAAGCTTGGTCTAGCAATTTTTTTTTCCTTTTTAATTCATCTTTCATGATGAGCAGGTTGTATATATTCCCATATCTCCCTCATTCTTGAAAGTGTGATACTTTAAGTATCATACTATTTCTTCCCTTTACACTATTAGGATTATAGAAAGAGTTGTTTACTTTCACTGCCTAAACTGCCTTACTAACCACTTCCTTCTCAGCTATTTGCAACTTGGTTTCTGATCCAAACATATAGAAACTCCTTTCTCTATATCAACAATTTCTTAATTTCCTGTTCCAATGACATTTTCTCAGTGTCCATTCATTCATTCAACAATTTTTTTGGAGTGACAACTATTTGCCAGGCACTGGGCTAGTCACTGAGTTATGTGAATACCAAAATGAAAGAATTTCTGCCCCTAAGAAGCTTACATTCTATTAAGTGGAAATAATTTGAACATGGATAAACAAACATAAAATACGTACAAAATAAATAAAAATGTAATTTCTAGAGGACCAAGTGAAGGGCACTAGCAACTTAAGAATGAGGAGAATCCTTGTGTGAAAGACAGCATTTGAGTTGAGACCTAAAAGAAGCTAAAGATTCCAGAGGCAAGAGGAATGAGGAAGAAATCCTGAAAAGGAAGCAACAAATTCATCAGCTTGGCTGAAATGTAGTGTGTGAAGGGGAGATATATAGGAAATTTTAAAAAGTGGACTTGAACCAGATAGAGAAAGACTTTAATTGTCAAATAGAAGAATCTGTATTTAATCCTATAGGCAATGGGAAGTCATTGGAACTTCTTGAATAGGGGAATGACATGGTCACAACTGTATTTGTGAATATCAATTTGGCAACTGTATAGAATATGAGTTGGAGAAGAATTAAGGCATGTTGATCAATTAGAAGGTTATTAAAATATTTTAAGTAAGAGGTAATGAAGTTCTGAAATAGGGTAGTGGATATTATAGAGGAGAAGACACAGATATAAGAGATATTGCTAAGGTAGAATTGAAAACACCTAGCAAACGAATTGAAGGCCATCTACAATCTGGTTGGGAAGCTACGTGACACAGTAGATATAGAACTGGGCTTGGGATTAGGAAGACTCATCTTCCTCAATTCAAATATGGCCTCAGACACTTACTAGCTGTGTGGCTCTGGGCAAGTCACTTTACCCTGTCTGCCTCAGTTCCTGGACTGGAGATGAACTGGAGATGAACTGGAGAAGGAAATAGTAAATCACTCCAGTATCTTTGCAAGAAAACCCCAAATGGAGTGACAAAGAATTGGAGATGACACAACAACAACCAACACACACACACACACACACACACACACAGGTTCTCACTCACCCTTCCAGTCTTATTTCATATCATTCCCTTTTATAAACTACATTCTAGACAAACTCACCATTTCATCTCCCTCTGATAAATTTTTACATCTAGTAAACCTTCTCAACCTACCACTGTCTCTTAGAATTTTTATCTTTCTTCAAGGCTCTGGTTTTCCCCAATATATTCCCACTTCCATTTGCTATTTTTCTCCCTCTTCTTGACTTCCCTTCTATTTATTTAGCTGGCTAATAGGATATCTCTGTCTGCCATGCCTAATATAATATTTCCTTTGGGAAGATAATATTTTGTTTTTGCCTTTGCCCCTTGCATTTAGCCTTCCCCATAGTCATCAAGAAATGCATATTGAAATAAAGTGAATTGAATTTAAGGAGATATTTTATGTCCTAGACAAGGCTTTTATCAAGTTGTCTTCATTTTGGACTTCACATAAGAAAGAGGTTTTTTTAGAGAAAAATAATTTAGGATTAAGAAACAACAGGTAAATAAATGATTGATGAATTCCCTGAAGTCAATAATTTGATCACATCTGGTAAACATGATTGTTGTGTGTTGTGTTTGTCCTTTGTTTACAAAGAGGACCATGACATCAGGGAGATGATGACATGACTTACAGTTGACTTTGATTTGAGTGAAGGAAGGCTGTCCGAGGTTGCCAGCCTCATTTTTTTCTCCAAAAACATCTGGGTCCAGTGGCCAGATACTCATCAGGATAACTGGAAATGACCCAGGATAAAATTGGAGACCCTGACCCTTTTAGGCTAAATCCTTTACAGGTTCTCACTTTGAGTGAGGTAATGCCCATTCACTGAATGTGTCTCTTTGAGAAGTGAATCAAGGGACGGCCACCTTCACCTTTTTTTACCTTTTTTTTTTTTTAATTAAAGGTGAACACAATACATTTCTGGAAGACATAGAACTAGGTGCTAATGGCATACATTTGGAGCTAGTTACCAAAGTTCTAAAATTGACCTAAAAATTCCATGGTAGAATATTCACTATCCTGTCTCCAGCATCATACTAATAGTTATTGATTAAGATGGGAATTTCAGTCATATGTATCTCTGACTGTGTCATCCAGTGAAGCAAGTATATATACCACAGGGTGACTCATACAAGGTAAAAAGGAAGCTGAGTCATTTCAGTGAAATGTCCTAGATTTATTTGAAATTTGGAACAAACTGCAATAGAACTAAAAGTGAAAGAGAAGATCCCATTTTCCCAAACATCCTAATACAAAGGAATAATTTTAAAGAGGTGCTTTGTAAATATAGTATATCCAGGCCCCAGTGACACAGGTTTCTCTGTCTGCAGTCAGCTACCTAATTGTGAACCTACCCATTGACTCAGCTGTGCGTCAGAATGGAGTTTATTATATGCATAATATAGAAATTCACCAAGAGACCCATCTTGGCTTAAAGTAGGCTGTAGTTAAAGACAAAATAATCAAACTCCCTCTTTATCCAAGATGCAATTACTGATGAACTATGAGCCTAGTTTTCCACTCCTTTATGTAAAACCATTTATTTGATTCAATCCTCTTGATATGGTAATAATCCTACTTACTCTTGGCAGGTTGAGTCTGAGTCATTGAACTGTTTCTTGCTTCCCATCATTCCTCTCCTCTTCCCCCCCAACCCCCTCTCTACAATCTGCATACTCTTAGGAAGTGAGGAGAATTCATTGAGTGAGGATAAAGGAGTGAGATATTGATTAAAGTCTGAAGCCAGGAAAGCAGTTAAAAAGAGAACCAAATATAAATTCTTTAAAAACATAGCTTTATAATATGCTTCATTTCATTTCTGGCTGATCTTTATGCTTAAAGAGTTGTTGAAAAGCAGTTAGCCTATTTTTAATACTATGTGAATATTGTGGATCGCACCCAAATCATAGTTTTCCCTTTCTCCCTGACATGCTTACATGCTTCCCCTTTCCAAATTTCTTATCTTTCATCAAATTGTTATTTGTTTCTGCTTTCTAGCTCTCCTCTATCACTTAATTTCTGGTACTATGATTACATCATATATAGAATAACATAATAGTCCCCTAACCAGTTTCAAGATCTTAAGCTACTTCCTAGGCTAATCTGTCCTACCCAGAAGACTTTCAAAAACAGTTCTTTGAGCTTGCCACTTTCTGAATACGTCTAACTTTTCAATGGCTTCCTATTGTCTAATGAGTGAAATATAAACTCCTTAGCCTGACATTCATAATTGAATGGTTGGAAGAGTGGCAAATAGATTGATGTTATCTGAAGTGGACCAACTATATTGGGGTGGGGGAGATTTGGAGGAGGAGGGGGGAAGGGAAGAAGCCTTTTTCCTCAGTCTTTTGCCTGTTATTTAGTCAAAAAGTATTGGGATGGTGGTTTAAATCAAATTCTAGGTGACTGATTTCCCTGGAGCACCAAAGTATTGGAAAATATCTTTGTACCTACACAGGGCTGCTTCAACCAATCTTGGTCCAAATATTCGGCTTTTATAGTGCTGTGTTTATCCACAGTGATAAGCAGATAGTTACTAGTTTACAATAATAAAGAGCATGGAACTTGGATTCAGGAGACCTTAGGTTTCAGAACTGGCTCTAGGGCTTATGCTGTATGAAACCAGACAAATACTTTTAATTCTCTAAGGCTCAGTTTGATTTTCTATGGAGAAAATGATACTGATCCTACTACCTCCTTGAGTCCAGGGGAAAGTAAAGCTGTGATTTGGTAAAAGAACAATATCTGACGTTTATGAAGCACTTTATGGTTTCCAAGGGATTTTCAAGCACCATCTTATTTGATCTTGCTTTCAACCCTGTGAGGTTGGTGCTATTATTTCTCTTCTTCCACTTCCCCCTGCCCTGATTTTGGAGATAAGGAAAGTGAAATTCAAATAATTTAAACAAACAAACAAAAAAACTTAGTAAATATCAAAACCTGAAATCAAACCCAATTGTTTCTTATAACCAAGTTCAACAATTTTTCCATTATGCCATGATCTAGAGTCATTCATATGGAGTCAGAAGACCTAGGTTTGTATTCCGACTTTATTATTACTAGTGTGAGCTTCGGCAAAACACTTAATTTTTCTGGGTTATAGTTTCCTCATCTATAAAATGAAGAGGGTAAGTCAAATGTACAAGGATTCATCTGGATTTTCATTCTCCAATATCCAAGCTCTTATGTAGCTCTCCATTCTGGTTTTTTCTGATTTTTCTCAAGGATATATAACAGCTCTTCCCTAAGAGGAGGGAGAAAACATAGTACTTTATAAACCTTAACTTAAGATGACTTATTATTAATACTATTACTATTTCTTTCTAATTATAAGCACCTGGGTTAGTGTTAGCTTCTGCTAGTTAATAAGATTATTAACATTGGGTCCAGTGCTCAAGGTTTTAAGTATCCATTACTGCCACCTTATGTCACTGTATCCTGAGGGCAAGAACATGGGAGTCATTTCTTTCCCCCAAGGACAAACACCAATATCAAGAGGAAAAACTCTAGGTTCACAAAAGCAGAATGGATTAGATAGCATTAGCAGCTTGCTAGCTATGTAACTTGAAATGTCATGAATGCTTGGGTCAAGCTTCCTTATGAAAAACTGATTTTTAACTGCTATTTGCTGATTATATACTGGTATTAATTTGTGCATTTGGTTGGTAACAAAGTGATAAAGTAGCATTAATGGGAATTGGATGTGGAATAAGGAAAGTAGAAGATGTTGGGAAGAGAAGCAAAGGATATTTATACTGAATATATAATATACAGAAATTGATATTTTTTCAGCTGAAGGGAATATAGGGATGAATATTAATTTTTAAAATTTTGGAATTACAGAACTTTAAGGGGAGGAGAAGGATTCCCCTATCAGAATACCTGGTGTATCACCTTTCTTTGTCCTAAAGTATTGGTGCTGCCATATACCAAATAGATGCCTCATTATGATATGGAAATGACATTGGGCTGTTGGAAGCCATGTCAATAGCCTGTGAGCAGGTTCTACCAGGAAGGAAAGAAAGACTTCAAGTATAGCTCAGTGAAAGACTATAAATCCATCATTGAAAGATTAATCTCACTACATATAGAGGGACTCATGAAGATATGTTTAGTTATCAGGTGGTAAAATTTAAACTGTGAAATAGACATAAACACAAAATGAATCTTGGTCCTATACAACACTTTCCACTTTCTGTGTTGATGGGCATGGAATAGTGGGAAATGGGTAGAATCTCATAATTTTTAGGTCATCTGGTCCAGACCAGTCCTCTGTGGTTTAACAATGGAATGAAATGAGTAACTTGTAAGTTATTCAACAGTTAACAAAAGGAGATATATTTAGCCAATAGCAGGTGAAAAAATAGTGAATGAGGGTATGCATTGAGGATTTTACAACTTGATTCAGATGAGTCAAGCTTTCTTGCTTCAGTTGCCTGTTAAGGTTTACCAGCCAAGAATCAGGGCATGCCTGGAGCTTCTCTGGATCTTCTGTGCTGAGGCAACCAGGAAGGGATTTCAATTGCCTGAGCCTTTAGTCACCTAACCTAATCAACTCTGAGAATAATTCTGATTCATTTTGTGGAGGGAAAAACACACTAACCTAACTTGCATGTTAGAACTGAACATGGAACAACTGATAGGTTTAAGATTGGAAAAGGAGTAGGAGAAGTCTGTATATTTCCACCTCATTTATTTAACTTATATGCAAAGTACATCATGTGAAATGTCAGGCTGAATGAATCAAAAGTTAGAATTAAGGTTGCTTGGAGAAATACCAACAATTTCAGATATGCAGATGATACTGTTCTGATGGCAGAAAATGAAGAAGAATTAAGAAGCCTTCTGATGAGGGTGAAAGAGTATGAAAGATAAGTTAACTTGAAACTCTAATGTTAAAAAAAAAATGAGATCATGGCAGCTGGTCCCATCACTTTCTAGCAAATAGAGAGAGGAGAAATGGAAGCAATGTCAGATTTTATACTCTTAGACTCAAAGATCATTGTAGATGGTGATTGCAGCCATGAAATTAAAAGATATTTGCTCCTTGGAAGGAAAGCTATGGCAAATCTGAACAACATACTAAAAAGCAGAAATATCACTTTGCCAACAAAGAACCATATATTCAAAGCTAGACAGCAAGGAGGTCAAACCAAATTAATTAAAGAAAATAATTCAGGCTATTCACTGGAAGGTAAAATATGGAAGCCAAAACTTACCTTGGTCACATAATAAGGAGATGGGACTCATTCGTACGGAAATGGGAATTTGAAGATCTTCCTTGTCCCTTGGTAGGTCTGGGGGAATTTGAAGACCTTCCCTGCTTTGAAAGTAAACTCTATCCTCTAATAGGCTGAATGTAGTCACATGGAGCCTGTGGTGGGAGGAGTTTGCTAAAGGGTAGAGTAGAGCCCATAGGAAACTGGGAGTCAGAGGTAGACTAGAGGGCTGGGGGAGAAGCTGCTCAGGCAAGGAGTCAGGCTCATGAGTAAATACTGATCTAATATTGGTTTGTGGGAAGGCTAAAGAATGCTGTGGCTGTGTTGTTATGGCTTGTTAACCTCTTAACAACTATGATGGAATTGGCTCACTGGTTTGGGGATTTGGTTTTCTGGTATCTAAATAAATGCTTTGCTTCTGTCCTCTATATGGAGAGTTTGTTATGTTTTGTGATGGAGCACTATGTGAGAATATTTATAGTCATGGTCTTTAGCATTATTGTGGGCTCTATAAATATTGCATTGGCACTACATTTGGCATCACAAACAGAATCATGAAACATCAGACCTCTACTTGGAAGCAGAAAAAATTTAGAAGAAATGGCTATCCCAGGATGGGAGGATTTACCATATGCCTCCCTAGCAAGGGAGTGGTCTAAAAGTACAGGGCTCTGTGAAAACAAAACAGAGGCTACAGCAGGAAAGCTTACTATGGGCTCTGCTCCACCCTTTAGCAAATTCCTTCCATCACAGGCTCCATGTGATTACATTCAGCCCATTAGGGGGCAGAGTTTACTTTCAAAGCAGGGAAGGTCTTCAAATTCCCCCAGCCTATCAAGGGGCAGGGAAGATCTTCAAATTCCCATTCCCATTACATCACTGGAAAAGAAACCAATGTTTGGAAAGATTTAAGGCAAAAGGCAAAGAGAATGGCGAAGATGAGATAGATAGATAGTATAATGGGAAAATGAACCTGAATTTGGACAGATTTTATGATATAGTGGAGAATAAAAGGCTGTATGTAGCATGCTATGGTTCACAGGGTCACAAAGAGTTGGATGTTACTGAACAACTGAACAACAAAACTTGCATTGCTTTGGAGAATTAAGATAGTACTTCCTCCACAAGTAGCAACAGTGGTTAAACATGTTACAAGATGGATTTGATTCATAGAGGATTAGAAAGTCAGGAAGAATAGAAATCTATTAAGAATCTATATATTAGTGAAAAGAATATCTGTGTTGATGGAATCAAGGACCTATGAAAGTATCAATGATATAAATGGTTGATTTTTTTAAAAATATTAAGCTAAAGTCATTTTTTTACAGTCTAAAAAAAAAAAAAAGATTCCCTGATGAAAGCATACTTTTCTAGCTATTCACGCTATTCTTGTTTATGGAGAGTATTGGATTAAATTGATCAAGATGCAGAATACTAGGGGCAGCTAGGTGGCACAGTGAGTAGAGCGCCAGCCCTGGAGTCAGAAGGGCCTGAGTTCAGATCCGGCCTCAGACACTCAACACACACAAAACAAAAACCTAGCCGTGTGACCTTGGGCAAGTTACTTAACCCCAGCTGCCCTCCAAAAAGCAAAACACACACACACACACACACACACACACACACACACACACACACAAACAAACAAACAAAAAAAGATGCAGAATACTGAAGGATTCTTGAAGAGATCCATGGTCATGCATTCATTTTGATGGGTAGAAGAGGAAAGTGGTCAGTGGCAGGGCAGATGACAAGACATGCAGGTAGTTGGGATATGAGGAGGAAAATCTCATTTGGGTTGTTATATCTGTAGGTCAGTGAGAGACTATTCAGCTTCAAAGTTTTTATAAGAGTTGCAGAGCCCAAGAAAATAGGATTAAGTTTTAAAAGAGTACCAAGAACATTAGGATCTGATATTAAGAAGTAGGGGGAAAGAAATGATTATTTATTAAATTTATTATTTATATTAAATATATTTATTATTTATATCAATTTATTAAATTTATTATTTATACCAATAAGTAGTATTATATGGTAGAAAAGAAATGGGACTCAGAACCAAGAGACTTGGATTTGACCTTTAGCATTTATTAACTATATGATTATGGGCCAGTCAACAAATTTCTTTGACTTTCAGTTTCCTCATCTATTAAGTTAATAATAACTGTCCTATCTACTCCATATACTTGTTGTATGATGAATTTTGCTAACCTCAAAACTTTAGGATTTGACCAAACACAGTCCCTGATTAGTATGACATCCTTGCATAATGGTGATGCCTTGATTTTTTTTTTTTTGTGATTTTTGGAGGGCAATTGGGGTTAAGTAACTTGCCCAAGGCCACACGGCTAGGTTTTTTCATTTTGGGTGTGTGTTAAGTGTCTGAGGCCGGACCCAAACTCAGGTCCTTCTGACTCCAGGGCCGACGCTCTACTCACTGTGCCACCTAGCCTCCCCGATGCCTTGATTTTCAATTGAAAAGTTTGCATATACAGTGAAATAGTTACATGAGTAAATCTGGTAGCAGGACAGAGAAGACAGAGCCTGAGGAGGCATATATGATAGATTTAGCTACATAAAACAAATCCATGTACAAGTAAGAAGCCTGAAGCTTTGGACCATTCATTTCAGAATTCCATGATTGCAAATAATCTTGCCAGGACAAAGTTATAATTATCTTCTAGAGTTACCGTGAGACCATTGCCTTAGGTGCCTGTTGTCCCTTTCACTGGAGAAAAGAAATGATTTGAAGTCTAACTTATATTTCACTGGGAGGTAAACTGATTACAGGGGCAGTAGATCAGTATATGATTTTTTTTTTTTTAAGGAGCCATAATAGAAAAAAAAAGAGCAGCCAATCTGAGATACCATGATAGGAGGCAGCATTCAGTTAAAAAGTGCTGTAGGCTTGATTACTGCTAACATAGAGATGTATAATTTTGTGAAAATAGCTCATATCAATTAGTCAGTCAACAACAAGCACTTATTAAGTGCTTAAATTAATGGCTAAATTTGAGGATAATTTCATAGAGTGGAAGGGGAATTACCATGAAAGGGTTCTAGCAGCATTTCAACCAGGTTTTGAAAAAATCCAGATAAACCAGGAGGTAAAGGTGAGAAGGGACAACCAATGAAAAGTCACAGAGATGGGAGATGGATTATTATGTATGAGGGAAAACTAGTTGATAGAGTTGATGAAGGCATATAAAGTGTAAGAAAACTGGGAAATAACCAGATTTTGAAATTATTTAAAAGACAAAACCATTTATATTTGATTTTTGAGAAAATGGGGAAGTATTGGCTTTTATTGAATGAGGGTGAAAAGTTTAAAAATGAAGTTTAAAAACTGACAAATTAAGGCTTGATATTAGAGAAGACTACTTAACCATGAGAGATGTCCCGAAGTTATGTAGGGTTTGTCTTTGCAGGTAAAGGTTTCCCCTTCCTCGTAGGTTTTCTAGTCAAAACTAGGGAACCACTTTCAGATGGGTTATAGCAGAGATAACTTTCTTTTAAAAAAAGTATTTCTTTTATTTTTAATTTATGAAATAAAACAAGCATTTTCCTAACATAATAGAATGGAAAAAAAAGATGATTTCACATGAAACTACAAATCTGGTATGTGCTATTTGCTATTCCTTTTAAATATATAATTATCACATACAATTTTTCCTTTTTTTTCTCTTCCCCTCCCTGCATTAGAATGGTGACAATTAGAGAAAAATTTGTATGTATGTGTAAAATCATTCTATACATACTTCTACTTATCAGTCCTTTCTCTGATAGCCCCTTCCTTCATATGTCTCTGTAGTTAATTTGGGTATTTGTAATAGTCAAAATGATTTAGTAGCTCAAAGCTGCTCTTAAAACAATATTGCTGTAACTGTACCATATTCTCTTCATTCTGCTCATTTCACTCTTCATTATTTCCTGCAAGTTTATCCATGTTTTTCTAAGATCATCAGGTTCATCATTTCTTTTTTAATTACATTTTATGTTTATTTTTAGTTTGCATCATTCATTTCCACAAGATTTTGAGTTACAAATTTTCTCCCCATATTACCCCTACTCAAAAACAGTGATCCCGCTGTATACCCCCTCCTGCAATCTCTCTCTCCTATATCCTCCCCCATCCCTCCTCCAAATTTCCAGTAGGGCAAGATGGATCTATATACCCCAGTTCCTGGATCTTATTTCCCAGGTGCATGTAAAAAAATTATATATATATATATATAATTGCTTCTTCTATATGAGATAATTTACCCCATTTTATCTCTCCCCATTTCCTCTCATTATATTCCTCTCTCAATTCCACATTTTAAGTATCATCCCTTCCTATTCAATTGCCCTCTGTCTATGTATACCTGTACACACACACACATATATATATGTATCCACACACTCACATATGTATTCATATGCCCATATACCCTCCTATATAGACATATAATATATATGTGTGTGTGTGTGTGTGTGTGTGTGTGTACACACATACATGCACATTTCTATTCCCTTCAACTATCCTCATACTGAAAAAAGTTTCATCAGTTACAATTATCATTTTTCCATGTAGGAATGTAAATAGTTCAACTTTGATAAGTTCCTTATGATTTCTTTTCCCTGTTTACCTTCTCATGCTTCTCTTGCTTCTTGTATCTGAATGTCAACTTTTCTATTCAACTCTGGTTTTTCATCAAGAATGCTTGTAAGTCCTCTATTTAATTGAATGACCATATTTTCTCCTGAATTATAATACTCAGTTTTGCTGGGTAGGTGATTCTGGGTTTTAATCCCAACTCCTTTGACCTCCAGAAAACCATATTCCAAGCCCTTTGATCTCTCAGTATAGAGGCTGCCAGGTCCTATGTTATCCTTATTGTGTTTCCACAATATTCAAATTGTTTCTTCCTGGCTGCTTGTAATATTTTCTCCTTGATCTGGGAACTCCAGAACATGGCTATAATATTCCAAGGAGTTTTCTTTTTGGGATCTTTTTCAGGAGGTGATAGGTGGATTCTTTCAACCTCTATTTTGCCTTCTGGTTCTAAAACATCAGGGCAATTTTCCTTGGGAATTTCTTGAAGGATGATTTCTAGGTTCTTTTTTTCATCATGGCTTTCAGGTAGTCCAATAATTTTTAAATTATCCCTCCTAGATCTATTTTCCAGGTCAGTGGTTTTTCCAATGAGATATTTCATATTGCCTTCTATTTTTTCATTTGTTTGGATCTAATAGTATCTTGATTTCTCATAAAGTTACTAGCTTCCATTTGCTCCAATCTAATTCTGAATGAATGATTCTCTTCAGTGAGATTTTCAGATTCTTTTTCCATCTGGCAAATTTGGCCTTTTAAGGCATTGTTCCCCTCATTGGCTTTTTGAGCCTTTTTTGCCTTTTGAGTTAGTCTATTTTTAAGGTGTTATTTTCTTCACTCAGGTTGTTGACTCTCATTTCATAATTTTCTTGCATCATTCTCATTTCCATTCCCAATTTTTCCTCCACTTCTCTTATTTGGTTTTTAAAATCCTTCTTAAGCTCCTCTATGGCCTGTAACAAATTCTTATTTTTCTTGGAAGCTTTTGGTGCAGGAGTTCTGACTTCATTCTCTTCCTCCTGTTCCATGCTTTGATCCTTCTTGTCCCCCAAATAGGGGTCTAATATTGAATTGCTGTGCTTGCTTTGCTCCCTTTTGCTTGCTCATTTTGCCACTCAAAAACTTGACTTTTGAGCTGTTTGCCCCAGTAGAACTCTACTTCCACTGTAGTTTTTGCAGCTGCTGGAGCTATTAGTTGGGTGCCCTCTCTGAAGCCTCCTCATGCTGTAGCAAACTGGACCTCCACCTTAGACAGTGATCTAGATCCAAGCAGATTAAAGCAAGAGTGATTACCCCTCAGACTGGTTACTTGGTCCCCCTACAATCTGCAGTTCAGGAGCTCTGAATCAGCCACAAGGTTGTGGCTTCACAGCTGCAGCAGCTCAGTTACTTCTCCTTCCAGGGGATTAAGGCCAGACAGCACTCCTGATCTCCCAGTCCCCAAAGTCCACACTTCATTGACCTCTCACTTTGTCCTTAGCATCTATGGGTAGAAAACTCTGGAAACCACTACAGCCACTGGTGATGTGAAGTCCGTCTAGCTGGGGGCTGGTTGTCAACATTTTGTTCTTCCAAAGAAGTATTGTTATTTTTTTCTATTTCAGTAAAATAATTTCTTGGTAATTTAAATAGGTAAAATTCTCATTTTTTTACATTGGTCCTGCTTATCCATGAAAAATTAATATTTCTCTAATTATTTAAATCTGATTTTCTTGTATAAAAAGGGTTTTTCAAATAATTTTATTTTATTGTTCCTGGGTTTGTTTTGACAGAAGTACTCTTAGGTATTTTATACTGTCTAGAGTTATTTTAAATGGGGTATTTCTTACTATCTCTTCTTACAGAATTTTTTTTTGTGATATATAGGAATATTGATGATTTATGTGGATTTACTTTTTATCCTGCTACTCTGCTAAAATTATTAAGTGTTTCAACTAACTTTTTAGTTGGGTCTTTGAGATTTTCCAAGCATGTCATCATATTGTCTGAAAAAAAGAGACAGTTTTATCACTTTATTCTCTATTCTGATTCCTTCTATTTCTTTTTATTTTCTTTTTTTTAAAAGCAGTTGGGGTTAAGTAACTTGCTCAAGGTTACATGGCCAGTCATTATTTGTGTGTGGGTGCTCATTTTCTGAGGCTGGATTTGATCTCGGGTCATCCCAACTCCAAGGCTGGCGCTCTTACTCACTGCGCCACCTAGCCTCCCCTCTATTTCTTTTTCTTGTCTTATTGCTACTGCTATGATTTCCAATACAATATTGAATAATATTGGCAATAGTAGGCATCCTTGTTTCACACTTGATCTTACTGGCAAGGTTTCTAGCTTATCTCAATTACAAATAATGCTTGCTAATGGTTTCTAATAAATTCTTTTTATCAATTTAAGAAATCCATTTATATATATACTTTCAATTGTTTCTAATGGAAATTAGTGTTGTACTTTATCAATGTCTTTTTTCTGTGTCTACTGATATAGTCATGTGATTTTTGTTATTTTTGTTATCTATATAATCAATTATGTTAATAATTTTTGAATGTTAAACCATCCCTGCATTCCAAGCATATATCCCACTTGGTCATAATGTATTATTCTTGTAATATCTTGTAATCTTTTAGCCAGTATTTTATTTAGGATTTTTGCATCCATATTCATTAATGAATTTTATATATGATTTTTTTTCTCTGTTTTTAGTCTTTCTGGTTTAGGTGTCAGTTTCATATTTGTTTCCTAAAATGAATTTGGCAGGATCCTTTCTTTGCCTACTATTCCAGATAATTTATTTAGTATTAGAATTAGTTGATCTTTAAATGTTTGATAGAATTCTGTTATGTATTGATCTAGATTCCTTTTGAACTCTGAGATCATATACTGCATACTAAATTATATTCTATAGTGTATTATAATTATTTTTATACATGTCCTATGCTCTGTACTATATTGTAAAGTCCTTGAGGACAGAGAGAGGGCATACTGAGCTAGAATTAAATCTGTTTCCTTAAATATTATTGGTCTAAGTGATATAATTGGATTCTAGTTAACTTTTGATGGCTTTGCAACTAGGGAGTGGGAGGACACCTAGTTCTACATCCAGTGCTAATTCAATATCTATATCTATGTCCAAGGACACCCTTGCTCACCAAATACCAGTTCCACAATGAACATACATACCCATTTATCCAAATTATAACAAAACAGAATTAAGAGTAGATATGTTGCTATTGTTCAGTCATGTCTGACTCTTTGTGAACCCCCAGACCACAGCATTCCAGGCCCTTCTATCTTCCACTATCTCTTAAAATCTGTCCAAGTTCATGTTTGTTGTTTCCATGACACTATCTATCCCTCTCATCCTCTGCCAGTCCCTTTTACTTTTGTCTTCAGTTTTTCCAAACATCAGGGTTTTTTTCCAATGAGTTCCATCTTGTCATTATGTGGCCAAAGTATTTAAGGTTCAGTATTTGACCTTCCAATGAATAGCTTTAATTAATTTCTTTAAGTATTGACTAATTTGATCTTCTTGATATCCAATGGACTCTCAAAAATCTTCTCCAGCACCACAGTTCAAAAGCATTGATTCTTCAGTGTTCAGTTTTCCTCATAGTTCAACTCTCATAGTCATACTTTGCTACTGGGGGCAGGCTGAGAGGAGCAGGTTGACAGCTGCTTGGCTGCCCCACTCCCAGACCCACCACCACCTCCCCAGGCTCACCACCATGCTGCTACCTGACACCCTCCAGACCCGCTTCGCCAAGCAAGGGCTCCTCAAGCTAGTGGAACCTGAGCCAGAGGAAGAAATCATTGCTGAGAACTATGATGATGATCCCAGAAACTATGAAGCCACTCTCCTCAAAGGTCTGCCCCCCAACTGGTACAAAGTTTTTCACTGGGTGTGCAGCCTCCCCTACTACTGGAATGTGGAGACAAACCCTGTGTCCTGGCTGAACCCCCACAACCCCAGCTCGGTCATCACCAAGGTGGCCAAGAAACACAAGGGCAACTTGGGGCTGAAGAAAAGATGGACTGTGGCCACTAGAAGCCAGACTGGGCCTACAAGAGGCCCAAGAGCCAAGTGCTAGCTACGCCAAGTAGTTGGAGCTGGGAGGCTATGAAAAGCTGGACCACAAGTAGGAGAAGCTGGAGTGGGGGAGGCCAAGGAGCAGTGCCACCATCACTGGGAGAAACTGGCGCCCTACCCCAAGAGCAAGAAATCCAGGCACAAGGACAAAGAGCTGGATCCCATGGACCCCAGCACCTATTCAGATGCTCCCTGGGGCACCTGGTGTCCACAGATCTCTTCAAGAAAAACAAGGCAAAGAAGAGTGCAGACACCACGACAGCTGGGCCCCTGTTCCAGCAGCGACCATACTCTTCCCAGGGAGCAGTTCTTTGGGTGAACGAAGAGGCTTCCAAGGCCAAGCAGCAAGACTGAGCTAGCTGGCCAACCCTAACTTTCCCAGGGATCCACCATCTTTGACTAATTTGATCTTCTTCTTTTTTTTTAAATTAATTTATTAGTTTAGTTTCAGTTAACAAGATTCAATTCCATAGTTCCTTAATTTTCAGATTTCCTTTGCTTCCCTCCCCCCACCCCCCACGACCACATATAGTCCAGTATAGGATCTGTAAATACATTCATATTAGAGATTGGTCCAATTACAAAGGCATATTGTACTAGGTGGGATGGAGAATGATAAAGAAGAAATAAAACTGAACAATGAAAAGAAAAAGATCAATTAGTTTGCTTCCATCAGGATTCAGGCTCAGTTCTTTCTAGTTATGTCTCTGGATGTCACATTTCTCTCTTTCTTGAATTTTTCAGGATTGACTTATATCACTGCATTGCTGAAAAGAGTCCAGTCTGTCATAGTTGGTCACACATATGATGTGTCTGTGATTGTATACAAATTTCTTCTGATTCTACTCTTCTCACTCAACATCAGTTTGTATAAGCCTCTCCAGGTAAATATGAAGTCCATCTGCTCCTCATTTCTTATAGCACAATAATATTCCATTGCATTCATATACCATAACTTGTTTAGCCATTCCCCAATTGATGGGCACCCCTTTAGTTTCCAATTCTTTGCAACCACAAAAAGGGCTGCTATAAATATTTTTGTACATATGGGTCTTCCTCCCACTTCTATGATCTCTTTGGGATATAACCCTAGAAGTGGTATTGCTAGGTCAAAGGGTATGAAATGATTTATAGTCCTTTGGGCATAATTCCAGATTGCTCTCCAGAATGGTTGGATAAGTTCACAACTCCACCAGCAATGCATTAGTGTTCCAATTTGCCCACATCCTCTCCAGCATTTGTCATTTTCTTGTTTTGTCATCTTAGCCAATCTGACTGGAGAGATGTGGTATCTCAGAGTTGTTTTGATTTGCATTTCTCTGATCAATAGTGATTTAGAGCATTTCTTCATATGCTTATAGATATCTTTAATTTCTTTCTCTGAAAACTGTCTGTTCATATCTTTTGACCATTTATCAATTGGGGAATGACTTGTATTCATATACATTTGACTCAATTCTCTGTAAATTTAGAAATGAGTCCTTTATCAGAGACATAGGTTGTGAAAATTCTTTCCCAATTTCCCACCTCCCTCTTGATCTTGGTTACATTGGCTTTGTTTGTACAGAAGCTTTTCAATTTAATGTAATCAAAATTATCCATTTTGCATTTTATAATGCTCTCTAATTCTTGTTTGGTCCTAAAGTCTTCCCCTCTCCACACACCTGACAGGTAAACTATTCCTTGCTTTCCCAGATTGCTTACAGTATCATCCTTTATACCTAGATCATGCACCCATTTAGACTTGATTTTGGTATATGGCATTAGGTAATGATCTATGCCCAGTTTCTGCCATACTGTATTCCAGTTTTCCCAGCAGTTTTTGTCAAATAGTGCATTCTTATCCCAAAAACTGGGGTCTTTGGGTTTATCAAACAATAGATTACTATATTCATTAACTGCTGGGTCTCCTGCACCCAATCTATTCCATTGATCCACTACTCTACTCCTCTGCCAGTACCAAGCAGTTTTGATGACTGCTGCTGTATAATACAGATTAAAATCTGGCATAGCTAGTCCACCTTCCCTAGCATTTCTTTTCATTAATTCCCTTGATATTCTAGACTGTTTGTTTTTCCAAATAAATTTTGTTATTATTTTGTCTAATTCTAAAAAGTAGTTTTTTGGTAAATTGATTGGTATGGCACTAAATATATAGTTTAGTTTGGGTAAAATTGTCTTTTTTATTATATTAGCTCAACCCAGCCACGAGCAATTGATATTTTTCCAATTAGTTAGATCTGATTTTATTTGTGTGAGAAGTGTTTTGTAGTTGTGATCATATAGATTCTGGGTTTGTTCTGGCAGGTAGATTCCTAAATATTTTATAGTGTCTACAGTGACTTTAAATGGGATTTCTCTTTCTATCTCTTGCTGTTGAGTTTCATTAGAGATATACAGGAATGCCAAGGATTTATGTGGGTTTATTTTATATCCTGCAACTTTGCCAAATTTATTTATTGTCTCAAGTAGTTTTTTACTTGATTCTCTAGGATTCTCTAAGTATATCGTCATATCATCTGCGAAGAGTGATAGCTTGGTCTCTTCTTTGCCTAATTTGATTCCTTTGATTTCTTTTTCTTCTCTAATTGCTACTGCTAATGTTTCTAGTACCAGATTGAATAAGAGGGGTGATAGTGGACACCCTTGTTTCACTCCTGATCTTATTGGAAATGCTTCTAGTTTATCCCCGTTGCATATAATACTTGCTGATGGTTTAAAATAGATGCTATCTACTATTTTAAGGAAGGCTCCATTTATTCCTATACTTTCTAGTGTTTTTAATAGGAATGGGTGTTGTACTTTGTCAAAAGTCTTTTCTGCATCTATTGAGATAATCATGAGGCTTCTGCTAGTTTTATTGTTGATATGCTCAATTATACTCATGGTTTTCCTAATATTAAGCAATCCTTGCATTCCTGGAATAAATCCTACCTAATCAAAGTGTATTATTTTTGTGGTAAGTTGTTGGAGTCTTTTGGCTAATATTTTATTTAAAATTTTTGCATCTAAATTCATGAGGGAAATTGGTCTGTAATTTTCTTTCTCTGTTTTATCTCTTCCTGATTTAGGAATCAGTACCATATTTGTGTCATAGAAAGAATTTGGTAAGACTCCTTCTTCACTGATTTTCCCAAATAGTTTGTAGAGTACTGGAATCAATTGTTCTTTAAATGTTTGATAGAATTCACTAGTAAACCCATCTGGCCCTGATGTCCAATGGAAACTCAAAAGTCTTCTCCCGCACCACAATTCAAAAGCATTGATTCTTCAGTGCTCAGTTTTCTGAGTTTTCATAATAAGTAACACTTTTAGGGGGAAGAAAAGGGGAGGTGGGGTGGGAAGAGAAAAGAAAAAGAAGAGAAGACAGCAGGTTGTACATTTACAGCAGTACCAGCCAGAACTATTTAAAGAATGATAACACTCCTATCAAATTGGAAGAAGGGATGAAATATTGACTATGACTGTCGGCATTTTAAGAGAAGTTTTGCCAGTGCAGACTAATCCACACTGGAGGTAACACAATTTTCATGGCATTTAAGGGTGACTTTAAATATTTCTGAAAGGAATCCTAAGCTTTAAAGATGAAAGGAACTATGGACATCATGAAGATTTCTTAGCAAAGGACTTCTTGGACCACACCTCCTGGAGAGAAGAAAACAATTCTTTGACCAAACCTCCTAGTGGATCCTACTGAATTTTTGGTACAAGGAGCAGAAAGAGACAAAGCCTATCACCAAGCCAAACACTGCTTTTTATTAGCATTATATCCTTTTCCTGCTATATGCTGGCATAGAAGTACTTGTGCCCATGTGTACATGGGCTATATATTCTAATTTTTAAGAAACCCTGGGTGGGAAACAAAAACCAAAAAAAAACATTATTTGTAACCTGCATCCAAGATTAAACCCAGCCTTTGTAAAAATCGGAGTTATAGGTCTGAATCTTGGATTTATATTTATTTTTTCAACAGGACATTTGAATAGGTTTTTTATTTTCCAAAAACTTTCATATTTAATGGTCCCTCTAGCTGTCAGTGCTCTCTTTCAAATCATCAAATATTGTAAACTTATTTGACTTTTGTATGTAGAATTTAAGGCTCTTAAGGGCAGGAATTATTTTTTTTTCTGTGTATTTTCATTGCCTAACCTAGTGCCTTAAGCTTAGTAGGCATGCAATAAATGTTTGTCGAATATAATAGTCTTAAAAACTATATTGCTACTGGAAAAAAAAAACACCATAGCTTTGAATATGTAGACCTTTGTTGGCAAGGTGACATCTCTGCTTTTTAGTAGGCTATCCAGATTTTCCCTAGCTTTCCTTCCAAGGAGCAAGTGTCTTTTCATTTCATGGCTGCCATTGCCATCTGTAGTGATCTTTGGGCCCAAGAATATAAAATCTGACACTGCTTCCATTTCTTCTCCAGACCACTGGGCTTTGGAAAAGGGATAATATTCATTATTATTATTATTTCCATAAAGGTGTGGATGTGAAGGTGGAAGGTAGGACTAGAGAGTTTGTAAATAAGAGAAGGTCCAGAGAAAAGAGAGAAAAATCCTAAAGGAAGACCAGAGCAGAGGAGGTCCCCCAAGAAGCAAGAGGAAATTGCCAGAGAACAGAGCAGTGATCAGAGGGGAGAGCAGTGAGTATTAAGGATTATGGTTTGACACTCCAACCTATGTGTGGATCAAGCAGGAAGAAAGCTTAGGGAAGGTTGCCTAAGACCTGTTGGCAGCTAGAAACAGACTGTTGGTATTAAGGTTGAGATTGAGGGAGGTATTAATTTATAGGTCCTATGGACTTTGAAGGTCCCTGTGAGCCATTGGTAGGTTTTCTTTATTCAGCTTTCTTTGTGATATGTTTTAGGAGAACTGTTTCTGATATGTTGTGACCAACAAGCTTCCAAACTCTTCTTGTTGGCAAGGGCTATTTTTCAAACATAACTGGCAACTCAAGCTATATGGGGCCTGGGTATAAGAATTGCATGCTTATGATACCCAGATTTACCCTTTATTATTATAGTTATTTGTGCATGAATCCTAATATCTCTACTAGACTAGAAACTCTATGAGAGAAGCAAATATGATATCTATGTCTTCCTCGGTGTGTAGCATAGATCTCTATGCCTAGAAGGAGCATCATGTTTGAAATGAATTAAAGTTCAATTTACTTGTTCATCCTTTACATTGCCTAGGAGGTGCTCAACAAATGCCTGTTGATTGAGTCCTATTTCTCCAGCATGGTCAGCTCTTGAGTGAGTGAGTCAGTCTTTATGTTCTATCCTTAGTGCAAAGCAGTGCCTTCTCTGTGGGTTTTAAATGAAGCTGTGGGCTCTACAGCACGAGAAGAAACAACACAGGCGAATTGTAGCCAAGCGTAATTACTCATAAGGACTAAATGAGATTTGCTGTGTCCTCAGAAAAGCTCTCTAAATGGTAGCATTTATTCTTGTTCCAAGGGAGAGGGGGATCATTCAGCTCAAGGACAATGAAGTACTGATCTGCAGGGAAACAGGCTGTTATTTACAAGAGGCAAAATGCATGAAAACATTTGAGGAGGTGACTTAGGTTTTCTATGAGTGCTCTACCTGAGAACTCTCTTGATGCCACACAGTGAATTGTGCCATCTAGCACCATCAAATTTCTAGTTTGGACTATCTACAAAAACAACTTTCAATTGTCCCCTCAGAAGAATAAGCATGCCTTAAAATCAGCGTCTGGGAAAGCATCTTCACTGCCCACATAAATGTTCCCTTTTCATTCTTGTAATTGTTAAGTTAGACTGAAAGATTATTTGTCAAAATGACATGGTTTCTATGGATTTTCTCGTTGTTTAGTCATAGGAATGGAAATAGCTTCAAATGAATTGTTTTTTCAATATTTACTGTAGTTATAAGAATTGGATAATTACAAAAATGTTCAAGTTTTATTGGCAAAAAAGCAGTTCCCCAATTAACCTTACAGTGGAACGTAATTATAGGGCTAATGCTCCAAGTCCAACAGAGAAGACTGCATTTTTAAAATAATAATTTGTCATTACTAAAATGGAAAAAGCAAGGCTTATTTTAGTCCACTTATTGTAGTTTTCTAACAAAGATTTGGGGATTCATTCAAAACATCCGGTTGTCGAAGGAATACTCGTGCTCAAGTCTGTCCAACTCTTACTACTGTTTCCTTCCTTCCTACCTCTTGTCATTCAGTCAATTCTTTGTGACCCCCTTTTGGGTTTTCTTGGCAAAAATGCTGGTGTGGTTTGCTATTTCCTTCTCTAGGTCATTTTACATATAAGGAAACTGAGGGAGATAGGGTTAAGATTTGCCCAGGGTCACACAGCTAGTAAGTATGTGAGGCTGGATTAGAACTCAGAAAGATGAGTCTTCCTGACTCCAGGCTCAGGGCTCTGTCTACTGTGCCACAGCTGCCATTGTCTCACAATTTCTTTCATATGTGGCAGTTCCTCTAGATGTCCATATATATTGTTTATACTCTGAACTAGAGGAAAGCAGCATGTCCAAATGAAAGAAGTATTGGATTTGAAGTCAGAGGACCCAAGTTTGAACCCTTCCTTTGTCAGTTAGTACCTGTGTTACTTTGGACAAATCACTTTATTTAAGAAGCAGCTAGATGACTCAGTAGATAACATTCTGGACCGGAAGTCAAGAAGATCTGAGTTCAAATCTAGCCTCAGTCACACACTCTGTGACCCTGCGCAAGTCACTTGGCCTCTATTTGCCTCAGTTCCGTGAACCACAAAATAGGAATAAAATAGCATCTATCTCTCAAGAGTTATTGTAAGGATCAAATAAAATCCTATTAAAAGGCACAAGTCTGAAATGTAGTGGGCACTATGTAAATGCTTATTCCCTTTTCAACTTAATCTCTCAAACACGTCCAGAAGACAGACAGCATGATGAAGGAACTAGAGAATATCTTATAAAAAGTGCTCTTAAAGGGATTGTGAATGTTTATCCTAGAGAAGAATAAGAAACAAATGACTGAAATTGGAGTATTTGAAGTTGAGCCATTAAGTTTGATATGCTGGGACCTCAATGGAAGGGGAAGGAATAATGTGAGTAAAATGCGAAAGCAGCAGCAAGGCAGATTTCAGCTTAATACATGTGTCATGGAATAAAGACCCCTTCTCTGGCTTGGCAGGTAAGATCTGGTGCAAAGCTTTAAAAACCAGGAAAACTGATCAGTTTGGGAGACAGTTCCTGCAAAAGATGCTCAGAGACAGGGGTACTTCAAAATACAATTCTTTATAAGCAAAAGGAAATTAGAAATTTCATGTGGAGGAGCGGTCAGTATCAGGATGCCTGTAGGGGTTCAAATTTCCTTGATTTCCACAACTAAAATATTTTGCAATTGCTGAAGCAGTGGGGGAATAACAGACTATAACAGAAATGAGTCACTTGGGCAGCTAGGTGGCTCAGTAGATAGAGTGCTAGGATTAGAATTAGGGAGACTCATCTTCATGAGTTCAAATTTGTCCTCAGCTACTTACTAGTTGAATGACCCTGGGCAAGTCATTTAACCCTGTTTGCCTCAGTTTCCCCATCTGTAAAATGAGCTAGAGAAGGAAATGACAAATCAGTCTAGTATCTTTGCCAAGAAAAAGCCAAATGAAATCACAAAGAATCAGATACAACTGAAGGAATGACTGAACAACTGAAATGATCACCTAAGTTAGACAACAAGTATTTATAAAGCACTTCTTATGTTCCAGTCATTGAGTTGAGGACTGGGGATACAAAGAAAGGTAAAAAGAGTATCGTGTCCCTTAAAGAGTTCACATTCTAATGGGGGAGATGACATACAAACAGTTGTGTATATGTACATATAAATACATATGTATATACATATATATGAATATATGTGTTTGCATATATATACTTATACATATATATGTATATGTATGTAAGTGGGAGGTAATCTCTCTAAGAAAAAGTATTAATATTGGGGAAAATATGTATATACAATGGAGAGGGGAAGTGGGAAGGAAGGAAGGAAACAAGAATTTATTAAGCTCTTAATATGTGCCAGGAAGGTGTCAGGTGCTGGAAATACAAATATAAGCAGAAAGAATGACGGTTCCTTCCCCTAAGCAGCTTACATTCTTTTTTTAAAATTAATTTGTTTGTATATTTTTAGTTTACAGGATTCAATTCCATAGTTCCTTGAGTTTCAAATTTCCCTTCCCTCCTTCCCCCCTTCCCCCCACAAGACAGCATAAAATGAAGTATAGGATCTGCAAATACTTTCACATTAGACATTAGTCAGGTTACAAAGGCAGATTGTACTAGATGGAATGAAAAATGGTAAAGATAAGATAAAACCAAACAATGAAAAGAAAAAGATCAATTAGTTTGCTTCCATCAGGATTCAAGCTCAGTTCTTTCTAGTTCTTTCTCTGGATGTCACATCTCTCTCCTTCATGAGTCTTTTGGGATTGACTTATATCACTACATTGCTGAGAAGAGTCCAGTCTGTCATAGTTGGTCACCACACATATGTTGTGTCTGTGATTGTATACAAATTTCTGCTGGTTCTACTCTTCTCACTCAGCATCAGTTTGTATAAGCCTCTCCAGGTAAATATGAAAACGCCTCCTCCTCCTCGTTTCTTATAGCACAATAGTAGCAGCTTACATTCTAATGGGGGAAGATAACATACAAAAACAGATCTAAAAGCTTGGTGGAGGGGAAAAGGAGAAGATAAGGATATGGTTGTGAAGTCCAGAAAGTCAGATGAGGTACAGGGCTGAGAAGGAGAATGCAAGCAGGTTAGCCTGGGTCCTTCTACAAAATGAAGGCTCCAGAAAAAGACCTACTGCTGAGGGTGTGATTAACCCTGAGGCTTTAAGGGAGTAAAGGAATGAGGAACATGGAGATAGGCAGAGAATTCCAGGCATGAGGGACAGACATGTGAAAAAGTCAGGGAATAGGGAGGGGAAGTGTCCTACAGGAGAACATTAAGAAAGCCAATGTCACTTGTATAGTAGGGGAAGGAGAGTAAAGTGCAGCTAGGCCCAGAATTGTGGGAAAAGTGAATCCCCCAAAATGGTAGCACATTATTCTAATTTGTACTGCACAGTACTACTGGGTTGGAGCTAATTACTTATGTTTTATATAATTATAAGTTCATATAGGCAAATTCAAACACGTGATCATTTTAAGAAATTCTTTACTCATAATAATCATGAACTAACTGTATGAGGGGCCTGGAAAAGTAAGAAGTGAGTAGGTCAGTCAAAAAGAAAACTTTATATTTGACTCCAGAAATAATAGGGAATCACTGGAGTTTGTTGAGTGGGAGTAGGAAGAATGTGGAGGAAAGTGTGACGTGGTCATATATGTGTTGGTGACACGTTAGGGGGCCATATGGTAAATGTAGAGTTAGAAGACTGGAATTTGAATCACAGTGTATTTACTTACTACCTGTGTAATCTGGAGTCATTTAACTTTTCCTCATCTTAGTTCCTTAATATAAAAGGAAGTTGATTGGGGCGGCTAAATGGTGTAGTGAGTAGAGCATGGGCCCTGAAGGACCTGAGTTTGGATCCGACCTCAGACACTTAACGCACACACAAACAAAAACCTAGCCCTGTGACCTTGGGCAAGTTACTTAACCCCAATTGCCCTATAAAGAGAAAAAAAAAGGAAGTTGATTGAATTAAGAATGCTGGAGTCAACTGATGTGTACTCAGGAGAGTCAATTGTTAAATTTTCAGTGTGAGCATTTACATATCAGAAACTGGCAAATCCTACAAATCATTGTTTTGTTGACTTTTTAGATTTAAGAAAGTGATAGAGAAAATGTAAATAATGCAGATTAACTTTAAAAGTGTGTGGGTACATGCCATTTATTTCTCCCAGAGGGCCAGTTGTTAAATATTCACCAGCGCTCCCCTGGCTAACTTATCCTCTCTCTAAAGTTCCTTCCAGTTCTCAATCTATGATGCTGAAATCAATTATTTTATGGTATCTAATGAAGAGTAGTTTTCAAAGTAAAAATATTTAAACTATACTGGCTTTTGTACATGGAAAAACTTTATAACAATCTCAAAAAGTGGATCTACCTGCTTATAGAGATGGTCTGTTGCTCCTCCTTGGAGGTTTATTGACCAGCTGGACAACCTTTTGTCAAGGATGTCTAGGAAGGGTTTCTTGGTAACATGCAAGTTGAGTACCTTGAATGGATCTCTCTTCCAGCTCTCAGAATCTGTGGTTCTCTCTGGGAATTTGTTTCTTCCCCTGTAAAATGATGGGCCTAGACTAGATGAGTTGAAGGCTTTTTCCACAATAGGTTTTTCATTTTTTTAACTTGTTCTCTATTTCTCAAACCAAATCACAATAAATTGATACCTAACCTTTAACCTGCCCATCTCTGTCCTCTTCTTTGCTAATTTTCCACCTCAAAAATATTTTATGAATTAAGAATTACAAATCTGAAAAAATCAGATTTAGCAGATTTTTATTTTAAAAGTGGCTCTTTATGCAAATGCAGTCAGAGATGCTTATTTTAATCAGCCTTTTGATCTAACTTTAAAATGAAAATCTTATTCCCATTTTCTCAACTTGCTGAGTCATATTCCATCTAAGAGACAAAATAGTTATATTTGCTTCTACTCCCTTTCCTCCCCCCACAACCATTCCTACTTTATAATTCCCGGTCCTGGCCCCTAATATGCCTTTATGGAAAAAATAATGATAATAGTAATAATTAATAGTTAAACATAAATATATATTATACATTTGATTCTCATAGCAACTTTGTGAGAAAGATAGATAGGTAGAAAGACAGACAGACAGACAGATAGATAGATAGATAGATAGATAGATAGATAGATAGATAGATAGATAGACAAGACGTTTATTAAGTTCTGATAATGTACTAAGTAGTACACGAAGAACAGCGAATACAAGTATAAGCAAAAAATAAAATCCTGATCTTCAAGGAATTTATTACATTCTGACAAAGAAAGACAACGCAAAAAAGATCCCTGAAAGGAGAGAGCTGGGGGGAGTTGATGGTACTCACAGCAGGAAGAGATGGAACAGTCCAGAGATTCTGGAGCAAAGCCAGGAGAGACTTGATCATGAATAGATCAGCATTTTCTTAAATGGTGATCCAAGGAAGAAACTTACTATTCAGAGAAGGGGAATGTAGGGTTGAAGTATTTTCAGAGTAAAGAGGCTGCAGGGGAAGAGGCAGAAAAGTATGAAGAGTGAAAAGTACAGTGATGAGAGGACTATTATTATTTCTATTTTTACAGATGAGGAAACTGAGGTCAGGAGTTAAGGGATTTGCCCATACATCTAATAAGAGGCAGGATTTGAACTAAAGGTCTTCTTAACTTCAAATCCAACATTCTGGCTACTATACCACTTAGCAGCCCATATGTTTGCATCATGATACATCTGATAGACCCTTGCTATAATTCCTACTTAGGTATTTGACCACACTTCAGCATTGTTTTGCTCCACTGAGATACTCCTATAAGTGTGGCCTGTAGGTGATTCATAGAAGAAATTTGTTTTTGGCATAATGGGAATAAGAACTGACATTTGAAGAAAGAAATGAAACCTAGGAGAAAAAGATTATGAATGAATGTTTGATTGGATGTTTATATAAGGAGACTATGGATTCAGGTCAGGCAAGTGAAATATGTGTGGTGAAAAAGGGCTAAATGCTAGATATTTGTTTAATAAGACTAGAATTCAATAAAAAAAAAACTTGGCCAAATACTAAAGAAACATATCAATGGAACCAAATTTCAAAGTAATTCAAGGAAATAGATATAGAGCATTTTCTCTTAAAGGATTTTACAAAATAATCTTGCTACAATTAGGAGTAAAAGAAGAGAAATAATATCAAATGATTGAAATGAAAATGTGGGCCTTCCTTCTCCCACCTCCAGATATGGAAAAGAAGACCTCTCAACAGTATTTACAATTACAGACCTAGCCCTGAGGTATAGTTCACAAGATGAGAACAGTCCTAACATGTTGTCTGTCCATGCATAGGACAGAAGCCAAATATGGACCACAGAATTTCCTCCCATGAAATGTAAGTATGAAATCTTACTCTCAACCAGGAAGTTTACTTTTGCCAAACTAGCTTACTTCATATTCCCCACACACAATATTCCACAGTACAATTTCACATCTT
Source organism: Gymnobelideus leadbeateri (assembly GCA_011680675.1). NCBI lineage: Eukaryota > Metazoa > Chordata > Mammalia > Diprotodontia > Petauridae > Gymnobelideus > Gymnobelideus leadbeateri. Next base: position 285,061 of record WOXC01000898.1, read on the forward strand.
TGCCTAGGCTACTACTTCCTTCCCAGAATGTGCTCCCCCTTTGCACATCAGAGAAATTGCTAGTGTCTTTCAAAGCTCATTTCAGATGCCACCAGGTGCAAATTACTACATTCTGTCTCTCCTCTGCCCTCCCCATCCCACCTTCCCAGTTGTAAATGCTTTTCTTCCACTGAAAATACTTGATATTTACTTAACAATGTATATATTTGATCTCTGCAGTAGAATGTAAACACTTTAAGGGCAATTTTTTTTTCTGTTTTGGTCACTTAAATGCTTTTTTGAATTGAACTGAATTTTGTCCAGTGTTCAAAAATTGGTGATCAGAGTCATTCTCCAAGATCAAGTCTCCTTTCAATAATTTAAAAAAGAAAATATCACGCAAAAATACAACCCTTGAAAACTCAAACCTCCATTGTTCATTCTGACTACAGCTGACTTCAATGGAAATGCATTTCTATTCAAGTATTCCTTCTGTGTCTGTCATGTTAGTGCTTTAATGTTTTGAAAAGGCTTATTCTTTTGTGAGAAAACTTGATCTTTGAAGCCAGAGACTGTGGTACTTTTACTTCATATATTATTTCTCTGTTGTTTAATGTTTCTTCTTATGCAATAGGAGAATTTGGCCCTATAGAAATACATAGTGTTTAAGAGGGATAGTAGTGATCTCTTAGCAAGTCTTTTCAGTATTGAACAGAGACAATTTTCAGAAAGCTGCTAAAGCAAATAAAAACCTGGGGCTATAAAATGTATTGAGAGAATTCAGGAAGGCTGAAAAGAAGGGACTTTATTTACTGTTCATATTATGATGTTACATATGAAAATATGAGCTCTTCCTGAATTCCTTAATGGAGTATACTTGAAAACTGTGGGGTCTCTACATATACATCTTTCAGCCTCTATCGTGTCACCCTCCTTACAGGCCATTATCCTTGAGGGTAGCTCTCCTGTTACTCCTCTTATGTTATAAAATTGATTAATCACTTGGTGAGAGGCAAGATTGTTGTATCATACATATTCAATACTTTTTTGTAAGTTGAACTCTTTTTAAAAGCTTTCACTTTCCCCTCAAAAGTAAGATTTTATTTATGTGAAAATAACATGTAACCTTTATAATATTCCCAAATCCTTAGAAATGCTCACCCATTAATATGCATACATACACATATACATGTATATGTGTATGTATGCATATGCCAGTATTATCCAGGATCTTTAGGTACTTTATCTTGTTCACATTCTTATGCTGAATTATGATGGTCTAAAGTCCCGTGGACATCTGGGATAACATTTCTCTTTGGATCCTGAGTTGTAGCATATTTTTGAGGGATTCTGACCATTTTTCAAGTTCTGTTATAAAAAGACAGACTATCCTTGGAAATCTTCAAGGAAAAGCTGAGTGACCATTACTTGTCAAGAGTACTATAGACAGAATTCTTGTTCATATGTGGGTTGAATCAGATGCCTCTGTGGTCCCTTCCAAATCTAAACCAGGCTGGATACAATGCAATACATACATTATTTTATTGAACTTCCCAACTGCCAAGGCTCCTCACGACCCACAAAGTAGGCCTAATGTGGATTAATGACAGATACTAGTAAAAACTATGTGTATAGACAAAAAGCTTATTCCCTGTGTTCTAGGCTCCTTTTCTTCCTGCTGAGATTTTTGCATTATACAATTAACATGATTCTTTAGCACAAACTTGTTTAGTAATAACAACCTAAACCCTCCCTTCTAGTTATCCTATTTATACCCTTGATAAATAATGTAACTGCAATTACTCTCACTACTTCTTGCTACGGGGTTTTATATTTACTTTCCCAAGCTGTGATTGTTCCTTTGAGGTTAGGGACAATTTTTTCCCATAATAATAGCTAACATTTATATACTGCTTTAAGATTATAAGCATTTTGTGAATGTCATCTCTTATTTTATCCTCACAACAACTTTGGGAGAGAGATGCTTTTATTATCCTAATTTTAGAAATAAAGAAACTGAGGTAGGCAAAGTTTAAGTGACTTTCTCAGGGTCACAGAGCTAGTGTCTGAAGCAGGATTTGAATTTGGGTCTGTTTTGCTATAGGGCCAGTCTCTATTTACTTTGCTACCAAACAGAGCTTTCAACGTTTTAAAAATTGTCCTTAGTACCTAGCACAGATCCTTGTACTTAGTAGGGTATTTAATAAATATGTCTAATTTTACACAATACACCAGAAAACTCTTGTGGATATATAATCAGATATAAAAAATAAACACAAATTAAATTCATTAAGTGTTTTATTCTTTAAAAACCAAACAAATAAAAGCCTGAAAAATGTGTCATTTATCCCTCTAGCTAGTAGAGAGCTCTTAACCAAATAAAAGATAGAAGTGATCTCAAAATATCTAAAGACAAAATACATAATTTTAATTACAAAAAAAAATTAAAAAAAACGTTTCCCCTAACAAAATCAATGCAACTAGGATAATAAAAGGAAACTTGGCTCTGGGGAAGGGGGAAATTTCTATCTGGGTTGAGTAGGGTGAGGCCATGTCAGAGGAGAGAAGGGGAATAATGGAAGAAATGGGACAAAAACTCAGCAATTAACTGGATACATGAGTTGAGTACAAGTGCAAAGTTGAAGATTCCAAGTGGGCTGTAAACCTGCCTCAGAGGAAGAATATTGACATATTGAACCACAAAAGGGAGGTTGAGGGGAACGGCAGCTACGTGGCTCAGTGGATAAAGAATTAGGCCTGGAGTCAGGAGGATCTGAGCTCAAAACCAGCCTCAGACACTTACTGACTGTGTAGTTGTTTGATCCCTGGGAAGTCTCTTAACCCTGTTTGCCTCAGTTTTCTCAGCTGTAAAATAATCTGGAGAAGGAAATGGCAAACTTAGTACCTTTGCCAATACATCAGTTGACAGAGGGTGAATGTAATGAATTAATGCCATACTTAGAATCTTTGCTGTCTCCAAAGCAATAGCAAGCTGAATGCTGTAAAACTGTTATGCCTGAAGTAAACAGCTTGGGAAAAGGGAGGGGAAGACATGGTTGAAGAAATATCATAGGAAGCTACATTTCATATGATCTATCATTTTCCACCTAACAGAATAGACAAGAAAAAGGGTGAAAGAGCTAGCTGAGTAACAAAGGGGGCTCAAGGAAGAGTCCAAAGGCCTTAGAACTTAACTGATACAAAGGAGACATTTGTTCATTTTGAAAGGGCAACAACTTTTTGTGGGATGACAAATTATTCCATCTTTAAGTAGCACTGGGCAATGTAGGCAGGCTTGACCATTGCCTTTGCCGCACAAAGGGTACCGTTTGCAAGTAAAAATCTACCTGTGGAGGAAAGCTCCTCCGGAGTTCTTATCACACTCCACTAACTCTAAAAGAGCATTTCAGCATCTGGTGAAAGAGAAATGTTTTCTAAGTGGTGATCCAACCCAACAGCTACTATTCTAACTGATACCAAACTGACCTATAAGACTATGAATTCAGTCAAATTGGGCAGAATAAAATTGAGCCTGCACTGTGACCTATTTTTCCAGCACATTTGCAATAGCCAAATTATAAAGAAGCTATTCAGTGACAGAGAAATTAATTGTTTTAATTCATTCCTTTCAGCCTTTGAGAGTCCTCTGGCTAGTTTCAGAATGATTGGAGCTGAGCTTCTGCCTCAGTAGACCTAAATTGTCATCTGGATTTACATTCCCTGTTAACATCTCTCCACACACTATAAACTTGTAGTTTTCAGGAACTGTCCAAAATCCATGAAGAAAATATCAACAACATGCCAAAAATCCTTTTTCAAAAAAAGTTTTAAATTTCCATCATGTCTAGAATAATGAGGTCCTTTACTACTCACAGAGGATCAGTAGAGATGGTTTCATTTTTTTTTCTTTTTTTTATGCAGTCTTCTTAAGGACTTTGCTGTTTTCAAGTCTTCTCTGGCTCATTGTCAGAGGCCTAGATCAGATGTGTATTTGACAGTGGAAAGTCCCCAGTCCTCAAGATGAAACCCTGATCCTCTGCCATGAATCATATTTTTTCGCCAAGGAAATATGGAAAGAACTAGGAACTGTGTGTACCAGCTTTCCTGGTGTCCTAGCAAAAAGAAAAAGAAAACAAGGTAAATGCTTAAAAATATTCATAGCTAGAGGTGGAAATATTTGTTTTTTTCTAATAGCAGTAGACTGTGGTTCTGCTGAATAATTCACTCACTCTTTTAAGAGGTATGAACTACATATTATACATTCATTTATTCATTCAACAAATATTTACTGAGCATTTTTCCTGGACAAGGTTCTATGCTCACCTCTGAGGAGTATACAGAGATAAATAAAATGGGATATCTGCTCTCAAAGTGTTTACAGCCAAATGGGGGACCATGCAATCTAGTTTATGCATGCAAACTATGCAGCAAAATGAGACAGTGGTAAGAGCACCCTCCAGTAGAAAATGCCTAGATTCTGGCTTTATTCCTGAAACTTTGCTGGTACTTGATTTTGGTCATTCAGTTTCTCTGCTATAAGCTTCTGATCTGTCATGTTGGATGACAAATGTCTATCAAGTTAGCCATGGGCTTTCATCTTATACCAATGTACCAGTATGTACATTCCTCCTAAATTAAGAACTCAGAAAAATCCTTCCGGGGGCCTTTATATCATTATTAATATATTGATTAGATCACTATAAAATATCAAAGAGATGACAAGATCCTCAAATAGCACTTGTAGGTCTAGAACTGTGAGGGGGCTAAGGTGCTATCTAATCCAACTACTTCATTTTACTGATGAAAAAACAAAGAACCAAAGCAAAGAAATTCAGTTCTATTATTTTTTATTAGTACCAAAAATTCAGTTCAATACATGAAAAATTTATTGATGTCAAGAAGCAACAATGGAAAGGGAAATCCCATTGCAAATAACTACAAATATTATAAAATATCTGGGAATCAGCCTACCAAAATCTCATAAAAGAATAGATTCATTTATAAAGGGTGACTTAAAGAAATAAAGAGCAACTTAAATAGCTGGAGAAATATTCAGCTTGGCTGTGCCTATTAATAAAAATCACAATACTACTGAAATTGATTTGCCCTTTTAATTCTATACCAATCAAATTACCAAGGGAATACTTTGTAAAACCTAATAAAATAGTAATAAAATTCACTTGTCAAAGAAGAAGATCTAGAATATCAAGGGAAATGATGAAAAGAAGTAGGGACAGAGGGAGAATAATACTTCTAAACCTTAAACTACATTACAAGACAGTAGTCATACAAATCATCTAGTATTATTTTAAAAACCAGATAAATCAATGGAACAAACAAGGGAGAAGTATAAACAGTGGAACTCAATAGCCTAATATTTGATAAAGTGGAAAAGAAAAATTACCCAGGAAAAAACTTGTTTGATTAAAAAAAAAACTGCTGGAAAAACCAGAAAGCAATCTGGCAAATATTAGGCTTAGACTTAGATCAACACCTTGCACCATATTCCCCACTGTATTTGGATGAATATATGACCTTCATATGAAAGATGATACTATCAAAAAATTAGGAGAGAAATAGATCCCTCACAGCTATGGATTAAAGATATATTATTAACCAAACAAGAGATAGTTACAAAAGGTAAAACAGATAACTTTGATTACATGGAACCTAAAAGCTTTTACACAGACAAAATTAATGCACCCAGGATAAAAAGGAATGTGATCAAACAGGAAAAAAATTTCTTTGTATCAAATTTTTCTAAAGAAGGTTTGGTATCCAAGATATATAAACAGACTCTCTCTCTCTCTCTCTCTCTCTCTCTCTCTCTCTCTCTCTCTCTCTCTCTCTCTCTTTCCCTCTCTCTCTCTCTCTCCCTACACACACACACACACACACACACACACACGTATATATGTATGTGTATAACTATTAACCATTTCCCAGTAGATAAGTGTTCAAAAGAAATGAAAAAACAGTTCTCCAAAGAATCTCAAAAGCAAATATTCACAACCACATAAGTGCTCCAATTCACTAATAATGAGAAATGTAAATATTAAAAAAAACACTGAAGTTTTACCTCATATTCTGCAAGGTAGCAAAAATGATAATAGTTATTGCTGGAAGGGTTGTGGAATGACAGACACATTAATACTTTGTTGGTGGTGCTGTGAAATGGTTTGGAAAATAATTTGGAATTATAACAATAAAGTGACTAAAATGTCCTTACCCTTTGAATCACTGAGCTTATATTTCAAGGAAACCATCAATACAAAGAAAGCCCCATATACACCAAAATATTTATAGCATCACTTTTTATGATTATGAAGAAATGGAAACAAGGAAGATGTTCATCAATTGGGGAATGGTTAAACAAATTATGGTACGTGAATGTAATGGAATATTATTGTGCTATAAGAAAATGTGTGTTACAAATACAGAGAAACATGGAAAGGTTTATATGAACTGTTGCAGAGTGAAGTAACCAGAGCCAAGAAAACACTATACATAGTACCTGCAACAATGTAAATGGAAAAAATGATTACACACCAAAAAATCAAAATTGAATATAGAAAAATCATAAAGATTAAGCAGGATACAAATGGAAAGCTATGGGAAGACACTCCCAAACCACCTTTTTATGAAAGTGGGATTTCTACAGTTGTTACACATGGCACATGTTTTTGAACCCTTTAAAATATTGATCAATTGTATTTTTTACTTCTCTAAAAATGCTATTTGTTATGTGGGATGGCTTTCTGGGAACACTTGGTATAACTATGATGATGTAAGAAACAGATGTCAATAAAAACTTATTTTAAAAATTGACATATTTTGTTTTTATATAACCTCAATTTCCAAATATATGCCCCTCCTACCCAGAAATCCATCCTTTGTTTAAAAAAATGGAAAAAAAATCAGTTCACCAGAGCTACGATAAATGCCATGTTCCCTACCTGTAGTCTCCTACTTCTGCAAAATACGTTTCCTCAGTTTTCCAGAGCTAAGCTTGGTCAGTATAATTACATAGTGTTGAGTCTCAAGATTTTGTTGTTATTGATACTCATTTAAATTGATGTAATCATTGTGTATATTGTTTTCATGATTCTGCTTCTTTCACCTTGTATTAGTTCATTGTGTATATTGTTTTCCCGGTTCTGCTCATTTCACCTTCTATCAATTCATGTGTCTTCCTGTGTTTCATCGACTTCTTCATATTCATCCTTTCTTATGGAATATCCCATTACATCCCTATACCACAATTTGTTTAGCCATTCCAATCAATGGTCACCTAGGGTCTAGTTATTTGTTACTACAAAAGTATTTCTCTTAATATTTTGGTGTACATGGAAGCTTTCTATTTTTAATTCCCACCAGGATCTCAGATTCAAAGAGTATGGACATTGTATTCACTTTATTAGCATCATTCCAAATTACTTTCCAAAACACTTTGACCAATTCACAGTTCCATCAACAGTGCATTTATGTGTCCTTCTTTCCCTCTGATATATTGACCATCCCAAGTGGGTTGTTCACCATACATCTGTACTACTGTAACAGCCTGCAGGTTGGTCTTCCTGCCTCAGTATTTTCCTTACTTTAGTCTATCCTCCACTCAGTTAACAAAGTGATGTTTCTAAAGCACAGGTCTGACCATCTCTGTCTTTCTGTCTGTCTCTGTTACACACACATACACACACACTCACACACACACACACACACACACACACACGCACACACATTCAAATAACTTCAATGACTCTCTTTTATTACCAGAATCAAATATAATATCCTCTGTTTGACTTTTAAATTCATTTGTAACTCATCCCCTTCCTTCCTTTTCAGTCTTGTATTTTATTCTTCTCCATGTACTGGTCTTCTTACTGTTCCTCTCGTACAACACTCCAATAAATGTCTTTGTTTTTGTACTGTTTTTCTCCCATTCTTGGAATGCTTTCCATTCTTATCTACAGGTCCTGGCCTTCCTGGCTTCCTTCAGGTCTCACCTCAAATCCCATTTTTTGCAAAAAACCTTTCCTAGTCTCTCTGACTCTCTCTCTATCTCTCCCTCTCTTTCTCTTTCTCTCTCCTACACTTTCCTACCTATAGAAAAAGAGATCTCAGGTTTTATATATATGTGTGTGTGTGTGTGTGTGCGTGTGTGTATACAAATATTATCTTTTAATTGAACCACTAGAGGTTGAAATGTGTGTAGAAACTCCCTCTGCTGATTCAAGTCGTTAGCTTTTCTATGAGTTATAGCCTTAGAAGATCATTCAAGGCCCTAAGAAGTTATGTGATTTGCCCAGTCATGCCTCTTATAACTGTCAGAGGCAGGTCCTGAATCCAATTCTTAACTACAAGGTCAACTTCATGCTGATTATTTCAGGTTAAGTATTTGGATAGCAATGTAAATATGTTTTTTATTTATATGTCTATACATCCATCAGTCTCTCTCAGGACATATTAATAGGAGTGTGCATAAATACATAGGTCCAGAAGGGTGATTACATCAGTGTAGGGCAATTCTGATGTGAACATTTCTGCTCCAGAACAGATCTGCAACTTGTCTATAACTTTTTGTCTTAGAGAAGAGGTTCTTAACCTGGAGCCTATGAACTGTTTAAAAAAAAATTGTCAGCTCTATTTCAGTATCATGGGTTTCTATGATAATTCTCTTTACTTTAAGCTTTTAAAACATTATTCTGAGATGGGTTCTATAGGCTTCACTTGCAAGGGAGTCTATGACACACATAAGAAAGAATAAGAATCTCTGTCTTAGTTGACTAAGATACTAAGGCATTAAGTGATTTTCTCATAGACATAGCTAGTACATGCCAAAATTAGGACTCAAACCCAAATTTTACTGATTCAATGACTGACTTTCTACTGATTATGGCACATTTCCTCTTATTTTCCCCCATGGCTTCTCACTTCTCCCACCCCAACTTTCATCCATTTCTCCTCTCTCATCTCTTCTCTTTTCTCCTCTTCTCTCTACCTCTTCCTCTCTCTTTTGTGTATTTGCCTGGTTTGGTATGACCTGCTCCTCTCTTCTCTTACTGACTCAGCTTCTTTCCCTACTTTCACTCCAATCCTTCCCCAAATAATTTTCAAGTCTGCATAAAACTACATGAAATTGTTTGCTCCTTAGGTATTCAGTGTACTTCATTTCCAAGCCTTCTTGGTTATTTGGAGAATTCAAAGTGGATGGATATTGAATATTTCATAACTAACAATCTTCTCGTTCTGGTCTTTATGAGAACATTTGAAAATGAACATATTTGATTCTTATTTTGAAACATTTTGTTCCAAGGACATTATCATTTGTAATTAAATATGATCTTGGATTAGAAATGTCAGTCCCAAATCCCCCATTTTATTCAAGCTATTCTCTAGGATTTATTTGTCCTAATTTTTGAAGTCTTAATAATACATGTTGGCTTTTAATCCTTAATACCATTCCACAAATACTGATTTTTTTTTGTTGCTATGAGATATAGAACTTCAAATTTTAATAAAACCTCAGGTTCAACTAAGCTAATTCATTAAGCTATGCATAAAGTACTATTCTAGGTCCTAGTCCATCCAAAGGATATAAGAAGCTAGGCATGTCACCGGGTTCTGCAATGTCCTAATTTCAAGAAATCCTGCTATGTGGAAAAGGAAATGATGATGTAATGAAGCCTAAACACATAGAAATAGCTGGCACAGTCAAATCTTGATAAATGCTAGGTGGCACAGTGCTTAGAGAACTGGACCTGGAATTAGGATGGCTTTTGTTCAAATTTGTCCTCAGACATCAATTATATGATCCTGGGAAGGTCACTAAACTCATGTGTGCCTCAGTTTCTTAAATTATAAAATTTGGATAGTAATAGTACTTTTTAAACAGGGTCATTCTGAGGATGAGATGAGATAATATTTGTAAAGCATTTAGCATAGTACTTGGCATGTAGTAGCACTTAATAAAGGTTTGTTCCCAGTCCCACAATAAAGAGGAGTACTAAAATACCTAGAATATTTTTTCTGTATTCATTCATAGGAGGAAAAAAAATGGAAAAAAAAAAAACAAAAAGTTGAAAGCAAGGATATTTTTTTTCTTAAACCAAAAGTAAGAGCATACTTTTAGGATATGTCCCTGCGTTCATTTCAGAGCATCATAGATTTAGAACTGAAGGCACCTTGGACACCATCTATTCTATTTTACAGATGCCTCAGAAAGGCAAGATTGTAATTTTAATTCAGGTACTCTACAACCCAAATCCAACATGCTTTTTCACTGTACATCACTGATTCCCAACAACCCAATCTAATGCATTCCTTAAATCTACATATGAAACACTATTTAATGAGAATTGGTCCTTAAAAAAAATCTGTACCTGTGACTTCAGCACAGTGGAGGGCACTTCCTTATCTGTAAATGAAGACCTGCAGCACAATGAGAAGTGAACAAGTTGACCAAAGTTCCCAAAGTAATTAACCTGCCTATGACTTGTCTTAACAGTCAGTGAAATAACAATACAGGTCTGGAAGACCCCAGGCTAATGTTCTATATATTAAGATAGTCAGTCTTATGTTTTCTTTCTATCTGGGGACTAATTAACCCATCTCTCTGCTCTTACCATTTTTTCCTTACTCTCCCTCATGCCCAAAATGTTCTCTCCTTATCTCTGCCTTTTGGTTTCCCTGACTTCCTTTTAAGTCCTGGCTAAAATTCCATCTTCTTCAAGATGTCTTTCCTAGTCCCTCTTAATTCTAATGCTTTCCCTCTGTTAATTATTTCCTATTTGTCCTGAATAAAGCTTCTTCTTATATAGTTGTTTACTTGTTGTCTCCTCTGTTAGACTGTGATCTCCTTGAAGGTGAAGACCGTCTTTTGCCTCTTTTGTGTCTCTCCAGTTCTTAGCACAGTTCCTGGCACATAGTAGGCACTTAATCACTTAATAAATGTTTATTGACTTACTACCTAAATGAAAAAAAAAAAGATCCCATGGATTATCTGTCCCAAGTTGTCTCTAAAAGAAAACCCATATACAAAATGTGATATACCAATCAACCTATAGCTATTGAGTGCCAGCCACTGATCTAGACTGTAAGGATACAAATGCAAAGAATGAGGTGATAATTATCCACAAAGAACTTACAATCAAATGGGGAAAAGTAGTACACATGAAAATATATGCAGAATAAACATAAAGTTACAAATACAAGAATATGCAAAGTAATTAAACATGAGGTAGCTTGAGAGGAAGAGAGTTAGCACTTTGGGAAGAACAGTTGAGACTTCATGTAGTAGGTGACTGAGTCACATCTTTACCTTTAAAAATTAGTTAATTTATTCTTAGATTTCAACATTCAAATTTTTTCTGCCTTCCTCCCCCTTCCAAAAGATGGCATACAATCTGATATAGGCTTTACATATACATTCTTATTAAACATTTTCACATTAGTCATGTTGTATAGAAGAATTAGAATGGTGAGTTGCATCCTTAAAAAGAAAGTTGAGTCCATGAGGTGGAGGAAAAGAGGCAGTGCATGGGAGAAGGCCAGTGCAAAATCATGGAGAGAGATAGAGCATCATGGGAGGAGCAGGGAAAAGACCAATTGCTTTGGATCTCAAAGAATATGAAAGGGGGGGAGTAATGTCCAATCATCCTGGAAAAATGGATCAGGTCCAGGTTGCATAAGACTTTAAAAGCCAATCAGAGGAGTTTATATTTTACCCTGGAGATAATAAGTAGCTAATGGAGTTGGCTGAGTAGGGAAGTTAAAATGGTCAGATCTGTACTTGCAGAAAATTACTTTGGCAATCAATGTATATGATGGACTAGATTAGTGACAGACTTGAGTCAATGAGAACCATTAGGAAACTGTAGCAATAATCTAGGCAAGAAGTGATGAAGACCTGAACTAAGGTGATAATTGCATGAGTAGAGAGAAACTATTAGATATGAAAGATGTTATGAAGGTAGAAATGGCAAGATTTGGCAATTGATTGGATGTGTGAAGTGAGGGAAAGTGAGGAGCTCAGGATAATGCTGAGATGATAAATTTGACACACTAGGGGATAGTGGTTTCTTCAACAGAAATAGGAAAGTGTGGAAAAGTAGAGGACTTGGAGGGAAAGATAATGAGCTTTATCTTAGACATGTTGAGTTTAAGATGTCTCCATGACATCCAGTTTGAAATGCTGAATTGGTAATGCAGGACTGAAGAGAAAGACTGGAGTTAGAGAGATGGGGGTTAGACTGGGCTTGGAATATCCCCCCTCCCCAAATACACATGTGCATACATGCACATATACGTACATACACATGTATCATTAGATATGCATATAAGTAATCATAGATATGTATGTGATTATGTGGGACCGATGTGTATGGAGATGACAGTTGGACTGAGCATACTCAGAGTATAAAGGGAGAAGAGAAGAAGGTGAAGAATGCTCCTTGTGTAACACCCACAGTGGGAATGATGTGGATGGAGCCAGGAAAGGAGGCTAAAAGGGAACAGTCAGGGAGGTAGGGGGTAAATTAATGAAAGCCATCACAAGTAAATTGCTGATTCATGTCAGAAAATGTCCTTTTGCTTGTCATCAGGTGATAAAAAGCAAATCTGATGTAGTGGCAAGAGGCCTGGATTTGGAGTTAAAGGAGCTGAGTTCAAATCCTGATTCTGTTATGTACTTGTACTTTTATCATCTTAAGCAAATTGTCTAACTAATCTAGCCCTCAGTTTTATCATCTATAAAAAGAGGGGTTTAGATAAGATGATCTCTATGTCAATACTTCTTCCCTGATACACACTTTGTTAAGTATCTTTTTAAATTTCATCTTGAGCACATGATCTGCTCTGTACACAAGAAATGATTCTTGCTTAGACTGTGACATCATTATGTCATCGTCATGCCTTTTTGATCCCCTGTATTTACCTGAATCCATTCATCTTTAGGAGCAAAGCAAGATATACCTCTACCACGCACTATTTTTTTCCCCATTTAAAGGATATTTGAGCACAGATTCCTGATGTAATGTCAAAATGTTTCAGAATAAAACCTGACTCAGTAAGCAGTCATTGGCAAAGTTCCAATTTGTGGAGGAGGATGAGACTTTCCCATTTGTGTGCTTTTCTGAAATTTCTGTTAATACCCAAGCAAGGACACTGTGACTTCTTTTTTCTTTTTCCTTTCTTCTCTCCCCCCACCCCCATTCTCCCTTTGATCACTAAACGATGTAAGACAATTACAGTGGATGTTAAAGCAAGCTGAGAACAACTCATGCATCTGGAAGGGGGTGGGGAGGAAAGGACTACTGTTGGACCCAGATCCACTCTGCCCTTCCCTCTTTGATTTGTCACTTTGCCCTTCCTGAATGTCAGAGGCAAATCCACTCACCCTTTCCTTGATTTGTAAAACAGGCAGCCCAAACCTTTCCTTAATTGATTTGTAAAACAGTGAACTCCACCTTGCTTAATCTGTAAACAGGTAGACCCGGACCCCTTGCTTACCCTTGATTAATCTGGGTGGGAGTCCCAGCCTAGGGTTTGCGGGAAATTCAGATGTATACTGACCAAATGTATACTGACCAATCACTAATTGTAGTTTCAAGTATACACTGACCAATCATTGGAGTTTCAGCTTACATCACTGTAATTTCAGTTTACGTAACCTGGCTATGGAACCTCTATAAAACCTGTACACTGTCTGTGCCAAAGTGCTGTCTGATTTGGGTGACCATGTACCCTGACAGTGCCGCGGTGTTCTGTGGTAATAAAATCCACTCTTTAAATTTAATCTTGGGGATCTTCTGTCTCACTTTTATTAAGGTACAACACTATGTGTTCAGAGAATTGCTTGCAGTGTATTTTACACCTCCCCCTACCAAAATAAAAGTGCTAACCATTGTGGAACCAGAAAGGCTTCAGGACACCAACTAATAACTTCAGATTGCTCCCCTGGGGTTTAGCAGAGGGGAAAGCACTCAGAAGACCTGACAACAAGAGAATAAAAGCCACTGGAACCATTTGAAGAAGTGAAATTAACACCAAGAAAATTAATTATATGTAAAATACAAATGCCTTCAACTCTTCCATCCCTCTCTCTGTGTCTCTGTATCTGTCTCTGTCTTTGTTTCTCTCTCTGATTCTCTCTCTCTCTGTCTCTCTTTCTCTCTGTCTCTCTGTCTCTGTCTCTGTCTCTCTTTCTCCCACCCACCCCAGTGAACAAAATAGCAGCAGTTCTTTTCCCCTCACCCCCAAATCCCAGTCTTTCCTTTGTACTAATCAGTACACAGCCTGCATACAATACCTCTCCATCTCTATCACCTGCATTGCTAGAAGTACTGATTTGTAAGCCTAGAGATTTGGATGTTATTTCAGGAAAGGGCTTCTGAGGACTTCTGATTTCCTCATTTTACAGATGAAGAAACTGTGGCCCAAAAGGTGAACTGATTTATTCAAGGTGAGGCAGTGAATTAGTGGCAAACTCTTTGAAGGAATGCCTAGTCTCTATCTTTAGGGTTGCTGTGTACATTTTGTTGTTTATTGTTTTATTATTATTAGGGATAGGACATATGGTTTCACAAATAGAGGAAACTCCTGCAAACTCCCTTTGCAAATGTATGTCAACACCATCTCTTTAACTTACAATCTTATACTATTTGCTTAGAAAAACACAGAATTTAAGAGGCTTGTCCAAGGTCACACAACCAGTATGTGTCTGAAACAGCACATAAATACACACATTGTTGATACCCAATCCAACTCTCTATCTTTATTATTGTTGTTTTTGTTTAAAATTATCCTCTTCACATATAGAAGCAATTTTCTGATAGATTTGTAGGGCTGCAAATTTCCTTGAAAGTTAAAGTCATCATCAAATGTAACCTTTTAAAAATTATTACAAAAACACTGGTGGAAATTCATATATATTGCATTAGTTATGATTAAGACCAACCCAACCCAGTGCTTTAATGGCAAAGATTTTCTTGAGTGAGAGGATTCATTCCTTGGGCAATGTTTATTATGGACTGCTGGAAAATACAGAGTAGTGTTGATAACACAAAGGCTCTGGCTCTGACTTTTTTTTTTTTTTAAGCAATTGGGGTTAAGTAACTTGCTCAAGGTTACACGGCTAGTCATTATTTGTGTGTGGGTGCTCATTTTTTGAGGCCGGATTTGATCTTGGGTCATCCCAACTCCAAGGCCAGCGCTCTTACTCACTGCGCCGCGTAGCTGCCCCTTTTAGGGCAATTGGGGTTAAGTAACTTGCCCAAGGTCACACGGCTAGGTTTTTGTTTGTGTGGGTTAAGTGTCTGAGGCCGGCTCCGAACTCAGGTCCTTCTGACTCCAGGGCCGACGCTCTACTCACTGCACCACCTAGCCGCCCCTCTGACTTTTTAATAACCACTTGGATGATTGTGTTGTATTTCCTACCCCAGATGTGCTTGAAGTTTCCCTGCAGGATAGCTCCATGATATTGTTTACAGCCAACAAAACATGGTTTCTGATTGGATGAGAGGCTTTGGGGAGATAGGAGAGAGAAAGAGTCAATACATGACCTCTAAATGGTGAATGAAAGAAACCTCCCCTACCTTGTAGCCATAGCAATGTGGGGAAAAGCCAGAACCCAATATGTTGCTTCATTCTCAGCTAGTGTGCTCATTGTCAGGGTGGGGTAGAAGTAGAGATGGTTTTCCTCCTTGTTGAGCTGAGATTTGATTTCACTTTTAGATCACAGAGTTCCCTCATCTGTGTATTCTATTAAAACTCCTTTAGTTTTTCACTTGCTTGCTTTGATAAATGCATTTGTTTCTTATTTATGATTGCCTTTTATGTAATAAACATATAGTGGGAGGTGAAGCTAAGCCAGTTGAGATTAAAGCTACTATTTCCTAATAGATCTGGAGTAAAACTATTTTTTTCCTGTACTTTACCAGGTGAGGAAACCATGAGAAAAAGTAATTTAGAGTGACTAGGGGAAATGACTTTTATCCAGAAACCCCCTAAGAACTCTATTCCTAGACTTCAAATATCAGATATGTTCCAAGCCCAACATACTTCTTGAAGATAGGAGTGGAATGGAGTGTGATTGCCCAGCCCTACACATGGTCCTAATATCCATATAAATTCAAATCAAATCCAGTCCCTAGAGACATGGGGTTGAGGTATTTCCATCTCTCTATATTTATCTATGCTCCATGGAAGACCTTTAAAAATCCCTGTGGCATATGAATCTCCTGGTCTGTGATACAGTTAGAGTTTGGTGTCTATATTTGAGATTCTGTCAGAAATTGAAATTCCCACATAATTGATGTCTCAGATGGTAAAGTGAAGTGGATTCATCTTTTAATCCAGAACCTAGAAAATACAGAAAATATAAGAAGACAAACTTTTTAAAGTCAGCTATTGTATAATGACTTGAATATAGTAGACTCTGAAGAAGTGTTTGTTAAAATGGATTTTATCTTGTAGTGTCAGTATAATAAGAAAGTTTGGAAAGGTATAAAGATGAGGGGTTTTGTATTTTTCATAGTATGAGTTTGATGTCAGATACCACTTCTAATGTTAAGGGCCTGGCAGTAGAGAGGAATTGTGAAAGTTTCTCAACTCAAATACTATTTTTTGCTAAGATTTTTTTCCTTTATATTGTTAGTACCTTTTCTATGATATGACCTGCCATATATGTTATATGTATGTGGGTTATTATTTGCATATTGTCTCTTCCATCAGAACTGTGAGGTCCATTAAATCCTAGGGCAGGGACCATTTTTTCTCTCTTTGTATCCCTAGCACTTAGCATGATGCCTGACCCCTAGGCGGGAATGGATAGAGTACTGGGCCTGGACTCAAGAAGACCTCAGCTAAAATCTGAACTGATGATTTTTTTGTGTGTGTATTGTGATGTTGCGTACTTAACCTCTGCTCATCTCACTTTCCCTATCTATAAAATTGAGATAATAAAAGCACATACTTCCCAGGGCTGTTGTAAGGATCAAATGAGATAATTGTAAAATATTATTAATGTTATTTGTAAAGTGTTTAGTGCAGTGCCTGATACATAGTAGGAACTATGTGCTATTGTTCTTCAGTTGTTTGAGTCATTTCTGACTCTTTGTAACCCCATTTGGGGTTTCCTTGGCAAAGATACTGGAGTGGTTTGCCATTTCCTTCTCCAGATCATTTTACAGATGAGGAAATTGAAGCAAACAGGTTAAGTGACTTGTCCACAGTCACACAGTTAAGTGTCTAAGGCCAGATTTAAATTCATGAAGATGAGTCTTCCTAACTCTAGGTCTGGCACTATATAAATGAACTATTTCCAAGCATGATTACTACTACTATTACTACTACTACTACTACTACTACTACTACTACTACTACTACTACTACTACTACTACTACAACTACTAAATGCTCACTGTCATTTGATTTGCTTTCTAACATGATTTAAATTATGCCAGGATATGGCTCTAATGTTTAGTGAGTTTTCTTTCTTTTTTAATTTTTAATATTGTTTCCAATGGCTAAATAAGGAATATGCCAACGTCAGGAGCTTTTAGGACCACCTTTCCAAAAAAAAAAATCCCAGCATAATTCACCCTAGAACAATTTAAGAGTATCCATCAATTCTTCAGCCACAGAGATGTCAAGATGAAAGGAGGCAAGTCATTATTCAAGTAATAGGGTGTTGCTGGATTTTTTACAGTGTTTCTGGCCCTGCTCTGCTGCCTTAGCTTTGATATCTCTCTCCACAATCCCTTTCAAACCAAACATTTGAAAGTTCCATGACTCTGATTGCCAATTCTACATACTGCATGACTTGGTCTTGATTCAAGCTTAATCCATTTCTTTCAATATGAATAACTAAATTCATTAATACTCTGGCACTCACATTCTTCTGTCTTTATGGCATACTTGCTTGATGAATTTCATAGAGTCTAGGATGCTCTTTGAAACTCCATTTACCAAGATGATCAAGCAATAATAAGGAACAGGTGATATGGAAGAAAAAGCCCTAAGTTTGGAGTCTGAAGATCTGGGTTCAAATCCAAAATCTTCATTTATTACTTGTATGACCTCAGGCAAGTCATTTAACCTCTCAGACCCTTTCTTTACTCACCTATAAAATGAAGGGATGGGGCCAGATGACCTTCAAGGGTTCTTCTTTGAATATATGAATTAGATTGTAAGCTCATTGAGGGTAGGTATTCTCTTTTACCACTTTTTGTAAGCCCAGCACTTAGTACAGTGCCTAGTTCATAGTAGATGATTAATATCCACCAATATTGTTTATTGATTGATTGAATTTACCCAAGTTAAATGGGCTAATTGACCCAATTAAAACCCAAGGTTACTTTGAATTTCATCCACTTCTGTTTTGCCTTCTGTAAGAGTGAAAAAGTCAAAGACAGTGCTCCTGGAGAAGAAGAAAAGATGCCTGAAACATCACCCAACTTACAATTATTTTTTCTCAATGCTCAAGAATGAAGCTGGTCTGGGATCCACCTTTGTCTTTTAGGTCCAATAAACTCTTTCACTTTAAGCCATCTATTAAGATAAACTTAAAACCTTAAATTGCAGTGGGGTGTATGAATACAGAACTATGGACTTCATTCAATCCAACCTAATTCTTCCAGTTAGATTTAATCCAAATCAGATCAACAAGGATTTATTGTGTCTACCATGTGTCAGGTCCTGGGCTATTCTCAGGAATACAAAGATAAAAATTAAAGAGTGCTTACCTTCAAGCAGTTTACAGTCAACTAGAGGATTTTGTATATAAAATAAGGACAAAAATAAGAAAGTAATTTTGGTGAAAGGAGCACTTACTTAGAGCTGGGGAGATTGTCAAAAGTGTCTTTTAGGAGGTAGCCAATCTTTTCATTCAGTAATCATGGAGAGTAGAATTATGGTACATACCTGATAATGTATAGAATCCCTATAGCAGAAAGTTACTTGATGTCTTCCCTAATCTGATTTCAAGCTTCCCTTCCTGACTTCTATCCTATGCCACTCTATATAATTTGCATTGCAGGTAAATAAAGCAACCCTTCTCATTATGCTTTCTTATCCCTCCATCAATCAATTAATAAACATTTATTAACCACAAAGTATGTGTAAGGCTCTGTAACAAGCACTGGGGATACAAAAAGAGGCAAAAGATAGCCCCAGCCCTCAAAGAGATTATAATCTAATGGGAAGACAACAAACAACAAATATGTAGAGATAAGCTATATGCAGGATAAATAAGAAAAAATTAACAGAGGGAAGGTACTAGAATTGAGGGAGCTGAGAAAAAATTCCTGTAGAAGATAAGATTTTAGTTGGGATTTAAAGAAAGCCAGGGAAACCAAGAGGCAGAGATATGGAGTGAGAGCATTCCAGGCATAGGGGACAGGCAAAGAAAATGTTTGTATCTGAGAAATAAAGTATATTGTTCAAGGAACATCAAGGAGGACAGTGTCACTGAATGAAAATGTATGTGGCAGGGAGTAAGATATAAGGAGATTAGAAAAATAAAAGGAGATTAGGTTACAAAAGGCTTTGAACACCAAAGAGGATTTTGTATTTGATCTTGGATGGCAATGGGAGCCACCAGAGTTTATTGAGTAGGGGGCTGACAAGATAAGACCTGTGCTTTAGGAAAATCATTTTAGTGGCTGAATCTGAATAGAATATGGATTGGAGTGAGGAAACTCTTAAGACAGATAGACCTACAAGCAAGCTATTACAAATCTAGGCTTAAGGTGATGAGGGCCTGCCTGAGAGTGGTGGCATAGGAGAGAAGGGGGCATATTTTTGTCATGTTGAGTTTATTGTTGTTATTTCTCTTTCATTCTCAAAGAGGACCAATGACATCACAGTGTGATGATTTGACTACTGTAGGAAATGGATTTAAGTGAGGCATAGTTGCACAAAGTTGTCAGCCTTTTCCAGCATCATCAAAGTCCAGTGGCAGGACCAAAGGTCAAGATGACTGGTGATGGTCTGGAATGCATTGGATAACCTTGGTATCTTTGATGTCTGACCAAGCTCTAAATGCTCCACAGCACCTGCTTCAGCTTCCATAATGGCTGTTGGAACAAAGTATACTCATCCACCCAGTTCACTGGGAAAATCTTCACATGCTTGGGGCAGACTGATGGGTTTGAGGTCTGTCAGTTACTCTCCACCTTGTTTAGCCTGTCTGTGAGGGATATGGCTACTGCATATGCTACAACTTCTTAGAGCCCCGGGTTAAAGTTCAGTGACAATGGACCACCAGATAGATGAGCCCACCAAAAGGTTCAGTAAGCTTTCACACAATAGGTACTAGTCTTCCCTGAACACCTCCCTGAACCCCTATGTCGAACTTAAGATGTCTATTGGATATTCAATTGGAAAGAAAATTGGAAACAGAAAATTGGAGCACAAAGATGGTAAAGAAATCCATGGAAACTGATGATCTCATCAAATGAAATAGTATAGAGAGAGAAGAGAAAGGTGATCAGAAAATTTCCCTATGGGACATCTAAGGTTAGAGGGTGTTATCTGAATAAGCATTTAGCAAAAGAAATTGAGAAGAAGCAATCAGATAGGAGGAGAACCAGAAGAAACTGATTTCCCAAAAATTTCTGCCCCTCCCCCCAAAAAAGAATCATCAACAGTTTCTTTTAAAAAATTAATTTATTTTTTAGTTTTCAACATTCACTTCCATAAGTTTTAAATTTTCTCTGTCTCCCTTCCCTCCTTCCTCCCCAAGATGGCTAGCAATTCAATATAGGCTCTATATATACATTCTTATTAAACATATTTTAACATTAATCATATTGTATAGAAGAATTAGAACAAATGAGAGGAACCATGAAAAAGAAAAAATAAAACAAAAAAGAGCAAATAGTATTCTTTGATGTGTATTTAGACTCTATATTTCATTCTCTGGATGTGGATGGCATTTTCCCTCATGAGTCTTTTGGAATTGTTTTAGGTCTTTGCATTGCTCAAAAGAGCTAAGTCTAGCAAAGTCAGTCATTGCACAATGTGGCTGTTAGTGTGTATGTTGTTCTCCTGGTTCTACTCACTTCACTCAGTATCAGTTCAGGTTAGTCTTTCCAGGTTTTTCTTAAGTCTGCCTGCTCATCATTTCTTATAACTCAGAAGTATTCCATTACATTCATATACCATAATTTGTTCAGCCATTCCCCAGTTGAAGGGTATCCCCTCAATTTCCAGTTCTTGGTCACCACAAAAAGAGCTGCTGTGAATATTTTTGGATATGTGAGTCCTTTTCCCATTTTTATGATATCTTTGGGATACAGACCTAGAAGTGGTGTTGCTGGATTAAAGGGTATGCACATTTTTATAGCCCTTTAGATATAATTCCAAATTGTTCTCCAGAATGATTGGATCAGTTCATAACTTCACCAATAAAAATTAGTGTTCCAGTTTTCCCACATCTTCTCCAGCATTTATAATTTTTCTGTTTTCTCATGTTAGCCAATCTGATAGGCATGATAGGGTACCTCAGAGTTGTTTTGATTTGCATTTCTCAATCAATAGTGATCTAGAGCATTTTTTTTCATATGACTATAGTTAGCTTTAATTTCTTCCTGTGAAAACTGCCTGTACATATCCTTTGATCACTTATCAATTGGGGAATGACTTGTATTCTTATAAATTTGCCTCCGTTTTCTATATATTTTAGAAATGAGGTCTCTCATCAACAGTTTAAAAGCTACAAAGAGGGGGGCAGAGCCAAGATGGTGAGGTAGAAGCAGGAAAACTCAGTGTGCTCCCCCCATAACCACCTCAAATACCTATTGAAAATGACTCTAAACAAACTTTAGGGCTACACCCACAAAGTGACAGAGAAACAAATCACCCATTAAAGAAAGCCCAGCAGGTGGATAGGAGGGGTTCATTACAGAATGCTGGGAGCAGAGCCCAGGCCCATATGAGCCCACAGTTTTAGTCCGAGGACAGCCCGGTCAGCTGCTGGCTGAAGGGACTTCGGGAGAGTGGATCACCAGCAACTGTGGCCATTTCCAGAATTATCAACCCATAAATATCAAAGACAAAGTGGGAGGTCAGTGTGGATTTTGGGAACAGGGAGTCCAGGAGTGTAGTCTGGCCTCTGCCCCTGAAAGGGAGAAGTGCCTGAGACACAGTGCCATACCCATGTGGCTGCTTCAGAGCTCCTGGCCTGTACATTGTAGGGGGACCACGAAACCATTCTGAGGGCTAATTGCTCTTACATTAACCTGCTTGGATCTGGATTGCTGTCTAGGGTAGAGTTCTTTGGGTGTGTGACCATTGAGCAAGAGTGTGTGGAAACTTCAGAGAGGGCAGCCAACTAATAACTCCAGCAGCTGCAAAAACCCCAGGAATTTGGGACAAAGCTCTCCTCTCTGGAAGCAGAGTTCTACTGTGGCAAAAAGCTCAAATGTCAAGTAACTGAGTGGCAATATGACCAAACAAAGGAAGCAAAGCAAGCACAGCAATCCAACTTTGGATTCCTATTTTGGGGACAAAAAGAATAAAAGTATGGAACAGGAAGAAGACAATGAAGTCAGAACTCCAGTACCAAAAGCTTCCATGAAAAATATGAATTGGTTACAAGCCATAGAGGAGCTTAAGAAGGATTTTGAAAACCAAATAAGAGAAGTGGAGGAAAAATTGGGAATGGAAATGAGAATGATGCAAGAAAATCATGAAAGAAAGTCAACAACCTGAGTGAAGAAAATAACACCTTAAAAAATAGACTAACTCAAAAGGCAAAAAAGGCTCAAAAAGCCAATGAGGAGAACAATGCCTTAAAAAGTCGAATTTTCCAGAAGGAAAAAGAATCTCAAAAGCTCACTGAAGAGAATCTTTCCTTCAGAATTAGACTGGAGCAAATGGAAGCTAAGGACTTTATGAGAAATCAAGATACTATTAAACAGATCCAAAGAAATGAAAAAATAGAAGGCAATGTGAAATAGCTCATTGGAAAAACCACTGACCTGGAAAATGGATCCAGGAGGGATAATTAAAAAATTATTGGACTACCTGAAAGCCATGATCAAAAAAAGAACTTAGAAGTCATCCTTCAAGAAATTCTCAAGGAAAATTGCCCTGATGTTTTAGAACCAGAGGGCAAAATAGAGGTTGAAAGAATCCACCTATCACCTCTTGAAAAAGATCCCCAAAAGAAAACTCCTTGGAATATTATAGCCAGGTTCTAGAGTTCCCAGATCAAGGAGAAAATATTACAAGCAGCCAGGAAAAAACAATTTGAGTATTGTGGAAACACAATCAGGATAACACAGGACCTGGCAGCTTCTACCTTGAGGGATCAAAGGGCTTGGAATATGATATTCCACAGGGCCAAGGAGCTGGGATTAAAACCAAGAATCACCTAACCAGCAAAACTGAGTATCATGTTTCAGGGGAAAATATGGTCATTCAATGAAATAGAGGATTTTCAAGCATTCTTGATGAAAAATCAGAGTTGACTAGAAAATTTGACATTCAGATAGAAGAAGAAAGAGAAACATGAGAAGGTAAACAAGGAAAAGAAATCATAAGTAACTTATTAAAGTTGAACTATTTACATGCCTACATGGAAAAATGGTAATTTTAACTTATAAAACTTTTATCAGTATGAGAATAAAGGGAATATAAATATATGTGTATATATATGTCTATATAGGAGGGTATATGAGTGTGTGAATACATATGTGAGTGTGTGTATATATGTGTACAGGTAAACATACACAGAAGGCACAGGACCAATTGAATAGGAAGGGATGATACTTAAAAGGTGAAATTGAGAAGTGAGAGAGGAATATAATGAGAGGAGATGGGGAAAGACAATATGGGGTAAATTATTTCATATAGAAGGGGCGAGGGGAAACTGTTACAATGGAGGGGAAGAACAAGGAGGCAAAAAGGAATGGGTTAACCTTACTCTCATTGAATTTGGCCTAAGTAGGGAATGACATACACACTAAATGGGGTATCTCACCCTACAGGAGAGTAGAGAGGAAGGGGATGAGAGGGGGGATGATGGAGGGGAGCGCAGGTTGGGGGGGAGGGAAATTACAAGCACCCACGTTTGACATTAGTCAGAGTAGAGAATAGAACAAGGGGTGGTATAGGATGGAGGAAAATATAGTCAATCTTTCACAATATATCCACTATGGAAATATTTTGTGTAGCTACACATGTACAATCTATATTGAATTGTTTATCCTCCCAATAAGGGTGGGCGACAAGGGAGGAAGGGAAAGAATCTGGAATTCAAAGTTTTAAAATCAAATGTTTAAAAAAATTATTATTATTTTTACATGCAACTGGGAAATAAGATATACAGGCACTGGGGTATAGAGATCCATCTTGCCCTACTAGAAAGTTGGAGGGGGCAGGAGGGAGGATATAGGAGAGAGCAGATTAGGGGAGGTGGTATAAAGTAGCATCACTATTTTGGGGTGATGAGTAGGGGAAAATGGGGAGAAAATTTGTAACTCAAAATCTTGTTGAAATGAATTATGTAAACTAAAAATAAACATAAAATTTAATTTTAAAAAAAGGAATCATTCCAATATATTGGAGAGCAAGTCAGAATAATACAAGATTTAGTAGCTATCATGTAAAAAGTGAACAGGGCTTGGAATATGATGTACTGAAAGGCAAAAAGAACTGGGGTTACAACTAAGAATAACCTACCCAGAATACTGAGTATAATCCTTTACAAGAAAAAAATAGATATTTAATTAAATAGAGGGCTTTCAAGCATTCCTGATCAAAAGACCAGTGCTGAATAGAAAATTTCACTTTCAGTTACAAGACTTAAGGGAAGTATAAAAAGGTAAACGCAAAAAAGAAATCATAAGCAACTCAGTAAGGTTAAACTCTTTACTAGTCTATATAAGAAAATGTTTTCATCATGAGAATAAATTTCTTTTTTTCTTTTTTATAATTTTAAATATTTATATTTTGAAAGATTTTGAGTTCCAAAATTTTCTCCCTCCCTTTATTCCCATTCCTCCTCCTCAAGAATGCAAACAATCTGATATAGATTATACCCATACAATTATGGAAAACATATTTCCACATTAGTAAGGCTGTGAAAAAAGAAACAGATCAAGAGGAAAAAAACTATAAAACAATGAAAATAGTTATGTTTCAATCTCCATTCACACTCCCTGAATGAATGAATGGTTTGAAAAAATGCATTGTTTTTTTTTAGTTTGTTCTATGAGCCCAAGATGTATGCTAAACACTGGTGACACAAATACAAAAGCAAAGGCAGTTTCTGTCTTCATGGAATCTTGTAGTCTAAAGGGGGAGAAAAACATATTAGTTTCTGTGGAGGAATATTTTCATTTGGCAAATTGCTAGGATGGTGAATGGAGTCATGGAGTTGTAGTTTGACAAACTTTTTGCAAAAGCAATAATAGAGTTGATTTGCTGGTGGTTATAGAACAAGAAAGGGGAAGGAGAGGGGAAAAGGCAGAGGTTGGAGAGACTGAATAGGAAACTCATTCAGTTGGGCTCTGTTAAAGCATTTTTGTGATTATACAAATGACATGCATACTAAATAGGATATCTTACCCTACAGGAGAGTAGGGGGGAAGGGGATGAGAGAGGGGATGATGGAAGGGAAAGCGGGAGGGAAGTTGGGAGGGAAGTTGGAAGCATCCCCTTGTGAAAAGGGACAGGATCAAAGTAGGGAATAGACCAAGTGGGAGGTGGGATAGGAGGGAGGTAAATATAGTCAGTCTTTTACAATATATCTACTATGGTGATGTTTTACATGGCTACACATGCACAACATATACTGAATTGCTTGTCTTCCCAGTGGGGGTGGGTGACAAGGGAGGAGGGGAATGAATCTGGAATTCAAAGTTTTAAAATCAAATGTGTAAAAATATATAAATACTATTATTAATACTATTTTACATATAATTGGGAAGTAGGATGTGCAGGCATTAGGGCACAGAGATTCACCTTGCCCTACTTAAAAAGTCAAAGGGGGTAAGGGAAGAGATATGGGAGAGAGAAGATTTGATGAGGGAATATCCTGTGGGACTGCTATTCTGGGGTGGGGGGTAGGGAAAAAATGGGAAAAAAATTGTAACTCAAAATCTGGCAGAAATGAATGATTGTAATGGAAATGCAAATTTAAAGATCTTCCCTGCCCCTAGGCCCTTTGATAGGCTTAAGAGACTCTGAGAACCTTCCTTAATTTGAAAAGGTACTCTGCCCCCTAATAGGCTAAATGTGATCACATGGAGCCTGTGGCAGGAGGCTTGGTTTTCAGGAATGCCCACACCTTGATGCTGTGTGATTGGGCAGTGGGTCAAGTGGGTGGTTACATTCTCTGAACCTGGAAAAGGCTATATAATCCCTGATATAAGGCTTTGCTTTGGGGCTCACTTTGAGAAGTGTTGTGTGATTTGACCAAATGAGACTCTATGCAGCCATTGAGAGCCCCCCTCCCCCCTCCACCTTTGAAAACCCAGGTGTTGATACTTCCCCCTCTGGTAACTGTGATTTGGTATTGATGTAATGATTGGGCAGTTTGGAAGCCTGTCTGCTTGATCTGTTTGTTTCTCTGTCTTGTAAGTTCTGTCTATATACTTTGAAGTTTGGGGTGCTGGCCTTTTTCCCCTGAACTAGGTAAATGACATATGTTTGATTGATTAAAGTAAACTTGTTAACTCATTTTGAGTTGCTTTCCTTTAGAAAAGTAGATCTAAGAACCTGTGTTGGCAGCCACCCTGGGGATGTTGGGGTGCTTGCTGCTACAATGATGTAAACCACAATTTAATAAAGCATTTGAGAAAAAAAAAAGAGAGATCATTGCTAACTTCTCAGAGAGCAGTTTTGGTGGAATGATAAGGTTGGAAGTCAAATTGTAAGAGGTTAAGAGAAGAGTGAGGGGCGGCTAGGTGGCGCAGTGAGTAAGAGCACTGGCCTCAGAGTTGGGATGACCCGAGATCGAATCCGGCCTCAGAAAATGAGCACCCACGCATAAATAATGACTAGCCGTGTAACCTTGAGCAAGTTACTTAACCCCAATTGCTTTAAAAAAAAAAAAAGGAGAGCAAGAGGAAAGAATGTGGAGAAACTTATTTGGATGGCCTTTTTAAGAAACTTAGCCTCAAAGGATAGAAAAAATATAGTTAATTTGGATGGAAGGAATCGAGTGAGAATATTTTCAGGATGGGGGAAATATGGGCATATTTGTAGGCAGTAGGGAGGGAGAGATTGAAAATAATTGAGTTAGGAAGACAGGGGACAATCTGTTGGAGAAGATGGTATGGACTGGGATCACTTGAACAAGTAGAGGGGTTAGCCTTGGTAAGGAGTAAGGCCACCTTATCATGTGAGACAGGTGTGAAGGAGGAAATGACAGGAAGCATATGAATGCTATGAAATGAAGAAGAAAGAACTTAGGCTGAATGGCCTCATTTTTTTTTTCTGTAGAATAGGACACAAAGTTGTTAGTTGAGAGGGTAAGGACAGGAGCAGCCTTGGGAAGTTTTTTGAAGGGATGAAAAGGTTTGGAAAAGCTGCCATGGATAATGGGATAGTAAACTAAAAAAGTAGTTATAGAAAAATTTTCTAGCGGTAATGAGGGCCCCACTGAGGTTGTATAACATAAATTTGTAGTGGACCCAGTCAGAACAATTGTATAATTTTCTCCACCTTTAGTCTATAGTGCATATACAAGCAAAGACAGCGACAGTGGGAGTAATCCTAGGCTAAGGTGTAGCAAAGCTCAATCAATGAAATGATAAGGGGGTGTGGGTGGGGAATTCAAGAGAGGAGGACAATGTAGAGTTAAATTGGTTTACTGAGGGGTCAGGATAAGGGAAAGAGGAAAAGGTGCCTAATGCCAAGTAGATGGCTTGGAAGAGAATTGAGAGGTCAGGTGACTGGAGATGATGTTGTGCAGAAAGAATAGGGTTTTATAAGGGAAAGTTGAAAAGCCAATAGATTATGATCAGTTTAGAAGAATTCAGAATTCTTTAATGTAGAGGTTATACGTTTATGAGTGATGGCAAGATCTCTGTGTGTGGCTGAGGTGGGGTGGAGGTGGTTATGGGACATGAATAAATTGAGGAGCTGAGTGGTTAGGACATTTGAAGAAAATTCAATATGTATGTGGAAGTCCCCTAGTATGAAGGTAGGAGAGGAGGAGAGAAAAATTGTGAACTGTGTACTGAACTCATTGAGGAAGGAAGGGGAGTGACCTAGAGGTATTTAGACAATAGCTCCCAGTATTTTGATTGGGGGGTGTAGATATGAATAGCAATGACCCTCAAAGGAGGAGAGGTAACTGAATGATGGAGGTTATTGGTGAACCTTGAAGTGGCAGTGGGGAGAAAGGAATATATAACTACCCTCTGTTGACTAGTAAGCTGAGGGAAATAGGTTCATCCAGTACTGGAAAGGGTTTGTGTCATTAGGAGAAAGCCAGGTTTCAATAATGACTAGTATATGGAAGGAGTGAGTGGAAAAGATTTATGATGAAGGTAAATTGTTTGTCTGTGGAACAGGTGTTCCAAAAGGCACCATGGAGGGAGTGGATGGTATTTGATTGGAAATTTGAGGCAGAAGAGCTAAGCAGGATGGTAATAAGGAATCAGGAGCTAGAGTGGGGAATGGGGTATAGATGATTACAGGGGGTGATCACAGTCACTGGGATATGTAGATTATGACCAGCTCTGAGAATATTCATTCATAAATGGAGGACACCAGTCTTCTTCCAAAGGATGATGATCAGGTTGTAAATGATTGCACTATAAGCTGAGAGGCACATGGTCAGATTGGAAGCCAACCTTTACCATTCCTCTTCCCTCTGAAGGCTAGAGATTAGGTAGAAAAAGGCCAAGAGGAAATGGAAACTGAATTTACACAGCAGGAGAAGGGAGTCCCATTCCTCAACAACTTTCCTCTTTCCTTCAGGAGTAGACATAGCAGAAGATGACCTGCCTGACATCAGTGGGTAGTTTACTGCTCTTTGCACTGGAGATTCTTCACATCCCAGTTGGGATATAGAACTGGAAGATAGAAGAGGAAGAAGCTGCTTTTTGTTGGAACAGATAGAAGGTATCCCTTTGAGTTAGATGGAAGGCTCCTTGCTAGCCCTTTCTCTCCTTTCTTCAGGGGACATGCTACACAGCAGGAAATGAAGGACCCTGGGAAGTGTTTGGTTCCTTTTCTCACCTGAGGAAGCTAGACATCAGGTGGCAGTATGAAGTGGTAGAATCTCTGGGAAGGGAAATAATTTGGGACATATGGAAACACTTGGCCTCATCCAACTTGGCCCCCACCATACACATTCACTTAATCTAGAATGGAATTTCACATTTTGGCATATGAGCAGAAGATTTAGACTTGATATAAGGAAAAACAAAAACAAACAAACAAAAAGACTTCACCGTAATTAGAACTATCCCATGGTAGAATTGGCCACTTAGGAAATAAAGGGATCCCTCTCACTTGAGGTACTTGGCCCAAGTTGCATCACCACTTTTGAGGTATATTGTTAAGAAGACCTTTTAGTATGGGTACGACTAGAAGTTCAATATGGTTTCTCATAAATCTAAAATTCCATGAAATAACTTCCTTCTTTCCTTCCAAGCCCATTTTCTCTAGGGTACCTTTTCTGACTTCCAAGTGAAAGTGATTTCTTCCTCCAAACTCAGAACTTAAACAAACGGGAATCTCTCATTTAAACAGTACTATTCATGCATATGTGAATCTAAATTCATAGACACAAGTTTGATGTAGGTAGAAAATACTGTCATAACATCTTCTTGAGCCACTCAGGGTGGCTTTCTCATTTCAAGGTCAATAGTTTATTTTTGGTTTTCCACATGAAAGTTAGCATTTGCTTGTGTTTGTTAGAATGTTATCCTCTATTCAATAACACCAAAAATGAAAGCTAAAGCATATATGTGACAAGAATTCAGTTTAATTAGCTGACTTCTTCCCAAACATTCCTACCCTTTCCAGTTCTTTTCTCTTGCCCTCTTTCTCTTGTCTTTCTCTTGTTTTGCCCAACCTCTTTTTGTCTCTCTCTCTCCCTTCACATCCTTTACTGATGACTCATAATCCAGATCCCTGTTGCTTCCTAATGAGAAATTGGTAAACAGGAATGAAATGCTAATCTTTATGAGAAAAAGAGAGATGATACAAATTATAGAAAAAAGAATATCTGTTCTGATTTGTGATCTCACTTATTTTTGTTGTTGTTGGTAATTTGGTATCTTCTGGTCACAATTTCGACTAACTGGTCACATATCAAAGAGAGAACATGGTGAGGTGAAGTGTAGAACTGGGAATCAGTGAGACTTTGGTTCATATTCTCCCTCAGACATTTACTAGATGTGTGACCCTGGTAAATTAGTTTCTCTGTACCTCAGTTTCTTCATCTGTAAAATGAGGGAGTTGGACCCGATGACCTCCAAGTCCCTTCAAGCTATGAACCTGTGATCTTTCTCAAGATGTTACAAACACATTCAGAATTTTGAAAGGAAAATGGACAGGCTGTCAATCTCATATATATTGTAATAAAAAGTCATGCTGATCTCTGACTAAAAGAAAGACTAAGAGCTGCTTTCAAATAAATTGCATTAATTTAATTTTGAACAAGAGCTTGCAGGTTAGATATCTAGATTCTGTTGTTCAAAGAATGATATCCTGTGGTAGAATTGTATTGTGTATCTGATTTGGGCTATTGAAAAGAAGATATTTTTAAAGCAATTTCTCTATGACTATTTGATTCACTGGTACTGGGAAAAAAAACAGTTTTTTCTTACAATTTGTTTTTCTTCCCTGCATTAAATTTTCAAACTTAACTTTCATTGAGGGACACTTCAATTCCTGCATTACATTTTTGTGCATAAAATACATGCAAAAACACATTGGAAATTAAAATAAATTTTGCTTTTATATTAAAACATTTTTAAAAATATTCCATCAAATGAGTTATTTGCAAGTTTTTATGATGTACAAACCCACCCACTAACTATGGTAATTGCCACTTGATTGACAGCCTGACTTTTCATTTTCTGAACTTTCTCCTCTGACTTTTCTGACCCTCGCTCTTCCTTGACACCTTATGTTCTTTTCATCCCTCTTTCTGTTTGCCTCCTCCATGTTTCTAACCTGACCCTTTTAAAAAATATATCTCCTCTTGTTGTTATGAGAACCTAATCTGAATGAGAACTAACAATTTTGGCTAGCATTTCACATCTCCCTTCTCCCAGGTCCTTTCTCCCAATGGTGAATTCATAGTCAAGCATAGTTTTTGGCCCTAGACTCTCCTTTGGTTACAACTGATGAGGCCTAATAGGTTATTATAGAAGTTGATTGATAGAGAAAGGAAAAGATTCTTGTTGAATAAAGGAGGATGTCAAATAGGAAGAGGGTAAGAAACACTGTTATTGATCCAGATACAGGTAATGAAATTAACTTGGAATTTGAAATGAGTCAGATATTTTCCCCTAAGTTATAGTGAGGTTTGGTGAGTTGGGAATCACAGCACTAGAATATAGCATTGTAAGAGTATAACTTATTTGAACAAAACATCGGATAGAAGAGGAGGTAGCATTTTATGCCAGTGTAAGGTCTTACATCTATGAAGCAGGTTGATGCCTGAATTCAAGGTGATTTTAGATTTAAAAGGGTAGTTGTGAAATGGTTTCTGCTTATGCTCCCAGTTAGAAAGCACAACTTTTTAAACAAAGGATTGGGGTTGAGCTTTTTACCCCCCAGGAAAGGTCCCTTTGTCCTGTGTGGCTTCCAATGAGCCCTTATGCCACCAACAAAGGGATACCTGACAACATAAGGACAAAGTGGACCACAGGTGTGAGGGAAAATATAATGTCCAGCAAATGTATTCTGTAATGGAAGAAATTTAAAAACATGAACAGAAGTAAGGCTAGAGTAAGGACAGTGCCCTAATCAATTGTTCTGTCTGGTGGCTTGTTTCCCTTTCCCTCCTACTCCTGGATGAGGACAGTCTATGATAAAACACTCACAGTTACATGCATCTCCCAGCTTGTCCATTTGGATGGAGGTGATCTCTCATGATCTTCCAGAAGGGTATGGAAGATAGGGCCAGCCCCAGGTGCTGCTCTGGTCTCCTGCTGTTGCCCTAGGATGAGTGCCACCCCTTCCTTTTCTCCTTTTCTTTGAGAGTCCCATAGGATCCACAATAGAAGAGGAATCCTGTGGATAACAGATCATAACAAATTCAGCTCCTGGGAGACTACTTCTTTGGGAAATCAATGGATTGTCTGGGGACTTAGATATTTTTTGAATTTTCTTTATTGTGGCATTTTTAGGGTTTCTAGCTTTGAACAGAAAGGAGATAATATGGACTTGGAACTTTTGTTTTAGACTAAAACTTTCCAGAATTAAGCTCATTATCTCCCAGCAGACTGGTTGTTTTAGGCCAGGGACCTTTGGGTTTTCTCCATCTCTAAGGTGAGCAATGGGGAGGGAGAGAAGAGACTCCAAGAGAAAGTTATGCACTAAGTTAGCTTCTCATGGATAGAAATAGGTATAATCAAACCCATTCCCACTGCCCCCAAGGGAAGGGGAGAGAAATAGCCTCATCCAAATTTGTCTCTATAGTAACCTATGATAGGCATCAATTTACAAAGGATCTAGGTGAAGGAAAGGTGGATGCTTCCAAAAGATGAAAAATAGCCATACCAAGAACTCTCTAAGGAGCACATACATGGAAGATAAAAGGGGGTTCTCATAAGGATGAATAAAAGCATAATATGGAACTTTAAGAATAATGTCAGGGAGATTAAGTCCAAGAATGAATTAAAGCTTTAAAAAAGAAAAAAGAAAAGAAAAAAAGAAAGGGTTATCAAAGGAGGTTTTTTTTGTTTGTTTTAAACTACCTGATTTTTTGCTTCCTTTGATATTTTGGCATCTAGAAGTATAAACCTGGGAGAAGGTATGGGAGAGAGCAGATTGGAGGAAGCGATATCTTGTGGGATTACTGTTCTGGGAGGTTGGGTAGGGGAATAATGGGGGGAAAATGATTGTAACTCAAAATCTGGCGGAAATGAATGATGTAAAACAGAAGTTAATAAAGCATTTGTTTAAAAAAAAAGAGTTCTCTTCAAGCTCTTTGGACTTAGGGCACTTCTGGCTTCCAGCTTTGAGAAAGAAGATGGACAATGCTTCCCATACTTCAGGTTGCTGAAGGAAAAGACTTGGAAGAAGCCAACATAAGAGTCTCCATCATATCCCTATTCCCAGATTGCTATACTAGATAATTTGGGGAACTTCCCCTTCGGTGAGATCTAAGACTCTCTTGTGGATTATTATTTATCATTTATTGGGATTGTTTGAATCTAGCTTTATGGGGCTAGAAAATTGTCAGGCAAAAAAATTTATTATAAAGGTAAGGCTGACCTCAAAGACACTTCAGGGAAGCCAGATGGTTGTAAGATTGAGTGCTTAGATTCTACCCAGTGTTTGTTTTGGGCTTGCTCAGGATATGTTTTTAGTTTCCCAGACTTATGGACTGATACACATCTGAAACTGCCCTTCTCTTGGAGACTACCTATTGCCTATATAAGGGCAACCAGTCAAATGTCTTTATGCTCTTGTCTGAACTCTATATACTGTAACCTCACAAGACTTGGAGAGGGGACTGCCCCCTCTTTCTGGTTCTCTTTCTCTAACAAATAGCCTAATGCATTTCTTTCTACAACTAAGATTTTGAGGTTTGTTTCACACAAATGATAATTCTGGTGGAAATGGTGGAACCCTGACAATTGGCCCAAGGAAATTGAAGGCTCCCTGAGGTTTATGATTGAACAGAGGCAGGATGAAATAATGTAGGATTAAATCAGCCCATCAAGAACCTAGTGAGTTCAGGGCGGCTAGGTGGCACAGTGAATAAAGCACTGGCCCTGGAGTCAGGAAGACCTGGGTTCAGATCTGGCCTCCGACACTTAATGCACAAAAAAAACCCTTGCCGTGTGACCTTGGGCAAGTCACTTAACCCCAATTGCCCTCTGGGAAAAAAAAGCAAAATTAAAAAAAAGAACCTAGTGAGTTGCTTAGGGATTCAGGTGGATACAGTCCAGGCCCTAATTCCTTATGTCCAGAAAATTAAGGCATTGTGCTTGGCCTTAGCACAGGGAAAGACTTGGACAGGATTAGAATTAAGGAAGGCCACCCTGATCAACCAAGTCATTAATCCCCTTGACTTGATCACTCAAGGATTTGGTAAGCTGCAACTGAAAACAAACCAAAAATGGTGAAAATTAGGATAATAGTCCTTTTGGTAGAGTCTCTTTTCTTTCTCCTTTCTTTCCTTTATCGTTTTTCTTCTCAACTTTGCTGAGACATGGATTCTGTGACTGGTCAGTAGCCACCTGGGTATTCTGGTCTACATGGGCATTGATTCTATACTGATTTACTTAGGATGACTCTAGGTTAGTGAGGGAAACTGTATCTGGCAGTGTTAGGTGGTCTTCGACTAGGGCTTCCACTTCTGAAATTCTCTAGTGTGTACAAGGTCTTGTTTACCTTAGAGAAATTTGAAGGGAACACGTAGTCACTTATAAAGCCTTCTGTAAGAAAGTATAGAAAAAGAGCTTAGAAAGGTGGGGAAAACTAATGAAGTCTCATACTTACATATAATATTAGGCAAGGGCTTGCTTCCACTGACCCTTTTGATTAGACTTTTGGGGATTGTTCTCACAAGTGATACTCTCTTGGTGGAGTTGAGTTTTGTTGTTTATTCTTTCAATCTCATCTAACTCTCCATGACTTTGTAGACCTTTGTAGACCATATTGTCAATGCAGTTCTCCTACAGTAGTTTGCCATTTCCTTCTCCAGTGGATTAAAGCAAACATGTAATGCAGCCCCATCAATGTGACCTTAGTTTCAAGATACTCTATGAGTTCACTTGCACTTAAAATCCACAAACCCTCTCTAATGTTGTTTACTTTTATGAGTCAGCCAGAAGATAAAAAAATTCAAACAAAGGCATTAAGGAAATCATGTAAGAAAAGCAGCAATATATACTTTTTATACATCAAATCATCAGACCAGTAGAAAGGAGAAAAATCATAGTTCCCATTCTTGGTCTCCAGGGTCCAAGATTTTTTTGATAGCCCAGATAGTAAGCTAGTCAAAAACCATATACATTTTATTTTTTCCTTTTTTTCTCCCTGTATATGCAGCTAAATTATAGCCCATTTTCCCAGCTTACTATCTGATTTAAAGTACTTCATAAATGCTATATAAATACTAGTTGTTAGTTTTTTTTCATATTCTCTAGTTGGTTCATACATAGAAGTTATTTTTTCAACAATATTGCATACTCATCAAAGGCCAGGATTATATCTTATATTTTAGCAAGCATTTGTTGAGCATATTCTATTGGCTTCCTCCAATAGTAGCCCAGCACTTATTGACTTATTGATTATGACAGTGATCCTGATTTATTGAACTGGTGGTTTTCTAGAATCATCCCCAGATCTCCAACATACCCTAAAAGTCAATGCATTACAGACTTCACAGTATTGAGTTTCTATTTCAACAATCAACAGATATTTTCTCCTAGGAAATACATTAGTAACTCTTTCCTTAAACAAGGAAGAGGACTTGGGTTTATAATACCAAATGTGAACCATAATTTCTGTTAAAATTCATTTAAATTATCCATAGTTCAAAACCAGAAAGTTTACTAAACC
Source organism: Gymnobelideus leadbeateri (assembly GCA_011680675.1). Classification (NCBI taxonomy): domain Eukaryota; kingdom Metazoa; phylum Chordata; class Mammalia; order Diprotodontia; family Petauridae; genus Gymnobelideus; species Gymnobelideus leadbeateri. Next base: position 320,755 of record WOXC01000898.1, read on the forward strand.
TAGTTGTACCATTTGGGTTTAGATCAAAGATGATTAAGAGAAAGTGACAGTACTTGGGGCCATAACATTATGGATATAATTTTCAAGCAGAATTAATGAGATGTTGAACTATAGGGGCACAGGGTTGCTACTGATTGGACTATACATCTAAAAAAGCTTTTTAAAATTCAGACCAAAAGATTCCCAAGGTTTGTTGAGATCTGAACTGCGTTATGCAGAATGACAGGTTCTGTGGTTGCATTAGTCAAGCAGGAAGAACAAGAATCTGAGGAATCAGAGATTTTACATAACTATATTGCTCATGCCCAGCTATCACCAAAAAAGGGAATCACAGCTTTGTTATAGGCATGGCTTTCTGATGAATGTAGTTATAGGATTTTGAATGGGAGACTGGTTTTGATTTCCTGTAAAGAAAAGAATAAAGGATGTCTCAATTTCTGAATGATAGGATATAAAAATATTGAGGGCAAGAACAGTCTCATTTTGTTTTATATTTACATTCCCAGCACCTGGCATAGTATCAGCTATATAAAAGTGTTCAATAAATATTTATTGATTGTTGGGTCAAAACTTGTATATTTTAATATTGGTTAAACTAGTTATGAACTTTTTTTAGTAATTATATTAATTACTTATAATATTATTCAGAGGACAGACACATACAAAATTTGGGCTGGGTAATCTAATAAACATTTATTAAGTGACTATTGTGTGCCAAGGACTATGCTAAATGCTGGGAATACAATTAATAAAAAGAAAAACAGTTCCTGCTTTCAATAAGCTTATAATCTAATGGGAAGGGAAAACACAGAGAAGGAGGCACAGAAATGAAGGAGTGGGCATCAGGAGGTACCAGGCATAGCAGGAGATGCAGAACCAAAGGGAGCCCCAAAGTGTGGCTTCTGCCCTCCATAAAGGAAGGCATTGGCAGGATTTGCTCCTCTACCTGCCAGTCCTCCAATCAGAGAGGAGAGGAGGTTGAGGGAGGTGGTGTCTGTCATGGCTTGAGTTAGCAGCATGGTAATGATATTGGATGTGATAAGCTTAATGTGGGAGGGGTATCTTGGTAGAGATGAAAAATACAGTCAGGGCAACAGGTGCAGACTGATATATATGGTTCATGCCTGATGGACATGTGTAATTATGGTTAAGACAGCTAGGTGGCTCAATGGATAGAGCATTGAGCCTGGAGACAGGAAGATCTGAGTTCAAATCTGGACTCAGACACGCACTATGTAACCCTGGGCAAGTCACTTAACCTCTGTTTGCCTTAATCTACTGGAGAGGGAAATAGCAAGCCATTCCAGAACCTTTGCCAAGGAAACCCCAGGAATAGTACTGGTGTGCTATGATTCTTGGGACCATGAAGAGTCAGATACAACTGAAAAACAACAAATATTTAAATCCCCAATTCATTCACTAATTAATTTAAGAAACCAGTGCAAGGTGCTATGGATACAAAGACAAAAGACAAAATAATCTCTGCCTTCTAAGAATTTAGATTTTTATAAGATACGACATGTACATAGATAAAGAACTTCTCTCTGTCTCTGTCTCAGTCTCTTTCCAAATACATGTGTGTGCACATGCATGTGTGTGCACATATGTGTGTGTACATATGTGAATGTCTCCTGAAGGGGAGATGTAGCTGACATATCTCTGGGAGCCAAACTCATCTGTGACAATAGGAGTTGAGACAAAGCTACCTCAGAGATAACATAGGCTACATATAAAATAATCAAATCATAACATTCAAGGTGAGAGGGCTCTGCCAAGGGGAGGGATCAGGAGATATCTTGTGTAGGAGGTGGCACTTAAGATAAGCCATGAAACCTGCTACAGATTCTGAGACAAGAAAGAGAAGAAGATGCATTTCATGCATGGGCAATGGCTTGTGCAAAGTTACAGAGATGGAAGACAGAAAGTGAATATCAATTTTGTAGCTGTGCCAGGGATTGGAGGAAACGGCTGAAGGAAGAGATCCCAATTAGGAGACTGTGGGAGTTCAGGTGACGAGTGATGGGACCCTGAATTCTGGTGGTGGCCGAGTGAGGGGACTGAAGAGGACAGATGAAAGAGTTATTGTAGAGTTTGAATCAATAATAAGACTTGGCAACTAATTATAAATAATGATGATGATAATAGCTATAATTTATGTATCACTTAAAGGTTACATAATACTGTGTATATATATATATATATATATATATGTATATATACATATACATATATATAATCTCATTTGATCTTATCAGAAAGTTGAAGGAAAAAGAATTGAAGGCTATTCTGATGATGCAAACAAGGACTATAGTAGCCTCAGGGGCACTGGGGAACCTTGAAAGGGGAAGATGATTTTGGGGAAAAGGCAATGAGCTATGTTTGGATATGTTGAATTTGAGATGCCTTTGCAATATCCAGTTGAAAATGTCCAATAAGTAGTTGGCAGCATAGGCCTGGAACTCAGGAGACAGGCTTGCATCAAACATATTATTCTGGAAATTTTTCTGCATAGAAACAATAACTAAAAAATAGGAACTAATGAAATCACTGAGATAGGTTATAGAGAGATTAGAGGACTGGACCAAGGGTAAACCTAAACAAATGGAGTGATACATGAAGGATGATCCAGCATTATCAACTGAACATTTCCAATTTCATGAACTATAGATCTATTAGTCTAAAATATCCCTTGTATCTTGGGTAAGTCATTGAATAGCGCTAGGCCTCAATTTCCTTGTCTGCAACATCAAAATGAGGATGTTGGATCATTAAGTTCCCTTCTAGAACAAATGTATGATTCTATGCCCAAATAAAAGCATCTCATCTTTTCCCTTAAACTGTTCCCTCTTCTTACTCTTCCTATTTCACTTGTAGACACTACTCTTCTTCTAGAAACACAGGTTCACATTGTTTTCCTTCCCCACTCTTCCCCCACAACCTACATTCAAGTAATTGCCAAATCTTGTCAATTCTACATCCCCAACATCTCTTGCATTCATCTTCTCTCCACTCACATGGCCATCATCCCAATTCAGGCCTTCATTATCATGTGTCCACACTTCTATAGAACTCACAGTCTCAGGGATGGCTAGGTGGCACAATGAATAGAGCAAGAGTCCTTGAGTAAGGAGGACCTGAGTTCAAATCCAGCCTCAGACACTGAACACAAAACTAGCTGTGTGACCTTGGGCAAGTCACTTAACCCCAGTTGCCCTACCTTCCCCCTCAAAAAAAAGAAAAAAAAAGAAAAAACTCACAGTCTAATGGGGAAGACAATATGCAAATAACTATGTATAAAGAAGATGTGAAATCATTAGGTGAAGATAGATTTCCCCCCCTAGGAATATAACCATGAAATGGAAGAGAAATATAGAGTAATCACTTGAGGTGGTAGAATCAAGGAAAGATTTTTTTTTAAGGATGGGGGTACTTGGCCATGTTTTTAAGTAACATGGATTAATTCTTTAGATAGAGATTTGAGATTAGGTTGTGGGGCAGGGAGAACTTGGGGGGATAACTCTACTGGAAGAGAAAAGAGAGAATTGAATTAAGGATTTAAGTAGAAGAAAGTAAAAAAGAAGGATCATTTCATCATTAGAAAATGGAGTAAGGGAGGCAATGGGAGATTGTGTCAAGAAGTGTTGAGATGTAGAAAAGGGAAGAAGAGAGAGCTCAAAGTAAATGGCCTCTATTTTCTCAATAATATATTAAAATGCTCTAAATCATTATTGATTAGAGAAATTCAAATTAAACAATCTTGAGATATCATTTTATACCCATTAGATTGACTAAAATGATTGAAGGGTAAAGCAGCAAATGTTGGAGGGGATAGAGACAAATTGGGGCACTTTTTCACTGTTGGTGGAGCTACAAACTGATCCGACCATTTTGAAGAGCAATCTGGAATTGTGCCCAAAGAATTATTAAACCGCCTATACCCTTTGACCCAGCAATACCACTATTTGGTCTATTTCCAAAGCTGATTAGGGAAAAATGAAAAGAACCTCTATGTTCTAAAATATTTATAGCAGCTCTGTTTGTAGTGGCAAAGAACTGGAAGTTGAGGAGATGCCTGTCAATTAGGGAAATGGCTGAGCAAGTTGTGGAATATGTTAATGATAGAATACTATATATACAATGATGAGCTCAATGATCTTAGAGAAACAGGGATAAATTTGCCCAAAATAATGAAGAGCAAAATAAACAGAATGAAGAAAACAGTGTATACAGTAATAGCAATATTGTTTTAAGAACAACTTTGAGTGACTAAGTAATTTTGACTTTTATAAATATCCAAATTAACTTCAAAGGACATATGAAGGAAGATGCTATCTGCATCCAGAGAAAGAACTGATCAATAGAAGTATGCATAGAATGATTATATATGTATGCATATGTATATGCAAATATGCACACATACACATGCACATACATATTTGTGTCTAATGGTAGCCATTTCTAGGGAGGGGGAAGGGAGAAAAAATTTTACTTGATAGCTTTATTATATATTCAAAAAGAATAGCAAAATGTATATAATAGATTTGCCATTTCATGTGCCTTTTTATTATTCTATTTTATGGAAATTCTTGCTTTATTCCATAAATTAAAAATAAGATAAACAAAATTTTTAAAAAATAATAATAATATGAGATTTATATCTTCTGCTGAAAGTAAGTGGGAAGAGAATTATATAGGAAGTCTGAAAAGAAAAACTTTAGAATAAAAGCAGGTAAGAGAAAAAGAACATGTATTAATGAGGGCCCAGTTGAAATTAGATAACATAAATTTGGCACTTAAAACTCTTAAAAATCTGTCCCATCTCAACTTTCCAGTCTATGTATACATCATTCCTTTACACATCACAGCAATACTTGGCTACTTGCTCTTCCTTACTCAAAACACTCCATCTCCTAGTTTTTGCATTGGCTGTGCCCAATGCATACAATGCACTCCTGTCATACTTTCCCCGCTGTGATTCCTTGGTTTCCTTCAAGGCTCAACTTAATTAGAACCTAAGGCAGCTTGGTACTACAGTGAATAGAGGCCAGACCTAGAATCAGAAAGGTCTGAGTTGAATTCAAGTCTGGCCTCAGGCATTTACTAGCAGTGCGACTCTGAGCAAGTCAGTTAATCTCTGTTTGCCTGACTTTCCTCATCTAACACCTACTTTGCAGGATTGTTGTGAGGATCAAATGACATAATAATTGTAGAACACTCAGTACAGCGCCTAGCACATTGTGAGCACCATATACATGATAGCTATTATTGCTATCATCATTGTCACAAAGCCTTTCCTGGAATCCCTTGCTTATCTAGTGATGAGCTTCTTCCTTTTCCTTCTAGGTAACCTTGATTTTTATATGCCACGTATGTATATGTATAGGCATATTCACATATGCATACATATATATGTATGTGTTTGTGTATATGTGTCATCTTTATGTGTATATATACCTACACAAATGCACATGTTTTGTTCCCTGTTGGAATATAAACTGTTTGAGGGTAGGCATTGTTTTACTTTCCCCTTTTTGTCCAACACCTTAACACAGTGCCTCCCCCATTTTAAGTACTGAGCAAAATGCTTGTTAATTGACTGATTTTTATTGAAACCAGTTAGCCAGGCTGTGAATTAAATATTTATTACAAAGATGAAACCAGCACGATAGGAAAAATGTAAATTTTTAAAGGTATAGATAAATTTGATTTTATAAAGTTCACTTCCTTTTGTTATATAAAGCAATTCTAAATATAATTCTAATTTTAGAATTTTCTCTCTCACCTATCAGAATGACAAAGTAAAAAAAATAGGGAAAATGACAGGAATTGGAGGAGCTGTATAAAAATAAGGACACTGGAACTGTTGGTGGGGTGGAAAGCAATTTGAAACTATGCCTCCAAAGTGATTAAACTCTGCATAGACTTTGTAATACCACCATTAGGCCTATGCCCCAAAGATATCAAGGAAGGAGGAAAAGGACCTATGTGTACAAAAGTATTCAAAGTATTTCCTTTGTGGTGGCAAAGAAGTGGAAACTAAGGGACTGCAGACAAAATGGGTAATGACTGAACAAATTATTAGTATATAAATATAAGGGAATTTTATCGTTCTGAAAGAAATAAAGAAGGGGGACAGTATTCAAAACACCTGGGAAGACTTTTATGCACTGATACAAATTGAGGTAAGCAGAAACGGGAAAACAAGTTATATTAAAACAACATTTAAAAATCAAGAATTTTGGAAAACTTAAGAACTTTGATCAGAACAATGACCAACCATGATTCTAGAGGAACAATAATGAAGAATACTACCTACTTCTTGAAAGAGAATTCAGAATGAGACATACATTGTGGGGCATGTGTGGATATTTGTTTTGCTTAACTAAGCATACTTGTGACAAGTATTTTGTTTTTCTTGTTTATACCCATCATCCCCTTATTGGAAGTGAGCAGAGGTAGGATTGAAAGGCTAAAAAGCTTATTTATTAAAAAAAAAAAAAGATTTTTTAAACTGTTATTCATGTACCTAGGCCTAAGGGTTGTGGGTTTTTTTTTTTAACATATTGCTAAAAAAAAAGTTGGATTACAAACTAAATGATTGTTTGGTTTAGGTAATGCTAAAGAACAAATGTGAGTTTTATTGTTTGTTCATAAACTGCTCAGAAAGACAAACATCACTGTTCACTTAGTCAAGCGAAGAGCATTAATTGAGATGTATTAATTGCTATAAAAATATAACCAAGGAAATACAATCCTAGAAGCACAATCCTTCTTCTATGGGTTTTTGCAATTTGATTAGGAACAACAGCATAAAATCAGATAAATTCATAAAAATATAGGTGACATATATAAAGGATATAAACTGTATTAACTTAATTATGAATATATGCATATTTTAGTAGTACAGAAAAATATGTAGCTAATTGGTAATATAATCTAAAGTTTATGACATTGGGTATGGAAAGTTGGGATGAAATTTGTTTATCTATCGGTAGCAAATTCAGAAGCTTTCTTTTGTCTGGACTTTATATCCTACTGTACCTTAGGACCAAGAAGGTCCTAAACTAACCTTTCCTGGAGTTGGGAGACTGGAAGATTGGGGTAGGAGAGACAAAATGAGGATGATATTATCAGCACCATGATCTGGGGAAAGTAGTGAAAGAAACAAAGCCTTGTGACACCATCATTATCAATGTGTCAAGCAACAGTTAACTGGAATATTTGATATGGAGGAAGAATGATGACTGTCACTAGTGCATAATTCATTGTCCTAAAATATTAGGCTGACCACAATCGTGTTTCCCTTTGGTAGATTTGCTTCTTTCTCAAATGAGATTTACACACAGGTAAACTTTCAGGGCTCAGAAAACATGTGACTTCATTGTCTGGATTGCCTGGGGAGCTTTTTTGATGTAAGCATGCCTCTGTATGTTTCTCACAGTTCATTGACATGAGGAAAGTTTGGAAAAGCCAATAGATTGCATCTGTATTTCCTGACTCTCCCTCCCACCCCCATCAGGTGGCCTGTGGTGTGGCTTTTTTGGGTACCATCAGTATTCTTAGGGGGTCGGTTTTCTGATACAAGCAAGGTTTTTGGACACAATTCAGGCTGAATCTCTGCTAAGACTTTTGTGTAAGACAGTGATATCTCAAAGCTTCAGATATAGCAACTTCCTCCAGGAAGCCTGCACAGTTCTCTCAGTAAGTCAAAGACTTTTCACCACTTGGAGCTCAGAATTGCTTTTACTACTTTTGTGCATTCTTTGTGCATCTCTTATATTATAATTCTTCATGTATATAGGAAAACTGAAGTTTTTCTGCTGCTAAAATAGAACATCAAAGTTGTCAGCCTTTGCTACTGACAGATATGCATAATAAAGTTGATCTTGGTGAATGTGGAATATCAATCACCCTTACCCCTAGCGTTCTAGCTCAAATTCACTTGTAGTTAAGAGGTAGGATCTTGTGAGTATATAAGACTTAATAGCCATAAGTTAGGTAGTTATTACAGAAGGCTTTGATCCCTGACTCAAATTTAGTAGTGAAAAAGAAAAGGCCAAATCTTAGCCTGGGGGCCTGGATTTTGTTAGCTGGATATAGCTGAGAAAACTAAAGAGCTCAGTCTGCCTTGACAGGGCAGCTTCTAGCTAATAGATCCTAGCAGACCTGAAGTCCTAGTAAGGTCAAGACATTGCACCCAGTGGGGAAGTGGTCTGGTGAACCCAGTGGACCAATTAACTCAGTGAGGAGTGATCATAGTTGAGATATGCTCTGTAAGAAGTAGGTCTTGGGAACCCAATGGAAGAAGAAGTCCAGGGGTAACAGAGAGTGTAGGAAGAAGCAGGGTTATTAAAAGCAGTGTGATCATCCTACAGCATGGAAGATGTGAGTTACCCCTCCACATATTTCCCAACGTTTTGAGCCTCTCATATGAGACCTCTATATTTGTTCACTGTTCCTACAGATGGTGTGCGTATTTGTGGGACATTGTGCACATTTATGGAGGGAGTGTTCTGTTGCAAAGTTTTTTTCATTAAATGTCTTTGCTTTGAACTAAGTGTGTGTTTTGGCTAGATAGAAAGAAGATACAATTATTGGGGTTTATAAGCTATTGTTTTGAGTGAATATGAACTTGAATTGTCTTAAACTGTTGTGATTAGTCTACAAACCCCTTGTGTGAGAGAGGAGTAGCACAGATGCTACCATACATAAGTTATATATTCCAATTGAGTTCCATAAGGGCAGAGATCATGTTTTATATATTTTTTAATAACCCCATTAATTCTTTCCAGTGAAACTGATATAGACCTATCCCAGTAAAAATATTAAGGAATTATATAAAATAAAAGTATTCTTTAAATTACAACACATAAATACTAGATAATTCTTAGCTCTTCTTAGTTTCTTAGTTACATATTTATGATTTTAAGAAGAATATAGTGTTTTGATCTAAAAAATATTAATTTATTGCATACTTTAGATTTGCCAGGAACCTTTTCCCCCTCATTATGTATTTAAATTGCATTTAATAATGTGATTATATTTTGTTTATCTAAAATAATAGCTCAAGATGCTATCTTACTCTTATTTTAATTAAGTCTTGATGTAGTTTTCAGCTTTAGTAACTTAGCTTTAGTAGCCTCATAGTACACTAAAACTTTTTTAGGACACCTTCTATTTGAATTTTGAGTGCTTTTCTTTGATGAATTAAAAGTTCATACACATCATGTAATTCAATATGCTTGTAGTTTTTACCTTGTTAAAAAAGACAAAATGAAATCTCATCCAAAAGTACAAAAAGTCTAAACCAGCTCTTTTAATATAATTGCCTATGTGATAGCAGGTTACGATTCTCTTGACTTTTTAAAATGACTTTGACCTTCTTGTTTCAGCTCATAGAAGAGACAAACCATCAAAATAAATAGCTCATTATATCTTCCCTAGTGAAAGGAAAAATAGTCATTTTAAAATTTGCCTTATGGAAAATATTCACTTTGAATTCCATAGATTCTTTCTTATGAATCTATACCATCTGACTTCCATTGAAGATGGAGATGTGAATGGTACAAGTAGAGCTGAGATCTCCCACAAAGACCCTAAAAACACTTAAAATGACACCAAATGGAACAGTTATATTATTAGTACACCTAGGTGGTAGGGTAGATAGGGTAATCAACTTTGAATCAGGAAGATGAGTTCAAATATACCTCAGACACTAGATGCATGAACCTGGGCAGGTCATTTAACTTCTTTCTGCCTTAATTTCCTTTTCTGTTAAATGAGAATTGTGAGGAATAAATGAGATATTTATGAAATATTTTATATAAAAATGTTAGCTATTATTAGAAGTAGTATTGGTATTAGCAACAGTAGGAACAGCAACAGCAGAAATAATAGTAGAACCACGAGAAACACTAGGAAGAACCTCTATCCAATCTCCTATACAAGGAGACAACCAAAGGTCAACAGATACTCAGAGGTGTGAGAGGCCAAGGGAGGCAGAGACCAGTATGAATTCCAATAAACAGGGACTGAAGCTTGAAGGGAGACTTAAAAAGGAGTCAGAAGCAGCCCAACTTCCAGTAAATGGGGCCTGAATTCACTGGAATGTTGGCTTTGGCCTTGTGGGAACACTAATAGCACTAATAGGAGAAAGATCCAAACCTCAATAGGATACTTCATTGGGAGGCAGAGTCAGGCAATGCATGCCTCATAGTACATGGAGTCAGAGCAGGAAACAGGACTAGCTAAGTGACTGCACACACATGATAGGGAAGGGAGAATGGGCCTTTACAGGAGATATAGACCACTACTATAGCTGACCTCAATTTGGGGGACTGTGTATACATACATCCATACACATATACATACATACACACATGTGTGTGTGCAAATATATGTATATATAATATACATATATAATCACTAAATATCTATATATAGTTATATCTTATCTATATATGTATATATCTATCTATCTAACAACATGGGATGGAGGCTGATTTGGGATTGTGTAAAGAGATCAGGAGCTGAGATCTCCCAGTGATTAGGTCAAGTCTATAAACCAACCATCAGCATTTGTTGAAAGAACCCAGAGACTGTAGCAGAGGGTGTGCTTAACCCCAACTACCCCAGACAGAATTTCAACTTCAGCAGTATTTAGAACACAGCTTTCTTTTTTTTAAATTTCACCACCCTGTAGGGTAAGATAGATTTCTATACTCAACTGAGTATGTATGTTATACTTTCTTTGAACCACTTCTGAGTTAAGATTCAAGTGTTGCTTGCCATGCCCCCATCTTCCCCTCTACTGTAAAACTTCTTCATCTCTTTTACATGAGATAATTCACCCCATTCTACTTCCCTCCCTCTTCTCCCAATGAATCCCTCTTTGTCACCCCTCAATTCTTTTTATATCATCCTCTTTAATTTTTTTAAGTCAGTCCACCATTCTGTAAAGCCAAGCACAAGCAGCTTTCCAGAGGACTGCTGCTGTGAACAGCTTTAAGGTTCTGATTACATAGTATAGTGAACTCTCTATTTATTCAGCAGTAAATTAAAGCAAAACATTCATAGAAATCAAATTATAGCATTCACAATGTCATATCATAACAAGTTATCACTAAAGTGGCCACATAGTTTTCAACAAAGCGGTCACCTAGTTTTAAACAAAGTACATTCATTTAGTGACTCAATCATCTAAATGTAAAGGTCAAAGTTCTCTATCCTTAGGTTGCATTGTCTTAATCTTTTCAATCAAAAGGTCTTCTTTCTTCTTAATTGGAGATTAACTTCCAATCATCCTTAATTCAATTATCCTGAAAAGGCACAGGATACAGAGTACAAAGTCCTCTCACTCCTAGGCCACAGTAAATCACAATCTTCTCAGTTTGCATGAGATACCCAAGGAGAGGTTTTTTCATCTTGACCCGAGGCAGGCTCTCAGCTTCCATAGTTCCTCTTCCATGGTCCCAGCTCCTGCCCAAATCTACCCAGCTGTCACCTGAGTTCAAAGGCAGGCAGCTCTCAATTCCATCCTGCTCAATATTGAAGCTCACGCTGCCTAGTCCACATCAAGTCCTTCATAGTTTCTCTTCCTGGAAAGACAAAGGGGCACCACAGTCATGCTTCCTCCCAGTTCTCCTCTCTTCTCATTTCTCAGCTCTTCTCAATTCTCTTCTCAGTTCTTGTTTGTTAGTACTCAGTTCTCCATCCTACCACCACAAGTTCTGTTCTCCATTCTTTTCTCAATTTGTAGTCGTTTTCAGAAGTTTTCAGGATCCTAGCAGTTCTCTCTCTCTCTCTTAGCAATTGTGGCTCTCTAGCTTGGGCTTTTCCTTATATATGGTCTTAGCTCCTCCCTGTTCTGCCCCTTCCTGTTACATTAGCAACTTCCTCCCTCTGTGGGATTCACAAGTTCTGGATCTTAATACTTTGATACAATCATGAACTGGAGGCAAGTTATTGAATCCCTTATTATTTCTCTTTCTGGTTTACCTTTTGTGTGCTTCTCCTGAGTCTTGTATTTGAAAATCAAATTTTCTGTTCAGTTTTAGATATTTTTTTTTAAATCAGGAATGCTTGAAAGCTCTCTGTTTATTTAAATATTCATTTTTTCCTCTGAAGGATTGTACTCAGTTCCATTAGGTAGATCATTTTTGATTGTCATCTTAGCTCCTTTGCCTTTCAGAATACTATATTACATTCTTGTAGCATTTTCTCCTTAACCTGGGAGCTCTAGAATTTGGTTATAATATTCCTGAGAGTTTTTGTTTTGGGATATCTTTCAAGAGATAATCAGTGGATTCATTCCATTTTCTGTTTTACCCTCTTATTCTAGAATATTAGGGCAATTTTCCTTTATAATTTTGTGAAATGGGATTTCTAGTCTCTCTCTCTTTTTATCACAGCTTTCAGGTAATCCAATAATTCTTAAATTATCTCTCTTCAAACTGTTTTCCAGGTTATTCTTTCCCCCCCCAGGAAGATAGTTCATATTTTCTTCTATTTTAGTCTTTATTCTTTTGATTTGTTTTGCTGTTTCTAGATGCCTTGTGGAGTCATTAGCTTCCACTTGTCCAGTTCCTATTTTTAAGAAATTATTTTCTTCAGTGAGCTTTTGTGCCTCCTTTTCCATTTGGTTAATCCTATTTATTTATTTATTCATTCATTCAGTCATTCATTTATTTATTTATGGAGGAAGGAGGGCAAGGCAATTAGGGTTAAGTGACTTGCCCAAGGTCACACAGCTAGTAACTAGCAAGTGTCTGAGGCAGGATTTGAACTCAGGTCCTCCTGATTCCAGGGCTGGTGCTCTTTTCACAGTGCCACCTAGTTGCCCCCAATTCTACTTTATGAGGAGTTGTTTTCTTCAATGAAATTTTGTTCATCTTTTTTCATTTTTGTGTGTGCTTCCTTTATCAAACTGTTGACTATTTTTTTCATGATTATCTTGTATCACTCTCAGTTCTTTTCCCAAATTTTCTCTGCCTCTCTTATTTGATTTTTAAAATCCTTTTTGAGCATTTCCAGGAATTCTTTTTGAGCCTGAGATCAATTCTTTTTTCTTTGAAGTTTTGCATGTAGCCCTTTTGTCATTGTTTTCCTCTTTTGACTTGTTTTGATTTTCCCTGTCACCACAGTAACTTTCTATGATCAGGTCCTTTTTTAATTGCTTGCTCATTTCCCCAGTCTATTTGTATATGGGTGGTGGTGGTGGTGGTGGTCACTACTCTCCTGGCCTCTCCTATGGTCTTTGCCTTCTGACTAATTGTTTGACCCCCTTACTATCTGTGGTCTGAAAGCCCCAGAAGTTATCACTGCTAATTCCATCATCCAAAGGTCTGCTGCTGGCTTGTTAGGGAGCTACTGGCTTCTTAGGTTGCTGCCCACTGCTGGTTTGCTGGGGTGAGGCCTTCTCCTGGCTTGCTGAGGTCCAGCCTACACTGGACTACATCTCACTCTCACTGCAGTAAGATATACCTTTCCTGTCAATTTTCTAAGTTGTCTAGGGTGGGAAAATTTTTTCACCCCATCCTTATGCTGGTTCTGCTCTTCTGGAATTAATTTTGAAGTGCTTTTTTTTTACAGTTTGGAAGGAATTTTGGAAGAGCTCAGGTAAGTCCTTGCCTTTACTCTGCCACCTTAGCTCTGCCCTCCTATTTATCCATGGATGATTGTTAATTGTGTATTTTTCTTCATCACAACTCTATTTGTACTTTTTCCTATATTCATTCCCTCAGACCTCTTAAGAGGAATGAAGTGAGAGAGGAATTTTCCCTATACTTACAATCTATAAATAATGATCCATTTTTGCTCTGTGCCCCATTTTTTCTTCTCTTTCCTTCATCCCAGGCTTTTATTATTTCTTTTTTTTCCCTTTTAATCTCTTTTTCACACTTTCCTTTCTAGTGCTGGAGTTTGTTTTATTTATGACTACTCCATCAGCTATCATGCCCTGCATCTTAAACTCTTTTCCTGTCTTGCCTATTTCCCAGGAAAGATGGCCTATGCCTTCTATGGTTTTGTTTCCTACTGTAGAAAGGATCATGGGGTTGCCCAGCACTAGGTGTTAGTCTGGTCCTGGGTTGGTCACCCCATGCTGGTCTTAGATGCTAGTCTGGTCTTATCTGCTGCCACAGATAAGAATGGAGCCCTTGGGTCACCCAGTGTTGAGTACTCATCTGGCCCTTTCTCCTCTCCCTAGTTATACTATGATGGCCTTGAGTGCTGGTGTGGTCCTGTCTTTTGGGTCATCTCCAATGGATGCTTCTCTTCCACTTTTGCTTACTGTGAGACCAGATACTTTTGCACTTTGCCTTCTACCTACCCTAACCTGACTTCTAGAGAATTCCAGCAGACTGTTTATTTAAATATTCATTTTTTCCTCTGAAGGATTGTACTCAGTTCCATTAGGTAGATAATTTTTGGTTGTGATCTTAGCTCCTTTGCCTTTCAGAATACTATATTACAAGCCCTCCCATTCTATAATGTAGAAACTGCTAAATCTGTGTTATCCTGACTCCATGATCTTTGAATTGCTTATTTCTGGCTGCTTGTAGCATTTTCTCCTTGACCTGGGAGCTCTAGAATTTGGTTATAATATTCCTGAGAGTTTTTGTATTATTTTGTATTATATTCATACAGATTGTATGAAGAAATTTATTGTTGTTCAGTTGCATCTGACTCTTTGTGATCCCATTTGGGGTTTTCTTGGCAGAGATACTGGAGTGGCTTGCCGTTTCCTTCTCCAGCTCATTTTACAGATGAGGAAACTGAGGCAAACAGGGTTAAGTGACTTGCCCAGGATCACACAGCTAATAAGTATGTGAAGTCAGATTTGAACTCAGAAAGATGGAGTCTTTCTGACTGTGTCATCTAGATTCTTTATCTACTGTGATACTTTATCTACTGTGATACTTTATCTACTTTATCTACTAGATACTTTATCTACTGTGTCATCAATAGATTCTTTTTGATTTCATTTCTATTTCCTTCTGATACATTTTTAGAGTTTTACTAAGGTATTTGCATGTTATTTGAGCACCTCTATGTCCCAACATGCCACCATCCCCCCCACCCCCTCTATTTGTCACTTTGAGTAGAAACTTGTGACTTCTGAGCAAGTGAGTCTGACTCTGGAAGAAAAGAACTTCCTTTAAGAAGGGACCAAATGCATAGTTTTCTATTGCTCCAAAAGGAAGAAGTCGTTTTTACTCCACACAACAGTACATTGATCAGTCAAGGATAGCTTCATAAAGAATAACTGAAAGCAACATTTTTTTTTAAATCACCAGGCAATTATTCTACAACCTCAGTTGTACTAACTAACTTTACTAAGTTATACAGCTTAACTGACCTATAAATTGAAATCACCCCTACTTAAAAGACAAATAGAACCTTCATAGACATTTATCTAATTTATGAAAGATTATTAAATCCCCCTGTTTCTAGTCTTTCTCTCCATGATGCCATAAGTAGCAGCTGTTGCCCTGGCAACTGCATAGGATGAAGATGCTGCTTTCTGGACATTTATTTTTGAAGTCTATTGCCTTGCAGGAGGGGAGGATTGTCAGAGATAGGAACAAGATGAGGCAACTCTTGCTGTAGGAATGGCCCTCAGTTGGTAAGATGATGGACGTGCAAATTAGAGCACTCGTGATCAAAACTTGCATCAGGAACCTGACCTTTGGAGTATTCTGTTCTATGGGGATAATTCTGATTACTTCTTCCCTCTTCCTGGACTCCATTATTAAATTTTTTTTTTCCAGATTTCCTCTGTGATTGCCCTCTTTACTCTTTGGTCACTGTAGTGCTCATTTCCATTCACCCTTTCTGGATCTCTCTCCTAGGATACTCTGCTTTAGTACACTCCCACCCTCAATAGCAGCCCCTACAGAGACATTTATAGTTATGTATTATGGTGCAGTCTCCAATGTTAGAACCTTGTTCTAAATTGACCTACTAATAGCTTCCCAAAGATTATGTTTTCTCTTATTAGAATTTAACATAGTGAATCTCCTTTCAAAGGCTACATGTCCTGAATATATAGATTTGGAGAGACATCTGATCTAAACCTGTGAGAATGAATGAGAGTGGCAAAGGTGAGAGTATAGAGAGAAAAGATTAGAAATAATGGGTCTGTAAATGTAGAGTAGCACTTGTGAATTGCATAGAGTAACATAGAGGGCATAGATTAAGACCAATCATGGACACTGAATGATTCCAATCCCTAGGAAATATCTAGTATTTTAGTGTTAGTGTTTAATGTTAGGTTGGTATGATTGCTTTCCTTCGTTCTTGAAGAAGACCAAAATGATATCACTATGTCAGAATCAAGTTACAGTGTGTGTGACTGAGGTTGATCAGACCAATACAAGCTGAGAATGTTCTACCACAGGTCAGGCACAAAAAGTCCATGTGAACATTTAGAGTGGGTGCTCTAAATTTGTGCATCTTGCATTTCTTTTGAGCTATTTCAATTCTGCTTTGCTCATAAAGCACAGGGCCTTCTTTGATGGGGGCACACCATTCTGGAGGTCCTGTGCCAGTGTCTCCCCTGTCACACAATCATTTCTAAAGTTCTTAAGAGATATCTTTAAAGTGTCCTTGCATCACTTCTTCTGACCACCATGTGAATGCTTTCCTTGTGTGAATTCTCCATAAAATTGTCTTTTAGGCAAACGTGTTTGCCATTCAAACAACATGGCCAGTCTATTGTAATTGCACTTTTGTAGTGGGGTTTGCATGCTTGGCAGTTTAGTTCAAGAAAGGACCTCAGTGACTGGTTTCTTGTCTTACCAGGTGATCTTCATGATCTTCCCAAGGCAATTCAAATTTAGCATTCACTGTATTAACATGGAGGTTATAATCTGTGATAACCTGAAGAAAAAGACATTGACAAGAGATAGAGAACACTATGAGATATAAAATGGATAATTTTGATTATATTAAATTAAAAATATTTTGTGCAACAAAACCAATGCAACCAAGATTAGAAGTCCATTACAATCATATTACACAACTTGTTCAACCATTACCCAGTAGATGGACATGTCCTAAATATCTAATTCTTTACTGTCTGCCATAAATATATTTATATAAACAGGTCCTTTCCAAACCCTACTCCCACCCCCACCCCCATTTAAAATCTCTTCGAGGAACATATTTATTATAGGTATTGTTGGATTAAAGGGTATGCACAGTTTTATAGCCCTTTGGACATAGTTTTAAATTGCTTGGCAGAATGGTTGTATCACTTCAAAGTTCCATGAACAGTGTCCCAATTTTCCCACATCCCCTCCAACATTTTTCATTTTCCTTTTCTGTCATATTAGCAAATCTGTTAGGTATGAGAGGTATCTCAGAGTTGTTTTAATCTGCATTTCTCTAATCAAAAATGATTTGGAGTACTTTTTCATTTGGATAGCTTGAAAACTGCCCATTCGTATCCTTTGTGCTATAAGAAATGATGAGCAGGATACTCTCAGAAAAACCTGGAAAGACTTAAATGAACTGAAGTGAGCAGAACCAGGAGAATATTGTACACAGTAACAGCAATACTTTATGGTGATCATCTGTGAGTGACTTAGCTATTCTCAACGATATAAAGATCCAAGACAGTTCTGTGCAACTTATGTTGAAAAATGCTATCCACCTCCAGAGAAAAAACTGATGGAGTCTAAATGCAGACAGAAGCATACTATTTTTCACTTTATTTTTTCATGTTTTTTTTTTTAACTTTGGGTTTTCTTTCATGATATAACTAATATGGAAATATGTTTTATATAATTGTACATGTATAACCTCAATCAAATTGCTTGTCATTTTAGGGAGGAGAAAAGAATGGGAGGAAAGGAGAGAATTTTAAACTAAAAAATTTTTAAATGAATATTAAATATTGTTTTTACATGTAATTGAGAAAATTTTTTAAAATTTATTAAAAAAATAAAAAGCTTTTTTTTTTTTAACAAATTACAATATATGTTACCTTCTTGACTCCTTCTCTGCCCACTATTGGTAGCATATTGGAAGACTATCTTTTTTTGAGTAAGTCATTCATTCTTAATGGATCTGTGATCTCTTTGGCTAGTCTAGGTGTTGCCAGTTCCCTCCATTTTGTTATTAAGTGTTTCTGATGTGTCTGACTGTTTGTGACTCCATTTGAGTTTTTCTTGCCAAATGGTTTGACATTTCCTTCTCCAGCTCATTTTACAGATGAGGAAACTGAGGCTAACAGGATTAAGCAACTTTCCCACAGTCACACAACTAGTAAGTGTCTGAGACCAGATCTGAACTCAGGAAAATAGAGTCTTCCTGACTCCAGATCCAGCACCCTATCCATTGTGCCACCAAGCCACCCCTGATTTTCTCTATGTCAACTGGTATTTAAGGAGAGTCAGTTCAGTCACATGCCACTCATTCACCTTAGCTAAATAGCTGAAACAAATGTCACTGACATGTAAAATGTAAGGACGTGGAATAAACAAGCAGACCAGATCTCTTTTGACAGCCATGTTGGTTCTCAGAGGATTTAATTCTTGAGCCTGCTCAATAAAGCTGCTCACGTTCCCTTGATGGAGATGACCTGCAATCAGACAAAAACATAAAACCCTCTCCTCTTACCGTCTTGAATATTAAACTCTTTGCTTTACTCCACTATTTTTTATAGATATGGAACCAAATCTTGCAAAGAAGTGTTGGTGGGAGTAGACAACAGTGGAAAACTAATATAATTAGAGATTCAGTTTCACAAAAATAGAAATCCTGCATAGACTTTTGAATTGGCTAGGTTCTTGTGAAGAAAAAAAAAAAAGATAAACCTGATTGGAACTTCTGAATACCCTGCCTCCCCAACCCCTTTATCCCATCACATAATCCACTAGATAGAAATTCTTAATCTGGGATCCATGAACTAAAAACAAATAGACGATATTTAAATGTGCTTGTTTTCCTTTAAGATTCTGTATTTTTATTTTATGTACTTTAAAACATTATTTTGAAAAGTGGTCTATGATTGCAGCAGGGTCCGTCACACACACACACACACACACACACACACACACACACACACACACACACAAAAGTTAAGAATTCCTGCACTAGACTGTTCTTGATTTCTCTCAGGTTCTTATAGAATTGATGAGTTCTCATAAACTTGTCCCCAGATTTTCCCTGCCCTATAACTTTACACATAACACCAATAATAGAAGAGGGGCCTTGATAAAAGACCAATAATAATTTAGTGAAAGTTTTAGGAATCCAAATTAATGCTGGGTTCACCAAATGGCATTTCCTATAGCTTAGTGAAGGACATGGATCAGTCATATACAATCTTAACATTTTATAGACAAGGATTTAGCACTCAAAATGGGGTGATATTAATGGATCTGTTGGCCAATGGATTTTAGAAAGGACTTGAGAGAGCATAGTTGGACTTGTCCTCAGCTGCTCTGTTTTGTCTCACTAGCCTTGAACCAGTAGTACATATAAACAGATTACTGACCAATATCTAACCAACAAAAGACCCTTGCAAAATAGAGAACAAATATGATTCTTGACCTAGAGCCTTCCTGAAAGCTACATGATTAAAACACTGGGTCCTTTTCAAGATTACAGTTATTTATCCAGCTCATTTTACAGAGGTAAATGGGGTTAAGTGACTTGCTCAGGGTTACACAGCCACTAAGTGTCTGAGGCCAGATTTGAACTAAAGAAGATGAGTCTTCTTGACTTTAGACCCAGCACTCTATTCACTGTGCCATCTAGTTGCCCAATAATAATAAAACTCAGCATTTACATGGTGCTTACTATGTTTTAAAAAGTAGTTATAAGGTATTAGTTAATTGACATTCCATACATTTTTTTTTTGATATTTGAAGTTTAGGCAATGCAAGTAGACACTAAATTTATCAGAGCTTAGAATGTATTTTGAAATGAAGAATCCCAATTGAATTCCAAAAAAAAAAAACAAGGAAAAGGAAACATGTTATTCCAATCATATTAAATGTGGTGCCAGATACTATGTTAACTATTATTATAATTATTATTATTATTTCTATTTTAATCCTACAGTTGTGCTATAATCTTCTTCAATGTTGCTTAAAATAAATGATCTAGTGGCTATAATTTACAGTATTATAAATAATAATAATAATTATTTTTAGATTGAACTTTGACCTATATGAACAAAAGTTTTGAATTATCAGGGAACTCAGGAAGTTCTTCATCTTACAACTCACAGTCAGTTGTAGTAATAGTTATGTGTTATTGGGAAGGTGGTTTGATATCTGAATGAGTACTTCATTTTTAAATGAAAGGATGCTTTTTCCAATACGCTACCTCAATATTAGTCTTGACCAGTGTGGTCATGACCCATTGTGGGTTAAGCATTCACATCTAGTTGTATTTTTTTTTTCTGTAATAATGTAATAACTGAAGAAATCTGAGTTGTCACTTGGGAGATGAATCAAACATTTCCAGTTCTTGACACAACTAGAAATCTGGATGGAAAAGAACCCAGAGACTAGCTCTGCATTTGGAAATCAATTGTGTAAATTTATGAGAAAGCTTGGTTTGCTTCAGAACTGAAATAGTTTGAAAAATATTCCTTCAAAATGAATTGTACTAGAAAACAAGAGCTCAAAGTGGTTGAACAGTTTGTTGTTATTGGATTAATGCTTTTATTTTATTTTATTAACACCAAAAAATGTTTTATTTTAAAAAAAAAAGTCTTTGCCAAGATTTTTGGTCCTACTATTTTGGTATGATGATATCTTTTTAGCTTATTATTTGTTTCCCTTTTTGCTCCAGACATAATTTCACTGAGGTAGGGAATTCTGAATGTAGAAGTGCTCCCCACCAATGTAGATTACCTACTAGTACTCAACTTAAAGAACTTCTTGGGATATGGAGAGAGTAAGTTACTTTCCCATGAACCTTCATTGAATATGTGTTAGAGCCTGGTCTTCCATACTCCAAGACTAACTCTGTCCACTATAGTTTTCTGCTTCTCACATATCTTTAAATACTACTGGTAAATGTTGAAACTCTTTCATGAAAAATTGCAGGGCCTATCCTTCCTTTCTGTTAATTATCTTGACAAGGTTGTCCTCTTCTGAATTTGTGTTTTTCTCTTCCCTGTTCCCATAGTAAGACTCTATGGTCATTGTCTGTTTCACTTTTTACTCGTGATGTTTGCCTATTTTCTGGCTTTTAAAGTTGAGCTCCCCTGCTGGACCACAGGAGACACTGACCCAAGCTTCTTGTGCTGGGGGCCAGGGACCTGGTCATTGGCTTTGTGTGCTGGGGCCTCAGATATTGGCCTCTGGAAGCTGTTGGAGTCTGGCAGTTTACTTGGTGCTGAGATGGGGTTAGCAACACGGAAGCTCTCAGAGTGGAGGGCGGTCTGGCCCTAGAGGACAGCTGCTCTGAAGCACCAGAAAGTTTGGCTGCTGGAGGATGCCTACCTGCCTGGAATTGCTCTTCCTAAAGTTGTGCTGAAGCCTTGGGAGGTTTGGCTGTTGTAGGCTCCTGGTTCCCCTGCCTATGCCAAGGCATTTAGGGAGTTCTGGTGTTGGTGCTTTCCTGCTCCACCATCCTGGGTCTCAAGATCTCCTGCAGGTTTGCCGAGGTGGGGCTTGCCATTGGCTTTCTGGGATGCCTCCTGTCCTGCACTGCTCCCCTTCCACTGGAGCAAGAGGGACCTTCCCATTAATCCCTCCAGCTTCCCAAGTTAAAAGAGAGCTATCTTTCTGTTGGCTTAGCAGTTCCAGGGTTTTTCCTGTGGCAATGTTTTCTTGATTTTTAGAGGTCAATAAAGGAGAATGAGAACGACTTATTTCTTACTCCACCATCTTAGCTCCCAGAAGTGGAAAAGTCTTGACTCTTTCTGTTAATTATCAATTAATTACAAAAGTAGAACATATCCTTTGCACTCAGCAATCAGAATCACCCTGGTAGGAGGGTTTGCATAATTATTTTCAGGGAATGTGGGATGGATGGAAATAGCAAGCTTATTGAGCTTAAGAAATTTAAGAAATATCTGCTGCGAGAAAACAAAATATGATAATGACTTTTAAAAATATATCACATCAGAAGGAAAAGGAAAAAGAAACTGGTGACATTGGTCATGTTGCTTAAGTTCCTTGGGCATCAATTAAGAAATATCTGCTGTGAGAAAACAAAATATGATAATGACTTTTAAAAATATATCACATCAGAAGGAAAAGGAAAAAGAATCTGGTGACCTTGGTCATGTTGCTTAAGTTCCTTGGGCATCAATTACTTCATTTGTAAAATTCAAGTGTTAGATTAGATGGTCTCTAAGGCTCCTTTCAGTTCTACATCTATGATTGTATAAATATCTCTTGATTAGACCTTAACATTTCTTTTAGGCTTTCTGGACATAGTATTTATCATAGATTTAAAAGCATTATAGTTATATAACATTTGTTTAGCAAAGAAGCAACTTAAATAAGTTTACATTACACATTACATTTTTCTTTTTATGCTCACCTCCCATACCTTATGTGTCAATTTCACAAGTATCACATGGGGTAGGTATGACTAGACAGCAGTTTTCTGAAAATGATTTGGAAACTTTACTAGATTAAAAGCTCAATATGTGTCAGCAGCATGACAGGACACCAAAATACTAATGCCATCCTTGGCCACGTGGAGAGAAGAATCCTGATATGCAAATATTTTACCAAGAGATGTCTCTGAAAAAGAAGCAGCATAAAAAGGATATTATTATAGAAATATGTCACCAGGAAAGAAGGTGAGCGCATGTGGTAAAAGAGAGGGAGAATGGATGAACAGCTTATAAACCCCAATGGTGTTCATGAAATGGCAGGAAATTAAGGATATTAAGCAAACCTCTTGTAAGAGGATAGGGATGTCTTATAGGAAAAGAAAGCATGAATATGTTGCCTTCTGCATCATTGGAATAGGATCTATAGCAATAGAGCCATGGATCCATCAAAGAATCCAAGTCTCTAGCATTAGGAAAGCCTACTTTACCTCAGTTGGACCACATCCAGAATATTGTATTCAGTTCTGGATGCTACATTTTAAGAATATTGATGGGCTAGAAAAGCATAGCAAGGGCCTCAAGTTCCTCACAAATGAAGGCTGACTGAAGAACTTGGGATAGCTAGCTTGGATAAGAGAAGACATGACACCTGTTTCCAAGTAGCTAAAGGATGTCATGTGGAAGGAGTAAACTTCTACTTTGGACCCACAGGACACAACTAGGAGAAATGAATGGAAGTTCCAAAGGGGAACTTGCTAACAATTAGAGTCATCAGAAAGTGGAATGGGATACCTTGGGAGCTAATGCATTTCTCCTCAGGAAAGACAAAGGGAACTGTGATAAGTGATTTACAAATATTACAAATTTGCAAATCTCATTTGATCCTTACAACAGCTCTGTGAGGTAGGTGCTGTCATTATACCCATTTAGTAATTGAGGAAACTACATCAAACAGATATTAAGTGACTTGCCCAGGGACAACCAGCTAGTAAGTGTCTGAAGTGGATTTGAACTTAGGTCCTTCTGACTCCAGGTCCAGCACTATCAACTACACTATTTAACTGCCTCTGTGCTACTTAGCTGCCTCCAGAGGTCTTTAAGCAAAAGTCACATGGCTCTTTGTCAGGTAGACTAGAGGAGATTCTTGAGGTAGTATGGATCAGCCTAGATTCCCTCTGAGAATCAATTATTCTGTCTCTCATCTCCAGCTGATATCCAACAAGGCAGCAATAGTAGTTCCTGAATCAGAGACTAAACCAACCCTTGGGGTAAAGATGAAATCAGTTTACATATTTTAACATGATTGAGTCTTTCAGTTTTATTAAAGAAATAGTCATAATAGATCTACATCTCCATGAGTTTTCTCTTTTAAAATGTGGCTGTGTACATAGATAAGCACAGTCTGTTTATGTTCTTAACAAGCCCTTGAGGAAGTAATATTTCTACTTGTGCCATATTTATTCCAGGAATAATGAATTTATTGGATTCCTATTTTATTTTTGCTCATTTTCCTCATATAAGTGAATGTTTTCCTTTGTAAATATGAATAATCATTAAGTGCCGCCATTTTACATGTTAAAATCAATAATTACCTTGGTAAGCATGATCTGAGTGGAGTTAGCTGTTTCCACTGTTGTTTTATTACTGGTATGACATTAGGCAGTTTGACTGGATTTTTTTTTTCATTCTTATTGAATAGATACCATCTTTGTGGACAGTCAGCCCTTACACAAGGAAGGGTAGATTTAGTGCCAATGCAATATTCACAGCACCCATGACCACTATAAATATACCTACATGATGCTCAATTGCAAAACACAACAGACCCTCCATATAGAAGACAGAAGTAAAACATTTATTCAGATGCCAGAAAGCCAAATCCCCAAACCAGCAAGCCGATTCCATCATAGTAACAAAAAAGTTAATAAGCCACAACAGCTCAGAGAATCACAGCATCCTGTAACCTTCCCACAAACCAACACAAGTCTAGTTGTCATAGCAAGAGGCAAACACCAACTTTTACTCACAAGTCTGTCTCCCACAAAAACATACTCTCCTTCCAACTATTTAGCTGACTCTGACTCCCAGCTTCCTGTAGACTCTGTTGCACTCTTCAGCAAACTCCTCCTACCATAGGCTGAATGTCATTACATTCAGCCTATTAGGTGGCAGAATTTATTTTCAAAGCAGGAAAGATCTTCAAATTCCCTTAGACTTCTTAAGGGGCAGGGAAGATCTTCAAATTCTCATTCCCATTACAGTAGATCACCTGAATTCTGATTGACCTTTTTTCAAATTTTTCTTTCAAGCTAGTTGACAGTTACTACTATATATTTGAGTAATACAGTGGTGACATCTAGTTAATTCACTATTGATAATACCTAATCTGCTGAATTATAGTTTTGTTGACATCTCAAAGCCTTTTGAAGGGCAAAGTCTTAGTCATTTGTCCAGTCTGAAGTATGGTTTAAAGGAGGAAAAACCTGGCTTCAGTTTGAGAGGAGCCAGGGCTTCATTTCTTGCACTGAGAAAGGGCCATCAAAAAGTTGGAAATCAGGAAAGCAAGTTAAGTTGCTGCATCAAATCCATGTTTCTCCTCTTCGTAGAGGAAATTATTTCAGTTAGTTACTTCATGTATTCATTAACAAATTCATGAACTCTTTCATTCATGCTTCCCTCAGTTGTGTTTTCACAGTATGACTTCATTGTTTGATTTGAAGAATACTCCTAGAACATAATGTTGGTGCTATTCAGTTATTCAGTCATATCTGACTCTATGTGACAAAAGTCCAGGAGGTTTCCTTTTCCAGTGTGTCCCCATTTTACAGATGAGAAACTGAGGCAAACAGGGGCTGCGTGTTGCCCAGCATCACACAGCTAGTAAGTGTCTGAGGCCAGATTTGAACTAATGACTTCCTGACTATTCTATTTACTGTACCACCTAGGTATACCAGAATACAATAATAAATTATAATTAAAAATTAAAATTATTATTATAAAAGTATAATAAAAATATCATTGATCACACACTTTAAGGTTTACAAAATGTTTTCTAGGCATTATCTCAGTTTATCTTCACAACAACTCTGAGAGATAGGTATTATTATTATCCTCATTTTGTAAATGTGGAAAATGAGGCAGAAAGAAGTTAAGTGACTTAACTAGAATTGCACAGTTATTAAGTTATCTGAGGTCACATTTGAACTCAGGTCTTCCTGTCTCAAGGTCCAGCACTCCATCCATTGTACCATCTATTCGTCAACATAATATAATCCAATAAGTACAAACAATATTCCAAAGGCAAATAAGTTGTTTTTTATTTATCCTGTGCAAAGGATATTTTTGCAGAAGAGAACCCAGAAAAAGAGTTACAAACTCTGGGTTAGTAGCAAATTCTGGGCTGATGTTGTTAAGCTCTCCCTTTTGAAGTTTATCAAAGTTTTGAGGTAATTTACAGGTCCCAGGCCCCTTGTGCCAATGGTGTGATAGACGTTGATATGTTTTGCCCTCCCCTAACCTAGTCAGGAATGGTGGATTTTCTAATGGAAGAAAGTGATAAATCAAGAAAAAGATGTCTCCACAGTCATCAAATGACCTTTAATCATCTGGGTATGGTAAGCCTAACGAACAGAAAAAGCTACAAATGTATAGATTAGCCACTGAGGCATGCTGGTCTTAAAAAATCTCACAAAAGAGCAACCCTTAAACAAATGGTACTACCCCCTAACACTCCCTGAGGAAGAAGAAGCCAACTGAGCAAAAGCAAACGATGATGGCAACAACCCTACAAATTACCTCAAACTTTGGACTCTAAATGCAGATGGGCAGAGCTTCTGACTTTTGTCCTTATTACTAATGCTACTCAAAGGTCCCTGTCCATCTTAAATCTATTTAGGTTTTTCTAAACAATTGAGGTGACTATGTTTTGTTGCTTGTGGTTGGACTATCCTGCATTTGTCCATAATTTAAATTCATGGTGATGATTTTTTATCCTCTTCTAACTCCTGAAGACCAGTTTTCATTCTGTTTTTGTTTTCTTGGATGTTATCCCCCTAGTATTCTGGGTCTCAGTAGAAAGCACAGGCAGAAACTTAATGAGTATACTTTTTATTCATTTATAAAAATGCTTAGGTCACTTATAAAATTACTGAGCTAAATAACAGTGGTCCCAGAACCAAAATCTGTGGAAAATGGCATTCATTTGATAGAATGATAGCTTTATAGATGAAGTAGAGTTTAAACGTCATTTAGACCAACTCCCTCATTTTTCTCAGCCAAAGTCATGCAAGTGGCAAGATTTAAACTCAGGTCCTATCATTCCAAGCACAGTGCTCTTCCACCTGTCCCATTCTACCTCTAATGGATGGATGGAATGAGTGAGGGTTTGTTTTTTTCATATGTTGGCATTTATTATTTAAGCTGAAGAACAGGTTATAAGAGGGATGGGAAGCAAGGGAGGAGACAGGGAGCCGAGAGTCGTCAGCTCCAGACAGGATTGATCCTGATTTCTGAGCCTTGGTCCAAGGCACACAAGGAAGCACACGCTAAGATGATGTTCCAGGGGTACAAGCTGAGGAAAACATGGGGGTGGCCAGTAAGTTACACATCCAGCCAGAGGTGGGGGCTGGGATTCTCTTTGGATCAGGAGCACCACTTTCTTTTCGGAACTGAAGCCTAGTGCTAAGTTCCATCCTACACATTTCTTATAAGACATTCTTGTAGTTAAAGTCTTTGTGCTAAAGAATTCTTTTATTGACTCTATAACCTCTTGTACTTTGCTTCTAGTTTCTTTGAATATGCATCCAGCTTTTATGCTACCTGCTCAAGAGCAGCTACTTGCTCCTCAATTAAAGTGATCTGATCCAGATAAGGCTGAAGGGCAGCATATTTCTGGTTTAAGTCCTTTAGGTTTCTACTTATGTTTACTGCAATATATTTCATTTCTAGATACTTCAAGCTAGTCAGTTTGTTCATATTTTCCAGAAGTTTGTCATCTTCACTGGTGGGTGGCAGCTCTCCAATCAGGCACATGGCCAATTTGGAGAACATGTCGCCATTTTAGAGAACACGTCGCCATTTTAGAGAACACTCCCTCGCACAATCCAGTGATGTCCTCTTTGGCCGTCTCCACCATGGCATTGTCTAGACCGGAGAAGGGAGGAAGGAGAAAGGGCGGAGAGAAGGACAGGGAGGGGGAGGAGGAGGGGAAGGGGGTGGGGGAGGGAAAGAGGGAAGGGAAAGGGGACAAGGAGGAAAAGGGGAAGGGTGAGCAGTCAGAGAGGAGTGAGAGTTTTTTGAAGATGAGGAAACATGACCATATTTGTAGGCAGTAGGCAAGCAGCCAATATGTAGAGCATTATTAAAGATTAGTGAGACAGTAGAGATAATAGAGGGGACAATCTGCTGGAGAAGCTAGGACCCAGTAGAGATGATGTTCTCAAGAGAAAGTAGAGAAGCCATTTCTAGCAGAGAGTGATATCATCACTTCACAGAAGGAAGTTGGTAGCTCTACAGAGCTCTTACAGATTATCAGCATCAAAGGCATCTGATGCCCCTCCATGCTCGTGCCCTGACAATGTGGGCTCCTTGTATATGCCCCTGTGTACATATTTCCTGGCTACTGGAACTCCCTAAGTATGTGTCTTCCATGAATGGCACAGTAGATAGTGCTCTGTGCCTGGAATCAAGAAGACCTGAATTCAAAACCAGTCTCAGACACTCACTAGTTGTATGATGCTGACAAGTCACTTAACCCATGCTTGCCTGAGTGTCCTCATCTGTAAAATGGGAATAATAATAGCATTTACCTTCTAGAGTTGTTGTGACAATCAAATGCGATAATAATCATAAAGTACTTAGCACAGTGTCGGGCACATAGTTGTTGTTTGTCCTTTGTTTCAAAGAGGACCAATAACATTAGGGGATGGACATCTTGACTTGCTCATCAATTAGATTTAAGTGAGGCAGAATTGCACATGGTTGTCAACCTTTGGCCCATCATAAACATTATATAACTATTAGTGATCGATGATGGTGATGATGGTGGTGGTGGTGATGATGATGATGATATATATTCCCATTCAAAAGTCTTCTCACTTTTTATTGGCATGATGGTAATTAGTGGGATCGTGTGCTGTATTTTTGTCCTGGGGTCCCATCTTGCTTTTTTTACTTTATTTTTTAAATGTCATTTGATTAAGTGTCTTTTGCTCTGACCTAATGTGTTTTTTGGCTGACTGGTAAAAAGTGGACATATTGTTGGGATTCATGATTTGTATTTTTGAATGATTACTGCCACACTAGAATGAACTGAACCGGGAACATATTTCCTTTTTTTTCCTTTTCTTTTCTTTTCTTTTTTTGCCTTTTTGGAGGGGGAAAGGCATGGCAATTTGGGGTTAAGGGACTTGCCCAAGGTCACACAGATAGTAGGTGTTAAGTGTCTGAGGCCAGATTTGAACTCAGGTCCTCCTGACTCCAGGGCTGGTGCTCTACTCACTGCACCATCTAGCTGCCTCTGGCATATTTTCTTAGACCTTCTAAGGGACGTGATGGCCTCAGGTGCTACATAGACATGCAACAATCCTGCATACTCTGGCATGAGAGGTTATTGCTTCGTTACTCCCTGTTGGACAATTCTGCATTTGTCCCTGTTTTATGTCTATTATATCGATTTCCCATCTTTCTCTAAGTCCTCAAAAAAACAATGTGTCTATTCTATATACTTGTTTCAGCTTTGGGACTGGAACAGACCCTGAAAACATTCCCTTATACCTTGCTAGGCTGACAAATGAACTGAAATCTGAGTCTTTTCCATGCATCCACACTTTGCATTCAGTGGCAGCTCCGCCTGGGTGAAAGACCTTAAAAGAGCATCTCCAACGTCTGCCTAAGGATATCTATATAAATTATGCTAAGTTAGATGTGGATGTGTCTAGTAATGCCAGGATGGTAGGGACAATGCTGACTGAAGATCACTGCAGCCCTACCCAGCTGGTAGAGAACACTAAAATAACACAGAAAAAATTATTCGTTCAGATGTGATAGTCCATGTGCTATCTATAGCTGAAGAACTTACAAAAGTTATTTTAAAATCTATGCAATTACCTTCTAAGCCAAATGAATTACTTAAGGCAAAATGAAAGCTAAAATTAAAACCAAGAGCCCCGTTTTCTCAGCAAACCAAGGTCTGGATGCAGGACATTGAATGGATGGAGTATTTCACTTCCGGTCAGTGACATTTGCTAGGTATCAAAGCAAAATTGTAGGCAATGAATCCCCCAAAGAGTCAATGGTCTCTAGTAATGGGGCTAATTTTAACAGCCATTTATTTTATCATTCTAACATTCATGGCAATTCCTAATATTTGAAACATTTAGACAGGAAAATTATAAGCTTTCCTGAAAAGTATTATAACATATTAGTGGGAGAAAATTAATGCTCTTAAAGAATTTGCTCATTCAGGACAAGCCAACTAATTAGAAAGCAGTCAAAGCAAGGGAGTGAGGAGGTGGTGGGTTTTGGGGGTTTTTTGAGCATTTTCTGAATATAGTCTGTATGTAAATGGATTACATTTGACATTAAAAAAAGTTTTAAACAATGTTGTTTTTCCTCAATGTAAATGAAATACTTTTGATACATATATGTGTGTATATATATACACCCACACACCCACACATATACACACACATATATACACATATATATGTATGAATTATATATAATATATTATTCATAGGATCATTGTATTTATATGTTATAGGGACCACAGGGATAATCTAAATCCAATCTCTTTATTTTACAGATGAAGAAACTGAGACCCAGAGAGATTAAGTGACCAGTACAAGGCCATAGAGATGTTAAGTGGCACTAGCTTGAATATGAATCTAGGTTTAACCTAATCTTTCCAGAATAAAAAGAGAATTATCTTATTTTTCAGATTGTTAAACTGAAGCAGAAAAACTAAATGCCCTCCTTAGGGTCACCCACTAAGGATGTTGTAAAACTAAGAAAGATCCCATATACTCCCTAACTTGCCCATGATCCCTTTTTTTAATGGACTCTTGTATTTCTCCTGTTTGGCATTGAAAGGTATTCATAATCTGGCCCCTTCTATAACAGCAAGCATCCTAACATACCCAGGATGGCTACTAGCACAGGTTCTTTGATCTGCTTTTCTAAAGGAAAGCAACTCAAAAGGGATTAACAATATTATTTTAATCAAACATATATCATTTACTTAGTTCAGGGGGGAAAGTGAGCATCCTGAACTTCAGAAAATAAAAACAGAAAAAATAACACAATTCAACAGACCAACAGACATTGCTTCTAGCTGTCTGACCATTACATACATACAGTTACCAGAGAGAGAAGCACCAACATCTGGGTTTTCAAAGCTGGGGGACTCAACAGTTACACAGTCTCATCTGGCCAAATCACACAATTCTTCCCATAAGTGAAATACTCTTTGGTCAAAAGACATCACAACCTTCATGACCCACTGCTTAATTGCAAAGTAACAAAATCTGTGGGACTTCCTGAAAAACAAGCCTCACCTAAGGAAGTTTCTCTTGTTGGGTTCCAAGTGAAGTCCACTAAAGGGAAGATCTTCAAATTCCTTAGGCCTATTAAGGGGCAGGGAAGATCTTCAAATTCCCTTACCATTACACTTTCCTACTTCCCAGTCTTCTTACACTTTAATCCTTTCCATATGCTCTACAAACCTGTTACATGAGCCTAGTTGCTGTTTCTCTGAAGTAATACTCCATCTCTCTACTCATTATGAGTTTTCTGTGCCTCTAAATGCTCACACTTCACATCTACCTCTTAGCTCATCTGGCTTCCCTTAAAACACACCTCAAATTCCACCTTCTGTAGGAAACCTTTCTTGATCCTCTAATTGCTAATGCCACATGTCAAATTTCTGTATATATCTTATAGGTATATTCTCAGAGCATGAGCTTCTTAAAACCAGTAATAGTTTTTGCTCTTCTTTATAACCCCAGAGATATTTTAAGTGCTTAATAAATTTTTCTTGACTAATACACATAACATAACATGCATGCATAACACACACACACACACATGGAAACACACACATAACTTGCAAATACATGTACAAATATTCCTAAGAGAAAGTTGTGACCTTGCCATAAGCTAAATAAACAAAATAGAAAAGAAAACATTAAGTAAGGAGAACCTTTAAAAGTAGGAAAGGAAGTCAAATATGATTGGGAATGGGGGTGGTGGATTGCAGAAGGTTAGGAATGGAGACATTAGTGAAAAGTCCTGTCTTGATTGTCTCCTGCAGTCAAAGATAATCACAAAATAAGTTGAAAAAAAAAAAAGGTACATAGTGGTACTGGTATATTATCAATTTCATCACATATCTATTGCATACTAGACATTATAATGGTTCTAACTCAAGCAAAACATGCATGTTTTAAGCCAGAATTGAACAAAAGAAAAAGTCAGAGCATCCCACACACCCCTATATTTGGTATATGGGCAAATAAAATGTTGCTTGCCAAGATTCAGCAGCATTAGCAGGGCACCAAAAAGGGAGGGGGGGGAGGCTTGGGGAAACAAAAGGAAAAAAAAATCCTTGTAGTCATGTAGTTACCTAGAACCAAGCATCTGACATGTGACACATAGTAGGAGCTTAATAAAATCTTGTTGATTTCTTGTCAAGGAATTGCTAAAGAAAAAAAAATAGATGTGTATTTTAGTTCTAAGTCTGGAAGAATGATTTCAAGCCAAACAGAGCTAACTCAACTTGATGAACAACTGGTCCAGTATTATTTTGGATTTTCATTAAAGACCTGGTCTATATGGAAAACTGGAACTAAAGTTCAATGTCAGTGATAAAAATGAGCATACGTAAATAAGGGTGTGCTTGCTTAACCATCCCCAAACTGCACTAATAAAACATAGAGCAAACAGAAAAGAGAACTCCATTCACCCCATCTTCAGAGCAATCCAATCTCTTAGTTTCTATTGAATTTGATTACAATGCCATATGTTTTATGAAATCAATTTTCCTAGTTAGCAAAATTTTCCTGTCCATAAAGCTGGGATAATCTTTAAAGAGAATGGAAACAGCATAAGGAAGAGAAGACAGTGCACCCTAGAAATAACACCCTGGAAAGGCTGTATTACAGAGGAAACAACAAGGTAAATAATCTGAAAAGGTCAGAGACCTTCTGAAGTGAATATATAATGTAAACATATAAAACATTATATTATATTACAATATAATTACTTTAATTTAAATACAATTACAATATAAAACATTACAGAAAAACAAATCTGAGTGTTAGCCATGCAAAAAACAAAGCAATATTTTTTACCAGAAGAAAAAAAATGCTGGTCAACTGACCAAAAAGACATTTTAAAATTCATTAAAGCTCCTAGCCTTAGGGAAGCTTGTCTGTATACAAGTAAAATTGAATGGAAAGCCAGATGGCTGGAAGAATGCAATCAAAATCAAAGAATCTGAGGTCATCTTGAGAGAAGTCAGTTGGTAGGTATTCCTTAGAGAACTCTAAGAGCCCATTAATCACCTTGGAAAGAAAGGAATGTTTAAGAGAGCCTCTGGAAGAGACTTAGAGTTAAGTGAAAAAGCCCCAGGTATGCTTCTGTTTTCACTGGAGTAAACTAGCACAGAAGCTGATAAAATGAGACTAAGCACTGAAAATTGTATCCTCCCCCATTTGGATCCATATCCATAAAGTGACTCCATGATTTCAAAGGGGGCATTTTGAAATTCTTAAGAAAATGAACTGATTTTAATTTTCTTTCATTAGAAGTAAAGAAAAAAAACAAACAAACCATGAACTGATATCAAGATGTAGCAGATAGAGAGCTGGCCTCATATGCAGGAAGATGTGGGTTTGGGTCCTAGATCTAGAAACTATGATCTATTTGACCCTGGGTCAATCATTTAATCCATCAATGTTTTGAGCACCCAAAAATAGGAATTGCAGATAAGGTGTCCACCTTCATTAGTAAAGGGCTTTGACTCATTCAGGAGTTTCTTACCCCTTGAATTCACAGATCCAGTCCCTCTCTACCCCTATAAACAGATACAAGGTGAAGTAAACAGAACTAGAAAAGCAATATACCCAGTGTCGGAAAAAGGAGAGAACAAGAACAACAAAGGGGAACAAAAGGAAAACTGAATGCTTCGTAATTGTAAGGACCAAGCATCATCTCCAAAAGTTCAAGAGTGAGAAAAAAGTATACAAACATCATTTCATTACAGAGGTAGAGGGTGATGGATGTGAAATATTGCCTGCATTGTCAGGCACAGTTGATTGGTGGGTTTTGCTGAATTGAGTTTTCCCCAACTTTATTTTAAAATCTTAGTTATAGCTGACAAGGTAGGAAAGTGGAGAGAGATGTATTTAGAAAGAAATATGATATAAAACCAAAATACATCTATAACATAAGACAAAAATCTAAGCTTACGCAATATAGCAACTTGGAAAAGAGATGGAGGGAAGGTTGTAGAGATGTTAAGGATAGATACATGAGACCACCTTTAGGTGCCATGAAATCAAACAAATAAGAAGAATGTGTTACCAATGTAAAGTGATTAAGAATCATTGACATAGAGAATTGGCTCTGAACTGAGTTACAGAAATTTTGCACCAGAAGATGCCAACCAGAATAATGAAAAACTTAAAAAAACCAAAAAAATCCCAGTTTTGATTCATATTCATATTGTAATTTATTATAACTACTATCTGGTTCAGAGAGAGCAAGTTTAATTGAACTGTCTGCGGATTAAATGGAATAAGTTGTTTACTAACATTAGTGGAAGGGAATCTTAGAGGAGAAACTTGAATTCTTGATCCCCTAGATAAATAATTTGAAACCATGATATTTAAAATAATCTAAAATATGCATTTAATCAATGTAGAGGTTGCCATGCTAGAACTGGTCAGAGGTTGTCTATGCTGATATATCTTTAGAGAACAGAGTCTCTCCTGCAATGCAATGATCTATCAGAGTTGTTTGTTTTTTTTTTAATGGGAAGGGAAGAGAAGAGTATAAGGATTTACTAACTACCTGCTTTCTATGCTCCAGGTACTATGCTAAGTACTATACAAATATTATCTCACTTGATAAGGAAGAAAACCTTTCATAAAAAGACTTTGCTTACTTTGCTCCCAGTCCAGACTGTTTTGTTTTCAGAGGAACAGCCTTACTCTATAGGTAAACGTTCATTACTAGAGATAGGCTACAGCAACCTATGAACCATATTAAAAAAGAAAATAGCCCTTATCCAGTGTTTTTCCCATCTCTACAGTAATGATGGCCAAAAGGGGGGCAGATTCACATAAGTTTTGGATTATCTACAAATCTAAATTTAATTGTCAGTACACTAAATTTGTAACTGTTGTCCAATGACCTTGGAGCAGATATATATGACTAGAGTAATTGAATCACATCTTTATTGACATTTTTGTTATAAAAGAAACCAGAAGACATAATGAAGTAGCAGCTAAACAGAAGAGGCAGCTAATAATTTTTCCTTAGAGAGATAAAAGAAGGAATTGGAGAAGTTAATTTCATCATGTACCTAAAGGGAACAAGAAACATCATTTCATTGCAGCCCTGGTATTAGAAGATCCCAGCCCAGATAATGCTTTTAGAGAGACAAGGTTCAAGTAGACCATCCTAGAATTCTTATACTTCTGGCACTGTTTTTGGAGGCTTTTGGGGAAGAGAAACTAGAAACCAGGAAAAACAATTATTCTACCTCCCTACCATATTTGAGGGGTTAGGTTAAGTAGGATGCTTGGTCTATGTGGGACAGCTCCCTTGACTCTTCCTTTGAGACACTTTGAGTTCCCATTCCAGAAAAATAATAGAGGTTGAAGACTGGCCCTTCCTCCTTGGCTAAGCACTTATGGGACATGTTGGAGAGATTATTGAGCACCAGGAGAGAACTTTGTTTTTCACCCCACTTGTGAATTAAATGTCACTTGTGATTTAAATATAATGTCTCTATTCAACTGTCAGATGATTTCTTCTCCTTCAGAAAAAGGGCTACAATGCACATGCAAACAAAAACCTAGCCGTGTGACCTTGGGCAAGTTACTTAACCCCAATTGCCCTCCAAAAAAAAAGCAAAAAAAAAAAAGGGCTAAGAGAGGAAGAATTCCTTTCTATTCTATGACTAGCAATTCATGTAGGTACTTCTCTACAAAGAATTTGTTCTTCAATTGTTTATGATTATTATTATTACTTATTAATTGATTTCCCCTCTGTGGTGAAGAAGGAAACCTAATGTCTAGTAAATACTTCTCTAGCTTGATTACCAAAGGCAATATGTTTAGATTTGGAAGAGGTTTGGGATCTTGGAAGGCAGAGAAGATGGTAGGGACAAATCTCAGATTCAGCACAACTGAGGTATGAGAGCAGGAAGAGTCTATAGACTCTGACTCTATTGGAAAGAATGAAAAGGAATTAGACTGTTAGGCAATTTTGCTCATTGGTTTGGGAAAACATTCTTTGTGGAGCTTGCTTGCTCTGTTTAATGGGAAGTATCAGTAGTAAAAAACAAAATATTTCAATAAATTTTTTAAAACTGTAAAGTATTTTTTTTTTTAAGATGGATAACATCAATAGTGTTTTAAGAACAACTTTGAGGTACGAAGTCATTTTAACTATCATAAATACCCAAATTAACTACAAAGTACATATTAAAGAAGAAATGATCTGCATCCTGGGAAAGAACTGATAAGTAGAAGTATATATGAAATGATTTTACACACACGCATACACACACTCACACTCGTACATACATATGCACACATGTGAGTGCGTGTGTGTGTGTGTGCGCGCGCAATGGTAACCATCTTTAGGGAAGGAGGGAGGGAAAAAAGAAATTTACATGATAACTTTATTATATATTTAAAAGGAATTGCAAGTTGTGCATAATAATTTAAAGTTTCGTGTGCAATCACCTTCTTTTTCCTATTCCACTATGTTATAGAAATGTTTGTTTTATTTCTTAAATTCAGAATAAAATAAACATAAATTTAAAATTTAAGACAGATATTGGAAAAAAAACAAAGTGAGTGAAGGATGCATTGGACACATTGCAGTATAGTGGAGAACACTAGATTTGGAGCTAGGAGGCTTAATTAATAATATTTCTCCATTTATTAATATTAAGAAGAACAGAAAACAAAGAGATGAATGTTCCCCAAAGGTGCTTGCTACTGTAATGGAAGATGCCCAGTAGAGATTCCAAATTGTAAAGTAATCAAATTAATTAACAAATGCAAAGTGCTTTGCAAACCTTAAAGCAATATACAGGTACTATTACTCCTCTTCCTCCTCCTCCTCCTCCTTATTCTCCTTCTCCTATTCCTATTCCTGCTACTATTATTTTCACCACCACCACCATTACTATATTCCCTATAAATAATGAGGTTCTCCAGGTACTGCTATTTGTGGATATCATTGTCCTGATTTCATCAAACCTTGGAACATTATAGAGGAGAGGTTGATTCTGGTAAAGCCTGTAGAGTCCTCAGAAAAATTAAGATTTTATATGAATAAAATGAAATACATAGAGCTACAGAGGAAACCAAAAGTAAACTGTACTTGTTTCTGACTCAAATTCACAAACCACCTGAAATTTATCCGTGGACCCTCTGCAGACTCCTGCTTAAGAACCCCTAAGAAATACAGAGTCTTCCACAAAAATCTAAATTAAAAATTCCCGTAGGA
The DNA here is from genome assembly GCA_011680675.1 of Gymnobelideus leadbeateri. NCBI lineage: Eukaryota > Metazoa > Chordata > Mammalia > Diprotodontia > Petauridae > Gymnobelideus > Gymnobelideus leadbeateri. The sequence goes on from WOXC01000898.1 coordinate 358,037, forward strand.
AAAAGAAGGTGAATGAAGAACATATGTTTTCTAAACTTTGATACGAAATTAGTTCGACAATTAGATTTTGCTAAGCCTATCCAGAAATGAATCTTAGCCAGACACTATAACACTATAGATGAATAAAGCACTGGGCTGTATTGGAGATAATGGACAGTACTTTCAAGGACCCCAGACTTCTCCCTGAAATAAAATTTTATCTTTTAAAAGTCAATATTCATCTAGTTAAGCTGCATGGCTGTAAATCAGGACTAATAAATGCTCTGAAAAATCAAAACTGTGGAATATTGATGCAGAAATTTTGAATAAAATATTAGAAAAGAGGCAAAATATTAAAAATATCATTCACTATAATGATTGCATTTATACCAGAAATGCATGGTTGGTTCAACAAAATGAGAAACATAAACATAAGAGATCATGTGAATAACAAAGACAATAAAAATAATAAGATTATGTCAAGAGAGGCAGAAAGAAAGCTTTGATAAAATATAGCACCCATTTATGTTTAAACATTAAAAAATATAGAAATAAATACATTTTGTTAATATGATAAGTAATCTCTATCTAAAACCAAGAATTATATTTATCTGTGGTGGAAAAATATGAGAGACCTCTCCAATAAGATCAGGGGTAAAGCAAAGATGTTCATTTTCATGGAAATTATTTGATGTAGTTTTAGAAATGCTACATAAAGCAATTACACAAGAAAATGAAATTGAGGCAATAAACATGAACAAAGAAGAAACAAAATTATCTCTAAGGTGATATGATGGCATATGTGAATATATGACAGCACATAAAGAATTCTATGGAAAAGAATTCTATGGAATAACTAAAATAATTGAAGTAATAACTTCAATAAATAATCCATTTATAAAATAAACTCACAAATATTTTAAATTTTTCTACATATTAGACAAAAAGAAGATTCCAGTAGGAGAAAATAAGCACTATAAAAATGCTATCTATTATTGTGACTATAACTATAAAATACTATGGAAATAATTGAAGTATTATTTATAATTGACCATGCTAACATAATCTAAATTATCATGCTCCTTAAATTACCTTATAGATATGGTGCTCTGCCAGTCACAATTTTCAAGGGTTTCCTTTATAAACTTGAAAAACATTAGCAAAATTCATCTAAAGGAATATTAGTAAAAGATCTCAAGGAAAATAGCAACGAGGGCATCCTAGCATTACTAGATCTCAAGCTATTTTATAAAGCAGGAATCATTAAAATTATTTGGTGCTGATTGAAAAATACAGAGAAATTGATCAATGAAACATATTTGGTAAATAGACTCCAAAGGAATTAAATGTCAGTTTATAACCTAATGTGGTCAATAAAACCATTAGCACCACCTACTGGGGCAAAGACTTTCTATTTGACAAAAATTATGGGGAAAACTGGAAAACAATATGGGACAAATTTGTTTTAGACCAGCATCTTAAGCCACATTCCACAATACGATTCAAATAGGTACATGACTTAAATTTAAAGGCAATAGCTAAAAAATTTAGAGTACAGAAGGATATACCTGTGCCAATTATTTCCAAGGAGAGAAATGCTAACTAAACATGTAATTCAGGAAATAGAAGGGAAATTTTGATTCATAAACTCAGAAAACTTTTATATTAAGAAAAACCAATGCAGTTAGATCTAGAATCGACACAGTTAACAAAGAAATATTTTTACAGAAAATTTCACTGGTAAAGAACTGATATCTACTATGCATAAGGAATCAATATAAATATCTAAAAATAAGTCTCATTCCTCTATATAACCCTCTCAATGACTTCCATAGTCATTTAAAGGAGATGGGCTATAAAACCAGAGTGTGTGTGGTCAAACAATATAAATAGACAGCTTTCAAATGAATTAATGCAAAGTATTAACAAACTTAGGAAAAATATTCCATATCATTGATAATAACAAAAATGTAAATTAAAAGAAATACGATGATCTGACAAAGATAGAAAATGAAAATGGTCATTATCATAGGAGCTATGAGAAGACATGCACACTTAGCAGTTCAACCAATCCAAAAACAATTTAAAAGCATACCGATTCCATTCACTAAACCACCCTTTGACACTATCAGAAAGATCAAAAACAAAGGGGAAGATCCATATATACATAAATACTTATGATAAGGTATGGGCTCTGGGAGCCCCCTTGACCTCTCCTTGAGTCCTTGAGGTACAAGCTCTGGGAACCTATCTTGGACTCTGGATTTAATCATCCCATTTGATAAGGCATTTGCATGAGACCATAAGCCTTACATTGAGGCTGAGTCCAAGCCTCTGTCACTAGACTTCCCACACTTGGGCCTATCAAAGTTGATCCACCCTTGAAATGGCCTAGCCCACCATTATTTGTGGTCTCCAGGTGGCCTCCAGCAACTTCCCACCCTAAATCACTCATTGACCTTATTAACTCCTCCTGAAGACCCTCCCCAAACCCCTCCTCTAGACCACCCCTAGATTCCTTCCACAACCTTCTGTATATAAGACCCCATCCTGTTTTCATGTTTGTGAGAGCACCATAGAATGACCTAGCACAGACTTACTCTGTGTCTAATGCAAACATTACTTTTACTTTACTTTTCTTTGGCTGAGAGAAGACTTGGGTCTGATTCATTCAGCAGGACCTAGCATGTTGGTATTTTGGGGTCTACAGAGCAATCCTAACCCTCTTTATGGGTAACCTCCTCATTTTTATGGTAACCTGATACCGGAAATGCTGCTAATCTCAAGTTCTTCTCCAGCCCAGACTGGAAGGTGCATAAGTCTCTCTTTCCCTAGTACCTTGGAAGTACAGTTTTGTTTTGTTTTATTTTGTTTTGTTGGGGGTTTTTTGTGTATATTTTTTGGGCCTGACCTCTCAGGCCCCATTAGGTCAGACAGCTAGGAGGCTGTTTCATATGCTCAGCCTGACCTCAGGTTTTCAGTCCTGTTTGGTTATTTTGTAGACCATGGACATGTGCCCAGTTTCTGAAGAAGGGAAGATAAGGACAGATGCCCCATCTGGAAGCATAAGCCAGTTTCTTTTAATTCTCTCGGTGATAGGGAACTGGGAAAACTTCAGGTACTTTTTTTTGTTGTTTGTTTGTTTTTCTTTCTAGGCTTACTCTCAAACCTTTCTTTATGGAGGGACTTCCAGGCCCTATGCCTTTAGTCTGCCCCAGATATTAGGAGGAAACTGCAGAAATTGGCATTGGGACCCCAAACACCTCAGGCCCAATTCCTGGAGACAGTCTTTGGAGCCTTTAATAATAGAAACCTGGTTGCAGCAGAGGAGAAAGAACAAAGGGAACACACCAGAGACAGAGAACATGCCTGATCCTTGGCTGCTGCCATGGCCGGGAAAAGCCCTTCTAGGGAACCCCCTTTGAGGAAGCCCAGTCACTTAGGCAGGGAGAAAACCTGCTTTACATGCCTCAAAGAGGGTCACTGATTTAACAAATGCCCCTCCAGGGCACACTCCCGACCCCCAGCACCATAGAATGACCTAGCACAGACTTAGTCTGTGTCTAATGCAAGCTAAATTTTAATAAACTTTATTTTTCTTTTGCTGATAGAAGGCTTGAGTCAACTTCATTTGGCAGGACCTGGTGTGTTGGTATTTTGGGGTCTTTAGAGCAACCCTAACCCTCTTTATGGGTAACCTCTTCACTTATAGCAGTATTTCTTGCAACAAAGAACTAGAAACAGGGGTGGCTAGGTAGTGAAATGAGTAGAGCACCAGCCCAGGAGTCAGGAGGACCTGAGTTTAAATCTAGCCTCAGCTGTGTGACCTCAGGCAAGTCACTTAACCCCAATTGCCTTGCTTTCCCCCCTCCAAAAAGCGCGCGCACGCACACACACACACACACACACACACACACACACACACACACACACACACACACACACACACACCTAGAAACAGAGTGGGTGCCTAATTGAGGAAAGACTCAACAAACCATGATAACATGATTTTAAAAAAGCTGAACTTGTAGGAACCTCCCAGTGAGAAACTCCTTCTATCCATGCAAATCTGTATGTGTTCTACAACTCATAGAAACGGTAGCCTGAGGGAGAGATTAAGTTACTTGCCTAGGGTCCTATGTCCATGGCATCTATCCATTATCCTCCCCCTTGAGGTCTGATTGGAAAACAAGCTCTGAATCCATCCAACTGTGCCATTCTCTTGTCTATACCTTTCCATCTTGTCTGCTAAGCTTTCTAGAGAGATTTTGTCAAATATTTTGATGAAATTGAGATCTAATCCGTAGCCCTCTGTGACCTATCAGGCTAATAGCCCTGTCAGAAAAGAAACTGAAGTTAATCTTAAACTATTCTCCCTTTTCAGTGAGAATCAGGTACAGAGCAACAATTCCCCAGTGCTATATCATTCTGAAAGATAAAATAATCACAAATGCAAGTCATAGTCATATAAATAATCCCAAAATAATTAAAAGGAAAAGAAATTATTTTTTTCCTGTAAAACATTATTTCAACGAACACTTAACTCTTCCTTTCTGCTATACTGAAATTTTCACTGTACAAAGCAAAGTAAATCTCCAACAGTCTCTGGAGATGGGTCATAAGTTTAAAACAAACTAAAAGCTGTCTATCTTTTTGCCACAAATCTTTCTCTTTGCTGAATTTTCCTAGCCTTCTATATATTTGCTTTAATATCAGTCAAATTTGGAATTCAAGTCCCTAGAACCCAGAGGACTGTCTTAAGAACAACTTAACCACATGTTGGCAAGATGATTATGAGGAGTATGACAGAACTATTTCTTGGGCTTTTTTTTCCTGCCTCTCTCCTGCACTTTGGTCTTTGGGGACCTGTACTTTTGCTTGGTGAGTGTTTGCCATGTTTAGCCCATCTCAGACCCAAGTACATGCTCCCCATCATCTACCTGATCTGCTTTTTTGAGTACCGCCCCCCCCCCAACCTTTGATACCTTTCTTTTTCATCTCTAGTTCTGGAAACCAAATCACCTCTACAATTCCTGGAAAGGATTATGTCAATTGATTACCTAAAGAATATAATCACCATCCCCATTTCTTCTGAGACCAAAATATCTTTCTTTAGCTACCATTATCTCTAGTAAAGTATCTTTTCCTATTAGAATATAAACTCCCTGAGGGCAGGGACTCTCTGGTCTTTTACTGTAGAATTCCCTGTGCTTATCACAGAGCCCAAGCTAAACCTTTTTCATTCATTCAAGAGAAAAGACTAGGTTCTAGGTCCTAATGATGAGGTGCAAGCTCTGGGAAGCCCCTTGAACTCTGATTGAATCTTCCCATTTGATGAGGCATTTGCATGAGGCCATAAGCTTTTCACTGTGTCTGGGTCAAGACATCTGTTACTAGCCTAGCCCTCCATTGTTCATCTGCTTCCCACCCTACAGCCTATCAAAATATCAATCCACCCTGGAACTGGCCTAGCCCACCATTGTCTGTCATCTCCAGGAAGCCTCCAGCAACTTCACTCATTTACTGGAGTTTAACCTCATTAGCTCCTCCTAAAGACCCTCCCCAAACTCTTAACTAGACCCCAAAATACCCACAGGCGGGGTCCTGCCTAATGAATTTGACTCAAGTCTTCTCTCAGCCAAAGAAAAGCAAAGTTTATTAAAAGTTCACTATATTGGGAAGACTCTTAAGGAGCCTTGGTATCTGTAAAGCTTGTATTGGACATATGGGCTTGTATTGGACACAGAGCAAGTTGGGAGGTAAAACAGGGTCTTCTGCACAGAAAGGTTGTGGGAGGAACCTAGGGGTGGTCTAGAGGAGGAGTTTGGGGAGGGTCTTTAGGAGGAGTTAATGAGGTCAGACTCCAGTAAATGTGTGAAGTTGCTGGAGGCTACCTGGAGATTACAGACAATGGTGGACTAGGCCAGTTCAAAGGTGTAAGAGTTGAGGCTCAAGGGTGGGGGCTAGCTGGGTGATGGAGGGCCAAGCTAGTAAAGGAGGTTTGGGCAGAGCCACAGTGGAAGGCTTATGGCCTCATGCAAATGCCTCATCAAATGGGAAGACTCAGAGTTTAAGGGGGTTCCCAGAGCCTGTACCACATCATTAGGTCCTATTAGAAGGTATGACCAGCATACTTTGTTATAATTTGGCCTCTGCTGTTAAAAGTGTCTCAGATGCTTATTCTTTGCCTTTCTTACTTAGCTATAATGGAACTCAGTACTACCCATGGAATTCTGTCTGTAGATTTGCACTCTTGGATAAATTGCCAAAGCTATTTGCCTACTCCACTATGAACTCAAAGACCAAAATAAAAAAAATTCTCCATTACAATTGTTCTATTTTTTCCCCTTGAGGCTGTAGGAAATTTCTTTGCATTATGATAGAGCATAATAACCTTCTAGATTAATTGGATTACCCCTGAATAGTTTGCCTTAATGTGTCTTCCCTCCCAGTACAATACCACCAGGGAGTCATAGAAGTTCTATGAATCTCTGCCATCCAGAACAGAAAAGTGTGCCCAGGGAGGTTGCAATAAAAATACAGTAATTTGTGTTGCTTCATGTCCACAGACTGCATTTACAACTAGGGGCAAGCATAACAATGAGGTTGAATAATCTGATTAATGAAGGAGCCCCAGATGAATATCTAGGATGAATGGGAAACGTTAGAGAAGTGACTACAAAAAGATGTTGGCTGATTTTCTCTAGCATTCCATTAATTTTTCTTTAGAGGAAAAGCCTAGACTGGTTGATTAAATCCCTTGGATAGCAGTAAGAGAAATATGTATGAGCTGGCAACTCTGTGAAAAAGTCTGAATCATAACTCAACCCTGAGCATCACATTTTAAGAAGGTCCCAAATGGGGAATAAGGTGGTAAGGTCCAGAGGGGAAATGAGGGATACTGGAAACCTACTAGTTTCATACATTCCATTGATGGAACTAGGGACACTAGCTTGGAGGAGAGGATACTTAGAGGGGACAACATGGCAACTTTCAAGGATTTTAAAGGTTATGTTGTGGAAGAGAAGTTTTGTTCTGCTTAGTTCCAGAAGGAAGAACTAGGAGCAATAGGTAGATGGTACAGTGAGGCAGGCTATAGTTTGACATAAATTTAATTTAATTCAATCCAATAAGCATTTATGAAACATGTAGTATGTGCAAGCCATTATACTCATTGCTGGGGATACAAAGACCACACACAAGGAGTTAACATTCTAATGGAATGATAAAACATCCTAATCATCCGGCAGAGCCTTGTCTAAGTAGAAATGGACTTTTCTTTAAAGGAGGTTATAAGTTCTTCCTCACTGGACACCTTCAAATAAATGATAGATAAATAGTTGCTAGAGTTGTTGTAAGGATCAAATGAGGTATTAAACACTTAGGACAGTACCTGACACATAGTAGGCACTATATAAATGTTACTTATGTTGTTGTCACATTGGCCTAAAGGATGTCTGAAATGAAGAGGTTACCCATAAAGAGGGTTAGGGTTGCTCTGGAGACCCCAAAATACCAATATGCCGGGTCCTGCCGAATGAATTCTACTCAAGTCTTCTCTCAGCCAAAGAAAAATGAAGTTTATTAAAAGTTTGCTTGTATTGGACACAGAGTAAGCTTGTGCTAGGTCATTCTATAGTATTCTCACACACATGGAGACAAGGTGGGGTCTTATATACAGGTTGTGGGAGGAATCTAGGGGTGGTCTAGAGGAGGAGTCAATGAGTGGTTAAGGGTGGGAAGTTACTGGAGGCTACCTGGAGACTACAGACAATGGGGGGCTAGGCCAGTTCAAGGTTGGATTGATATTTTGATGGGCTCAAGGGTGGGAAGTCTAGTAACAGAGGTTTGGGCCTAGCCCCAATGTAAGGCTTATGGCCACATGCAAATGCCTCATCAAATAGAACAATTTAATCAGAGTTCGAGGCGGGTTCCCAGAGCCTATGCCTCAAGAGGTTGCATCTAGCTAATGGGGAACAAGGGGGGGAATTTGAGCTGGGAACATCATGCAAAGACTGACATTTGTCTCAGCAAGCATGCTCTCCATTTGGGAGGTACCCATTCATTCACAATGCATGTAAAATAAATGTAAAATGGAATGAGAACTTTCCTGGCTCCACAACAAGTATTGTTCTTTTTAGAGTGAGCACATTTCTCACAGTTTAGTCCTTAAGTAGTTGGCAACTTTTGGCTGCAAATTTAGGAAAATAAATATAGTAAAGAGTTTGCAATTCATCCACAAATGAAGGTTTAGAGAATTATGAGAAGGAAGATGTGGTTATATATTATAATTTATTATATATAATAAACTAACATTTTTATATTATAATCAATAGAGATGTGGATAAAGTTGCTAGACTTGCACTGGTACTATGTAAGAAAAAATTGTTGTTGAGTCATATTCTATTTTTTGTCACCCTATTTGGTGTTTTCTTGGCAAAGTAGTTTGCTATTTCCTTCTCCAGCTCATTTTACAGATAAGGAAACTGAGACAAATAGGGTTAAGTGACTTTGGGAGGAAGCTTTTTGGGAAGACTCTCCTGCCTCTAGAGGGCAGCAAGAATGGTACCTTCTCTTTACAGAAGCTCACTTACTTTCACTCTGGGGACTTCAGAAACTCATAGAATATTCATCTCTGTTTCTATTTCTATCTCTCTTCCCCTCTTCAGAATCAAGCATTTCAATAAGCCCCAAGACAAGAGCTGAGAGGACCCTAGGAATGGTATCTTTAGTCTCTGTTTTGTCTTTTCAGAAGTACTTTCCATATGTGCTAGAATCTTCTCTTTTGACCCCACTTATTGGATAGTATATTTTTCTCCTCTTATCTTGAATTCATCTAATTCATTCAATCTGAGTTCAACTCAAAGATTTATTAAGGGGCAGGTGGTGCAGTGAATAGAGCACTGGCCCTGGAGTCAGGAGGGCCTGAGTTCAAATCTGGCCTCAGACACTTGACACACTTACTAGCAGTGTGACTTTGGGCAAGTAACTTAACCCCAATTGCCCTGCAAAAGAAAAAAAAAAAGATTTATTAAGCACCTGCTGTATGACAGGCACTCAGGAAGATGTTGGAGATACAAAGGCATCTTGAATTTATACTTGTCCTCAAAGAGTTACATTCAAAACATAAAGGTTATCATAGAGACAGACGAATAATAATTTTTTAAAGATGAGCCAACCCCTTTCCTCTCCCCCTGGGATGACAATGTTATAAGAATGAACTTTTGAACCTTCATTATTTAAAAGCTTAAGTAAGCCAATACGCATTTTTTCTTGTTTAATTAATAAATGTAAATGGATCTCCAGATGACTGCTTTCATCTGACAGCATTGATGAAAAGAGATAAATTATAATCACAACACTCTATGTTTGGCTGTTTGGACATGATTAGCACTGAAGTTAATCAGAACCAAGAGAGAGGTGTCTATTGAATCAGTTGCATCTTAATGCTATGGTATAATGAACATGAAAAGAAAGCTAATGCAACCTCCATTTTATCAGGTAGTTCACATTATTGTCTTTGAAGAAGTAACAAAGATATTAAGTTTGAAATATATTGTTCTTTTTAGTGTAGAAATTGTTTTTTAAAAATTATGTAATATCCAGGACTTTTGCTTATAGAACTAAATAGACATAAAATTCACAAGACACAAAAAATACATGAACTATAAAATAATTTATAAGCATAAGTAGTAATGTAAATGTCATTGACACCTTGACTTTTAAAAACTATGAGGATTGATAGGGGAGAAGCCAAGATGGCAGAGTGAAAGCTGGAACTTGTGTGAACTCCCGCAACAACCACCTTCAATACCTATAAAATATGACTCTAAACAAATTTGAGAGCTACAGAACCCACAAAGTGACAGAGAGAAACAAATCTCCCACTGAAGGCAGCCTGGCAGGCTGACAGGAAGGGTCTGTCACACTGACCTGGGAGCCAAGCACAGTCCTTCATGAGCCACCAGGGCCCAGACCCAGGGTGGCCCCGACCAGCAACACAGAACAGCTGGAACAGACTTCAGGAGAGTGAATCACCAGCAGCTGTGGTGGTTTCCAGACTTCTCAACCCATAAATGCTAAAGAGAAAGTAAAAAGTCATTATGGAACTCTGTTGGAACTGGGTGACAAAAGAGTGTGTTCTGGCCCCTGCCCCCAGGGCAAGAAGTGGTAGAGGTACTGCAACTGCAGCTGCTGCATGGCTGCCTCCAAAGCTCCTGGTCTACAGATCAGAGGGGAACCAAGTAACCATTCAGAGGGTAGTAGCTCTTGCTTTGACCTGCATGGATCTGGGTTGCAGTCTTAGATGGTGCTCCTGGGGTAAAGAGCACTAGCTGCCAGAGCTTGTGGTGGCTGTAGAGAGGGCACCCTCCTCATAGCTCTGGCAGCTGTAAAAACCCTAGCGGTTTTGAGAAACACCTCTCTCCATGCTGGAAGCAGAGTTCTACCAATGCAAAGAGCTCAAAAGTCAAGCAATTAGCTGGTAATGTAAGCAAACAGAGGAAGTGCAATCAGACTATAGAATCATTTTGTGGGGGGACAAAGAGGATCAAAACACAGAACTAGAAGGAGACAAGTAAAACTCCTACATCAAAAGCCTCCAAGAAAAATATAAACTGGTCGCAGGCCATGGAGGAGCTCAAGAAGGATTTTGACTATCAAGTAAGAGAAGTGGAGGAAAAATTGGGAAGAGAAATGAGAATGATGCAAGAAAATAATGAAAAACAAGTCAACAGCCTGCTAAAGGAGACCCAAAAAAACACTGGATAAAATAACACCTTAAAAAATAGCAATGGCAAAAGAGGCTCAAAAAGCCAATGAGGAGAAGAATGCCTTAAAAAGTCAAATTTGCCAGATGGAAAAAGAATCTCAAAAGGTCACTGAAGAGAATAATTCCTTCAAAATTAGATTGGAGCAAATGGAAGCTAACGACTTTGCAAGAAATTAAGATACTATAAAATAGATCCAAACAAATGAAAAAATAGAAGGCAATGTGAAATATCTCATTGGAAAAATCACTGACCTGGAAAATAGATCCAGGAGAGATAATTTAAAAATTATTGGACTACCTGAAAGCCACGATCAAAAAAAAGAGCTTAGAAATCATCCAGCAAGAAATTCCCCCCAACCAGAAACTCAACATGTTTATTTACAAGATCTAGGCAAAAGAGATCTTTGACTTTCGTGGAAACCCCTCTGTTGAAGTTGATTTCTACACTGAAAAAGGTTAGTTCTGAGCTGCTGTGCCCAGTGGTGCTTCTACTGGTATCCATGAAGCCTTGGAGCTCCGAGACAATGATAAGACCTGATACATGGGGAAAGGTGTCTCAAAAGCGTTGAGCACATCAATAAAACTATTGCTTTGACCCTGATTAGCAAGAAACTGAATGTTGTAGAGCAGGAGAATATTGACAAATTAATGATAGAGATGGACAGCACTGAGAATAAATCTAAATTTGGTGCAAATGCCATATTGGGAGTGTCTCTGGCTGTTTGTAAGGCCGGAGCTGCTGAGAAAGGCCATATTGCTGACCTTGCAAGCAATGATGAAGTCATCCTGCCAGTTCCAGCCTTCAACATGATCAATGGTGGCTCCCATGCTGGTAACAAGCTGGCCATGCAGGAGTTCATGATCCTCCCTGTTGGAGCAGCAAACTTTAAGGAGGTCATGCACAATGGAGCTGAGGTCTACCACAACCTGAAGAATGTGATTAAGCAGAAATATGGACATCCCACCAATGTGGGGGATGAGGGCGGCTTTGCTCTGAACAGAAGAAGTTCTGGACCTGCTAACAGATGCTATTAGTAAGGCTGGCTATACTGATAAGGTTGTAATTCGCATGGATGTTGCTGTCTCAGAATTCTTCCAGTCTAGGAAATATGACTTGGACTTCAAGTCTCCTGATGATCCCATCAGATACATCACCCCTCTTGAGCTTGGAGACCTCTACAAGGACTTCATCAAGAACTATCCAGTGGTGTCTATTGAAGATCCTTTTGACCAGGATGATTGGGAAGCTTGGAAGAACTTCACTGAAACCGTAGGCATCTAGGTGGTAGGGGATGACCTCACAGTGACCAAGCCCAAGTGCATTGAAAAGGCTGTGAATGAGAAAGCCTGCAACTGCCTCCTACTCAAAGTGAACCAGATTGGCTCTGTGACTGAATCTCTCCAGGTGTGCAAGCTGGTCCAGTCCAATGGGTGGGGAGTAATGGTTTCCCATTGTTCTGGGGAGACTGAAGATACCTTCATTGCAGACCTGGTGGTGGGTCTCTACACTGGGCAGGTCAAGACTGGTGTCCCTGCCGATCTGAGTGTCTGGCCAAGTATAACCAGCTTCTCAGAATTGAGGAAGAACTGGGCAGCAAGGCTAAATATGCTGGAGGAACTTCAGAAACCCTCAGGCCAAGTAAGCTCTGTGGCCATGAGGCCTTAAGAGCTCGCAGGTGCCAGGCACCTCTGTAGAAGTCAGCTCCTGTCCTAAGAATGGGCAGCACAAGTACTAGATCAGTTTTGTTTTGGGGGCAGGGACCTCTGCTGCTTAACTTCCCTCTCCCCTTCACCTTTCTGTGATGTTCTCATTGCTTTGTTAGAACTGTCTTACACCAGAAACTTCCTGATCATCTGGCTCTCAGTTGGCAGACCCTTGTCATCCTGTGACTGGGATAGAATGACCTATTCTCACCCCCAACCCTGGTGTTGAGGTGTGAAGCCATACACTTATGATGCAGCCCTGATGAGCCACCAGGCCAGATCCTTAGTGGCTTCTATATGCAGAATAAAATTATTCAGGAGCCCACAAAAAAAAATTCTCTTCTCAAGGAAAATTGCCCTGCTATTCTAGAACCAGAGGGCAAAATAGAAATAGAAAGAATTTACCAATTGCTTCTTGAAAAAGATCCCAAAAAGGAAAATCTTAGGAATATCATAGCCAAATTCCAGAGTCCCCAGGTCAAGGAGAAAATGTTACAAGATGCCAGGGAGAAACCATTTGAGTATTGTGGAAACACAATCAGGATAACACAAGATCTAGCAGCTTCTACATTAAGGGATCGAAGGACTTAGAATATGATATTCTGGAGGTCAAAGGAGCTAGGATTAAACCAAGAATCACCTACCCAGCAAAACTGAGTATAATGCTTCAGGGGAAAATATGGTCATTCAATTAAATAGAGGATTTTCAAGTATTCTCGATGAAAAAAAAAAAAGAGCTGAACAGAAAATTTTGCTTTCAAATACAAGAAGCATGAGAAGGTTAACAGGAAAAAGAAATCATAATGAACTTATTAAAGTTCAACTATTTACATTCCTACATGGAAAAATGACCATTGTAACTCATGAGATTTTTCTCAGTATGAGGATAGTTGAAGGGAATATATAGGTATATAAATGTATACATACATATATATGCATATATAGGAGGATATATGTGTGTATGAATACATATGTAATTGTGTGTATATATGTGTGTACATGTATATATACATAGACAGAGGGCACAGGATGAGTTGATTATGAAAGGATGATATCTAAAAAATAAACAAGAGGTGAGAGAGGAACTTATTGGGAGGAGAAAGGGAGAAATAGAATAGGGTAAATTATCTCATATAAAAGAGGTAAGAGAAAACTGTTACAATGGATGGGAAGAGCAGAAAGGTGAAAGGAAATGGGACAACCTTACTCTCATTGAATTTGGCTTAAGGAAGGAATAACATACACACTCAATTAGGTATCTTACCCTACAGGAAAGCAGGGGGGGAAGGGAATAAGAAGGGAGATCATAGAAGGGAGGGTAGATTTGGGAGAGGGTAATTAGAAGAAAAAACTTTTGAAAAGGGACAGGGTCAAAGTAGAAAATAGAATTAGCAGGATAGGATGGAGGGAAATACAGTCTTTCACAATATAATTACTATGGAAACGTTTTGTGCAACTACACATGTATAACCTATACTGAATTGCTTGTCTTCCCAGTGGGGGTGGGTGAGGAGGGAAGAAGGGAAAGAATCTGGAAATCGAAGTTTAAAAAAAATGATAAAAAAATAAAATTAAATAATAAAAAAATTAAAAAACTATAAGTATTAAGACAATTCACTTAGAACCTGTTAATTCCTCCTTTTCTGTGTGTGTATTCAAGTCAAGGCCCAGTTCTAAGTACTAGGCATACAAAGATTGGAGAAAAACAATTCCTGCTTTCAAGGAGTTTACAGTCTGATTAGGGAGACAACACATAAAGACATATGAAGAGCAGGATACATACCAAATAGAAAAAGGATATTATTAGAGGGAAGGTACTAAGATTAAAGCGATTAAGAAAGCCTTCCTGAAGAAGTTGAGACTTTATCTGAGAACTGAAGGAAGTCAGGGAAGCCAGGAGACAGAAAAGAGAGCATTCCGGGAGTGAGAAAGAGCTTGAGAAAATGCATAGTTAAGCATTTTATGTGAGTCACAACCAGGAGACCAGTGTCTCTGGATCCCAGAATACTTGGAGGAGAGTAAAGTGTGGCCAGTGATCTCTCAACTGGCCAATCTAATGATTTTTTCTCAATCCTGAATCTTCTTGACCTTTGACCCTACTGAGCACCTTATCTGGATAGTTTTTCTTTTCCAGGTTTTTGTGACAGTGTTGTTTCTTGGTTCTCTTCTTGTTTTTCTAACCATTCTTCCCAATACTCTTTTGCTGAATCTTTATCCAGATCATGCCTACTAAGTAGCTTGGGAGTAGCACAAGACTCTCTTGTAGTTTTTTCTTTTCCCTTTATATCATTCCACATAGTTATATGGGTCTGTCACCACCTTTATCCATCCTTCATTCAATTGCTGAAGTTATTTTCCTAAAGTACAGTCACTCTCCTGTTCAAATAACCCAAGTGGCTCCCTATTACCTCCAGGATGTGATATAAAATGTTTTATTTTGCATTTATTTACAACCTGACTTAAATAATAAATTAAAATAATTAAGTTCTTACTATATACCAGTCAAGCTATCTACAACAATTTAAGAAACACTTATTATGACAATCAGTCAATTAGTCAATAAGCATTTAGTGAGTTAATAAGCACATATTAAATGACACTGAGAAAATAAAATTGATATCATCTCCATTTTTGTAATTAATTTCATTCTGTATCACTGCCGACACTTTTGTAACTGCCTAAGTCATGTTTCATTTGTCTCAGAGTTAAGTTTGGAAATTCAGCCTTCCTGTAAATCACTCATTATCTCTGAGTTAAGTTTAGAAATTCAGATCTCCTGCTAATCACTGTTCTATTTTTGCCACAAAGAAATCTGTTATCCTTGAAGGATGGAAGTGAGGGAGTCTGGAAGTCTGATCTGTTATCCAAGGTAGTCTGGTCCACTATCATTAAACTGTCCTTGCTGGTAGAGTTAAACAATGAACATCTCTTAGCAACAGGATGGAAGGAGGGGTTCTTGCTAGCCACTCATTCACAATTTCCAGTCACTCATACCATTTCTCATTCCTATGATGCTATAAGCTTTGTGACCAATCATATTGTTTTCCATCTATGATGCCTCCTGTTCTTTGTTCTCTTGTATTTCCCAAAATGAGTTCTACAAACCTTCCAGAGAGAGACCTTCAAGTGCAAAGGAAACCCA